>BTPG01000001.1:174288077-174400082 GCA_036245525.1 Semisulcospira habei
ATTTACACTCCTACGCTAAGTAGTGAAATGGCCCTAGTCGCCCGCTCGGCGTTAAATCCCAATAACTAATTCGACGCTAACTACTCTAGAAACTACAACATACAAACGGCATTCACTTCTACATTCTATTCTTACACTCCCCCCCCCCCCCCCAATACACTAACCAAAATAATAACAGAACAAGCAAACACAAGCAACACCCCCCCCCCACCCCACCCCCACCCCCCCCCCACCCCCCCACCCCCGAGCAAATGGCCACTAGAGAATTGTTGCGCGTACTTACTGCCATCCGTGAAGACGCCTCTGCCAGAACGAAGACAAACAAGGACAAGACAAGCCAGGGGTTAAGTCGTCGCAGCTCTCTCTTCTCTCCCTCTCCTTCCTCGGACAACGGCTCTGGGACGACCAGAACCGTATCGCAGGGCCGATACACAAGACCGACACAGCTGCTTTTGGCCTCCAGCAAATGGCGAACCACGCCTGAAAAACCACCCTAGGAGACTGTTGGCAAAAGCGACCGAATCGTTCGCTGGTGGAAATGCGACTGACGAAAATTTGGATAACGATAGGTTGGCAAAAAAACGCTCACTAAATCATGTGACTGAAACTGCACGTGAAACAATAACCACCCGATCGCGGAGACCGGGCGACCACGTGCTTTACGCCGACCTCCCAATTATCGCACGGCAGCAAATACTCGTGTACAGGCCAAATACTAGACACCTACGCTATCGCTACCCGGTGACTAACTAAATCCTGTCACCCCTCTAAACTTACTCCCTTACAAAATTAGACGAAAAAACCCGTGTCGTGACAGTATATATCGGTGTAAATGTGTGTGTGTGTGTGTGTGTGTGTGTGTGTGTGTGTGTGTGTGTGATGGTGTGTGTGTGTGTGTGTGTGTGTGTGTGTGTGTGTGTGTGTGTGTGTGTGTGTGTGTGTGTGTGTGTGTGTGTGTGTGTGGTGTAATGTGAGCATTGATTATTTGAAATGGTATTATTGTTGCCTGTACTTTTCACTATTATGTATACTTTTATATAAAATTATGTGTATGTGTGTTTACGTGCGTGCTATAGCTTAGCAAGGACATGATTGAAAAAAGGTCATTGAAGGTACCTAATCAATTTATCCTTGAAAAATAAAGTTTTATTTCATTTCTCACTCTCTCTCTCTCTCTCTCTCTCTCTCTCTCTCTCTCTCTCTCTCTCTCTCTCTCTCTCTCTCTCTCTCTCTCTCTCTCTCTCTCTCTCTCTATATATCTCTCTCTGTAAACACCGTCTGTAAACGTGTCTCTAAGAATCTGTACATGCTGTCTAAGCTTAAACTTATCACTGACGTTACCACTCGTACGATATTCTACAACGCTCATATCAAATCTCACATCGACTATGCATCAACAGTGTGGGATGGTTCAAGCGAAGTGCATTTGAAGAGGCTAAACTCCCTACATCGGAGAGCTGCCAAATTAATACTTCCGGCTCCCCATCTCTCAACTGATAGAAAACTCTTGTCACTGGACATGCTCCCCCTAAAGCAACACTTTCTTTTCAACAAGGGTGTCTTCATGTTTAAGTTGCACAAACAGTCATGTCCAGCGTACCTTAACACTTTCTTTTCGGAACGTGTGTCTGACGTCTCTAGATTTGGCCCACAATATCGAGCTCCCCGCCCGCGTATTGACATCTTTAAATCAAGCCTGTCTTTCGCAGGAAGCTCATTATGGAATTCTTTGCCACTTAACATAAGGTGTGCGCAGACTCTGTCGTCCTTCAGGATTAGCCTCTTCAAGCACCTCAAATCATGTTCATAAGGCATCGTTGGTCATGTCGGTGCCTCTAGGGCATCGAATGGCTCAAGTTATCAGCTTTGTGATCAGTCTTCTGACTGCTTTTATCGCTGTACACTGCCCTAGACGAGTGGTAACATTTTGTTTGTACGTGTGTGCACGTGTTTGCGTGGTTGCGTGAGTGCGAGCATATGTGCGTGCGTGTGAATCGTGCACCTGCTTTATTTTATGTATGCTATATTTAGTCATTTGCTTAGATTAATGCTTATAATAGCTGACTTCAGGCACGTACCTCAGCTGCTGTCGCACTCGATTTACTATTGCTGATCAGCGAAGTCGAGGGAGACAGTTTGGCAGGCACTAGTTATCAAGGGGAGAGGGAAGGGGGTAGAATGTGGGGACGTCGATAGAAAGTTGTGTTAACATTTTTAAAAATTGATGATTTTCTTTGTTGTTGTTACTGTGGTTATTTGTTTTGTCTGGTCTTTTAAAAAAAATTATTGTTTTTTTGTTTATTATGATCATTTTGATTTCCTGCCTTTTTAAACTTTGGGTGTTTCAATGCTCCTTGCGTGCATTTTTTTTAAAAATTCACATGTGTGTGTGTGTGTGTGTGTGTGTGTGTGTGTGTGTGTGTGTGTGTGTGTGTGAGAGAGAGAGAGAGAGAGAGAGAGAGAGAGAGAGAGAGAGAGAGAGAGAGAGAGAGAGGAGAGAGAGAGAGAGAGAGAGAGAGAGAGAGAGAGAGAGAGAGTGCGCGCGTGAGTTTATATTTTTGTGTTTGTGCGTATGTGTGCATAGAGTCATATTTGTGTGGTATGCATCTATATAGTTTCATTTTTTGTTATGCTTGATTCTGTATTTCTTTTAGTTTTCCTGTTTTGACTCGCATGTTTATTTTTTAATCTTTATGATGTGCGTTGTATGACTGTGAACTGTATGCGGGCTGTGTAGTGTGTGTGTGTGTGTGTGTGTGTGTGTGTGTGTGTGTGTGTGTGTGTGTGTGTGTGTATGTGTGTGTGTGCGTTCCTGTGTGTGTGCGAGCGTTGGTGTGTGTGTGTGTGTGTGTGCGTTACTGTGTGTGTGTGCGTGCGTTGGTGTGTGTGTGTGTGTTGCAGCATGTTCGTGTGTGTCTGTATGTGTGTGGTGTAGAATGTGTGTGTGTGTGTGTGTGTGTGTGTGTGTGTGTGTGTGTGTGTGTGTGTGTGTGTGTGTGTGTGTGTGTGATGTAGAGAATGTTTGTGCCTATGTGCTTTTATTTACTTTTGTGTGAAAAAAAAACGTTGTTTTGTTTCTGATAGTGTTTAATGGTAGTTCTTAGCTTAATGGTAGTAACGGCAAGTTTGAAAATTGGTTCTGTCACCAAATACTTTTACCGTTATAAAATAAAGGTTCATTGTCATTGTCATTCTCTCTCTCTCTCTCTCTCTCTCTCTCTCTCTCTCTCTCTCTCTCTCTCTCTCTCTCTCTCTCTCTCTCTCTCTCTCTCTCTCTTTCTCTCTGTGTGTATGTGTGTGTGTGTGTGTGTGTGTGTGTGTGTGTGTGTGCATACGCTCGCTATGTCACAAATTTGAAAATTCCCAACCAGAACTGTGAGATTCAATAATCTTTATTCAACTGCTTTTCCGAACCCCTTCAAAAATTTCAATTTCAACTCAAATTCAAACGTACAACCATAGACCGTTATCATTTCATTCCAGATAATCTTTTTTTTTTTTTTTCTTAAGCCTAACGCCAGCCACATAAAATCTCGTTCAGACGACTTATGCAAACCAAACAAATCTAGTTCAGTGACTGAACGAGATTTGATTGGTTGACGTAAGTCACGTGGGAAAAAAGGCAAATGAAATCCGTTACGAACATCAGCTAATTAAATCCTCGGATAGGCCGAACCAATCTGATTGCCGGATACATGGTTGATGTCCCACGTCTGGATCTGAAAGTTTGTGCCCCCGATGCGAACGTACGTTGCAGACGTTGTTTGTAAACTCCAGAGCGCAGACCGTGTACATGGCCAGATCAAACTCAGGACTCGTGCCGAGGAAGAAAGACCCGAGGGCCTTTACTGCGGACCTGCTGGACTGGGGCGGAATCCAGTTGAAGTTGGCGCCGTTTATATAAGGCTGAGGACAAGGGGAAAGCATATTTGTATGTCAAATATGTGTGTTTCGTCTCATCAGAAAAGCTCTCTTCGTGTGACGCTTCAGTATTTCTTCATAACAAACCTTCATAACCGTTGACGCTTAGAATGTTACCATTTAGCCACGACGTACTACATCGCAAACATAAAAGAATGGACCGAACTCGAGATGCCAGACTTGCTTGCCACCGCCCAAAATAGAACTCAGTGGAGAGCACTGTCTGATGCTGCTGCCTTTCAGTCCCCCCAACGCCCAGTTCGGGCAAGGGACTGATGATGATGATGATGACTACATCAAGAGATGGATCGATCATGATAATTCAAGGGCAGTGCCAGATTAGCTTGGCGCCTGATTTCACCAAGCTAATCTTGCACTATCCTTGAATTATCACGGTCGATCCATCTCCCGCGCCTGTTACATAGTCGTTATGTAACGCCTCCAGATTTTGAGAAATGCGGCCGTGGGGTTAAATGGGGTAAAGCGATGACGCCGATGATAATGCTGCTGCTAATGATGATGATGGTGGATCGACCATAACCAGTGGCGGATCCAGGGGGGCCCACGGGGGCCCTGGCCCCCCCCCCCCCCCGTCAGCCCTGACCCCCCCAATTCAGTTTTGGGGGATGGTTATTTGTGAAAGTTGTGTTTTACTATTCGATGGTTCTTTTTTCTTGTACGGTGTATTTTACGATTATCTCCCGGGATCGGTTGGTGAGTCTAGTGTGTTCATGGGCATAGTCAAATATCCTCACTTGGCACTCCTTATCTGCACCTGTCACAGTACTTCACCCAGACATAGAGTGCCATGTGCACCGCACTCACTGTCACAGGGGCTCATTTATTTCAGTGCCCCTTGCTGTGCCATACAATACTCATTGCATCCTCAGACTGAGGCAGCCATCTGGCAATAAGCCGCTGACTGCTGGTCAACCCCAGCGGTGGAAAACGGTGTCCAGTCATTGCTGAACTGGGGCCCAACTCAGTATAGAGTTTCATGTGCTCCTTCAGTCACAGGGGCTCATGAAAAGCATTACCTCTTTCTGTGCGATACGAATGGTATTGCATCCTCAAACGTGGCAGTCATCTAGGTTTAAGTCTACGCCTGTGTACACGGAAACTGTGATCAGAAAGCGAGAAAGCAACTGCGCTGAGTGTTTCCCCCGGGGTGAGCAGCCGACTGGTCCGGGTGTCACAGGTAATTTCTAATCCCCTAATCCTGTCGCACATCTCTCTCTGAGCACAGTGGGTCTCTAGTCTCACACAGATTGCGTAGCTTTGCTTTGCACATGTGCCATGTGGTCATTGATGCGTGTCACCAGAGGGCAGGTGTGAAATGTCTTAATTTTGATCAACCTTGAACTAACCCTACGTAGTCGTCATTCGCTGTAAGAGGTATACATCATGAGTGATAATGACTATTTCTGTGATCTGATGCTGTGTTCCTCATATGGAGGTGGTTTGTGGGTGTATAGAGCAGTATCACATTTTCACAAATGGCTGTGTTGTTCCTCAGACGGAGGAGCATTTGATAGTGTAATGTTGTTGTCAAACATAAGGTGATTGCTCCTGCAGAAACTCCAGGTATAACATCCTTCTCAATAAGAACATTAACACCATATAATAATAATAATATAAAAAACAACCAAACAACAACAACAAACAAACAAAAAAACAAAACAAAACGAAAGACAGAAACACACGTAGAGAGAATGGTTACAACACTATAGTACAATTTTAAAGAAAATCCCAAAAAGGAAAGCACCATGAAATAATTTCAACACAACTTATTTGTAGTTGTTCTTTTTAAGCCTTTTTCTTTCTTTGTTATGATTTATGCTCGCCTGATAGTCACAGTTTTGGTCTGGATTTCTTTTGTATGACACAGTTTAGAAAACTGGGGGAAGGGAGGGGGGCTGTCGGGCCCCCTCCCCCCCCCCTCCGTCGAGACACCCCTGGATCCGCCCCTGATAACAGCTAAAGTACGTTCAGTCCAAATATCCAGCCATCCATCCGTCAGCCCGTCCGTCCATCCGTTCGTCCATCCATCCGTCCATCTGTCCGTCCAATTTCATCCATCCATCCATCCATCCATCTATCTATCCATCCAATCATCCATCCATCCATCCATTCATCCATCATTCCGATTGCTTCCATCCATTCATTCATTGATCGCTGACTGTTGCTGTTACCGTAACTCTCCTGACGTAACCATAGTAATCCATGGCGCCAATCTGCTCCTGGTGGTAAAACTGGATCCAGCTGTGGAAACCGAAAATACTGGCTCTAGTTCCGGACTCACGCATTTCACCGGCAAACACGTGTTCAAAGCCGCTGCTGTCCAAAACGGATAGCTCAGAGCTGGATCGCGGGTAAAGGTTAAACCACAGGGTGTAGAATTTGGTTTTGAAGTCCGCTTCGCTTGTGACGAGTCCTGGAAAATCATTATGAGATTTTTAACCTACAGGAATCACCACGACAAAAAAGCGCTACCGAGAGCCAAAGGATTAACTCCCCTTGTGCTTGAAGCCACCGAAACTGTAAACAATACACCTTCTAAACACTAAACAGTACCAGTGGCATTATCCACAATGGGGTTAAGATTATTGCATGTCGCTATTATTGACAAGAGCAGATGAAACTGTGGTCGGCTACATTTTGAGGTAATCAAAATCAGTCACACGTCAACCCTGCTTGGTGACTCTGGCGACAAAAACAACACAGCAACAACAACAACAACAATAATAATAATAATAATAATAATAATAATAATAATAATGCAAACACAATTTTAGAAGAGCTGCGTGGCTTAGGTGGTCAAGGTTTGATTCCAAAAGGTCGCGGGTTCGAATCCAGCTGGCCTCAAAATTCGTTCAGACCTTTTTCGGTGCCCCGTAAACGCTTAACTTTTTAACATTGTAATAAGAACTATAATAACGACAATAACTGCCCTTTTGATACTCACGCCCACCAAATGATATACCAGTTATTAGCATACCTTTGCACGTGAGATACTGCACAAGTTTGTTGAAGACGGACGTAGACCTGACCAGATTGTAAAAATTATTGATCTCAGTCCACTCGGCAGTGGAGATGTGATCGCTGCTCACAATGAATGTATTGAAGTTGTCCAACAGAGACACGAATGCCATAAATGTCGGGCGAGAGTTGAAAGCGGCCGAATTCACGTACGTAAAAAGCCTGTTCGAAAAGTCGAAATCGGAGTTATGCCAAAGCAGAATTGAGATCAGTCGTGCAGGGAGTTTAACTCATTCTGCCAGCGACACACCACAACAAGATATGGCTCGACCCTATAGGCGCCAAGCTATTCTGCCACCAACTTTGAACTATCATGGTCGATCTGTCTCCTAAATTGTAATGCAGTCTGTGATGAAACTCTATGCGCACGCATAGAGTTCACACAGAGGGTACGTTTTTGCTAACGGTTTGTCTTGTGACAACTATTCTGTGTGGCACGAGACCACGTCGAATCTTTAAGGAACGTTTGGCACGGGGAGTTTTAGTGAGTTTAGGCGAGAGCTCAGTCTGTCAGAGGGTGAAATAAGTTAGTACTGTCAGTGTGGACAGACGTGTGTGAGATACGCTCCTACCTATCTCTCCAACTTACTTCATCCCTACACTCCTTCCCGCTCCCTCCGCTCCGCCTCCGACCCTCTCCGCCTCCTCATCCCCCGCACCAAACTCAGCACTTTCGGCCCCCGCTCCTTCTCAGTATACGGTCCATCCACCTGGAACACTCTCCCACTCTCTCTCCGTCAGAAACACTCTCTCTCCTCCTTCCAGTCCGCCCTCAAAACTCACCTCTTTCAACAGTTCTAGCACTATATCACCACACTCCCCACCCCACGCTGACCGTCGTAATGTTTTTTCATTATTTGTGGTACGTGAGTCATTGTCTAAAGCGTGCGCATGCGTGTGCGAGTTGTGAGTGCGCGCTTAGAGTTATAATTATTATAAGATAAGCGCATTATAAATACCGTAATTATTATTATTATTATTTATTATTATTATAGATACCTTAGCCCGTATTCCAAGATTCTGAAACCTAGAATTCAGGTATGTTTCTATACGTATTATTGATGGTTATTGCGTTAAAGATAGTATGCATTAGTAGGAGTTAATTTGGTTGTGTAGTGTTGACTGGTTTGGTTCAGTTATGTTGGCTTGGAAGTTATTGAGGTAACCGGGGTTTGTCGTATACAGTTATTTACCGAGATGGATAACTAAGGAATGTGAGGGGTATATGCCTAAGTCGTTATGAAGGTAGTACGTGGATAAGTATAGTCTTTTCCAGCGTATAGCGAGAGGGTTAGGTTATAGTCTGTTTCAAGGTAGTGACAGAGATAATTTTTATGAGGGTGTTACGAAAGTAGTTCGGATTATGAGGCACGTGTGTGTGAATGAACGTGTGAGTTATTTGTATCAGCCAGGTTACGTAATGTATCTCATATTATCCAATGTGTGTGTGTTTAGCAAGTGTTACGATTTAGGACTTTATTATTGTTCAGAGTGCTTGTCGAGAGTGGAGTGACGGACGCCGAGACGTCAGTCACCAGGGATCTAATGCGAGGTCATCTCTCCATCTCTTCACTCAGGGAGTGAACGACCGGTGCCGAGACACCCGGGTCACAGCGAGGACTGTGCTATACGGTACGAGCTACGAGGACGTCCACGGTACGGGAGACGGGACGACTCGGGAGCGTACGAGAAAGGACTTGCACGCCTAGACGTGAAAGGACTGAACGTAACCGGGCGAGAACACCAAACAGGTTGGAGTGTGAGAGACTACTACCTAGCCTGGCCTTGATATTGTGTGTATGCATGTGGTGTTGAGATGCTGGTAGTGGGGAAGGTGTGGTGTATATAGTTTGATAGTTTTTGCGCGTTCTTTTATTGTTTATTTTGTTATAAACGTCTTCGTTAGAAAGAAAGCCCGTGTTGAATTTTACCGCGTGAATGCGGCCGTCTGAGTCAGTGGCGGTGTATGCGTCTGTTGTGCGAGAGTCTGTACGTGCGACTGGGGGCAAGTCTGCGTGCGTTACACGGTCCTAAGAGGATAACTCCAAAATGTGGCTGCTTCGTACCTCGGGCACAATGAATTAAACCCTACTCAACCACTAGACAGTGGGTCCGCGCACATCCGTGCACTGGCCCACTGCGGCTGATGTTGGCCCGAGGACCTCTTGCTTAGTGGTGGGCACATTGGATAGTGGCTTGTGCCGGTCCAAACTGCAATACCGCCATGACTTCGACAAAAGCCAATGTCCATTTATTAGGAAAGCGAAATCTCATTTTTCATTATTGACATTGAAAAAAATCACTTTTCTAAAAAAATGGACATACAGTTTGGTTTTTATACAAGCGTGTGCTGGTTGTGAATTTTACCATTTAGCCCCGACGTATTACAGTAGGAGAAGGATCGACTGTGATAATTCAAGGGTAGTGTCAGATTATCTAGCACTACCATTGATTATGATTGTGATGAAGCTCTATGCTCGTGCATAGTGCTCACACAGTAGGTTAAATACGGTACGGTTTTTGTTAACGGTTTGTTTTGTGCCGATAGTCCGTGAGGCCGAGATCCACGTGAAATCTTTAAGACATGGTTAGCACGGGAGTTTTAGTGAGTTCTGTTATAGTGAGTTCTAGGCAAAAGTTTAGTCTGTCAGAGCAGAAATACGTTAATACGGGCTTTCTTGTCAGATGGATCAGATGTGTTTGAGATACCTAGCCCGTATTCCAAGACTCTGAAGCCTAGAATTCAGAGTGCTTGTAAAGAGTGGAGAGACGGACGCCGAGACGTCGAGTCACCAGGACCTAACGTGAGGTCATATCTCCAGCCTTTCACTCAGGGAGTGAAGCGATCGGGACCGAGACACCCGAGTCGAAGCGAGAACTGCGCTACGGTACGAGTACGAGGACGTCCGTGATAAAGACACAGGACGACAGGAAAGAGCGTACAACGGACTTGCACGCCTAGACGTGAGAAAGACCAACGTTACCAGGCAATAACATCAAACAGGTTGGAGACTGTGAGAACTGTTACCTAGCCTGGCAAGGATATTGTGTGTGTATATGTGATGTTTGGATGTAGTGGGGAAGGAGTGATGTATATAGTTTGATAGTTTTGTGAGCATTCTTCTTTTATATTGTATAAAGTTAATTTAGAAAGGGAGCCCGTGTGTTGAGTTTACCGCATGAATGCGCCCGTCTGAGTCAGTGGCGGTGTATGCGTCTGTTGCGTGAGAGTCTGTACGTGCGACTGTGGGCAAGTCTGCGTGCGTTACAGTGGTGACCCTGATTTTAGCGGTACATATTTTAGAGTAGGGTTTTGTTGCTATGTGCATGTTGATTTGTTAGATTCCCCTCTCCGATTCTAGGGGGTAAGATCCGTTGTTTCTGTAGTTTTCTGGATCTTACGAGGAGCTAGTTCTTGTTTCTTCCTTTTGTATAGGTAGTATTCTTTTTTTCCTTGCTCTACTTTCTATCTTTCTTATTTTTCGTTCAATCTGGACGTCAAGTAGGTCGCTGTTCTTTTGCGTAAGTTGTTATTTTTGCCGTTGATTTGTATTTTTACGTTTTCAAGTTTTTTGGGAAGTGGTTGTTGTATGGAGGTAGACCCAGTAGAGGCTTATATTAAACAAGGTGAGAGGTTAGGGCTTAAAGATGAGAAACTTTTTGAGTACGTCGAGAAATGTAAAGATAGGGAAGATAGGGCGAGAGAGAGAGAAATTCAGAGAGAAGAGAGAGTACTAAAAGAGAAAGAGTTAGAGGTTCAGAGGGTGAGGGACGAGAAAGAATTAGAAATTCGTAAACTTAAAGAGGAGAAAGAGTTAGAAATGCAGGTACTGAGAGAAGAGAAGGAGTTAGAAGCTCAGAGAGAGCGAGAAGAGAAAGAAAGAGTCTTAAAGGAGAAAGAGTTAGAAGTTGAGAGAGAGAGAGAGAGAGAAGAGAAAGAAAGAGTCTTAAAGGAGAAAGAGTTAGAAGCTCAGAGAGAGAGAGAGAAGAGAAAGAAAGAGTCTTAAAGGAGAAAGAGTTAGAAGCTCAGAGAGAGAGAGAGAAGAGAAGGAAAGAGCTCTTAAGAAAGAAGAATTAGCGTTTCAGAGAGAGAAAGACGAGAAGTCTCTAGCGTTTCAGAGAGAGAAAGACAAGAGGGAACATGCGTTAAGAGAGAAGGAACTAGAGTATCAGAGGGAAGAAAAAGAGAGGGATAGAGAGGTACAACTACAGTTAGCTCGAGATGCGGGGTCTAGAGCTTCAGAGGGTGATTCGGTAGGCCGGGGCATACGTAATTTTCCTAGACTGCCAATGTTTAAGGAGTCTGTGGACTCTATTGACGCTTTTTTGTGTCGTTTCGAGGCTCACGCGCAGGTGTTGAGTTGGCCATCTGCCAACTGGCCCGTTTTACTTTCGTCTGTGCTAGAAGGTCAGGCCTTGAGTCTTTTCCATAGCTTGAACGTTTCGGGGAATGTAGATTACGAGACGTTGAAGGAGTGTCTCTTGCAGAAGTTCCAGTGTAATGCGGAGGGTTTTAGAGAACGCTTGAGAGCTTGTCGGCCAGAGACAGGGGAATCGTTTGTGTCGTTTGGCAAACGATTGTCCCATTTGCTCGTACGTTGGGTCGAACTGTCAAAGATCGACCACACGTACGAAGCATTGTTCGATCTCATGTTGGCTGAACAGTTCTTTGGTAGCGTTTACAAGGATCTAGCGGTATTCTTGAGGGAGCGTAACCTCAAGACTACGGACAAGTTAGTACAGAACGCGGAGGCTTTTCGGATGGCGCATCCTACGAAAAACCTCGCGCGTAGGGCCGAGACACCAACAGTCGGGTTGGTCGCTGCTAACACGACTGGGGGTTACCGGGGCATCAATACCTTACGTGGAGCCCAGCTGGTTAACGGTAGAGGTACTTTGCGTTTTCGACGCGGTGATCGAGGTATCAGCAGTAGCGGTCGCGATCCGTACGCACGAGGAGAAACATCTGGTCGTGGGTATGGTCGTGGTCGTATGGCGAATTCGGACACTCAGTGTTTTGCGTGTCAGGCATACGGTCATTTTAGTCGTGACTGTCCTAGCAGTAGTTCAGGGGCTCAGTGTTTCACCTGTCAGGGGTACGGCCATCTGGCTCATCAATGTCCTAACAGTCCTGGTATGGTGGAGGGGGCGGAGCAGCTCACTCACATGGCCAGTTTTGCAGTCCCAGTCGGGGAGGAACCACGGCTGGGCGCGGTGTGTTCAGTTGACGAAGGTGGTTGCCTACCGCTGGTGGACGGGGTTGTTAACGGGTGTCTCGCACTGGCACCACCATCAGCGACAGCGTCAACAGTGCTGCCAATACGTCTGACATCGGCAGCACTGACATCACCATCAGCGACAGCGTCAACAGTGCTGGTGCTGCCAATACGTCTGACATCGGCAGCACTGGCACCACCATCAGCGACAGCGTCAACAGTGCTTGTGCTGCCAATACGTCTGACATCGGCAGCACTGGCACCACCATCAGCGACAGCGTCAACAGTGCTTGTGCTACCGATACTTCTGACATCGGCAGCACTGGCACCACCATCAGCGACAGCGTCAACAGTGCTTGTGCTGCCGATACGTCTGACATCGGCAGCACTGGCACCACCATCAGCGACAGCGTCAACAGTGCTGGTGCTGCCGATACGTCTGACATCGGCAACACTGGCACCACCATCCGCGACAGCGTCAACAGTGCTGGTGCTGTCAATACGTCTGACATCGGCAGCACTGGCACCACCATCAGCGACAGCGTCAACAGTACTGGTGCTGCCAATACGTCTGACATCGGCAGCACTGGCACCACCATCAGCGACCGCGACAACAGTGCTGGTGCTGCCAATACGTCTGACGTCGGCAGCACTAGCACCACCATCAGCGACAGCGTCAACAGTGCTAGTGCTGCCAATACGTCTGACATCGGCAGCACTGGCACCACCATCAGCGACAGCGTCAACAGTGCTAGTTCTGCCAATATGTCTGACATCGGCAGCACTGGCACCACCATCAGCGACAGCGTCAACAGTGCTTGTGCTGCCAATGCCTTTGACGTGGGCAGCACTAGCACCAACGTCACCATCAGCAACAGCGTCAACAGTGCTGGTGCTGCCAATACGTTTAACACCTGCAGCACTGGTACCAGCATCGCCACCAGCGACCATGACAGCAGTGTTCCCGCTGCCAGTACAACAGACGCCGGCGGGGCTGGCACTCATCCATCTGCTCCTGTTGCTGCAGTGTCCACTGAGTCTGCGTGCCAGACAGTCTGCCCGGTAGTACTCAACCCTGACCCCCTGGCTGTTGAGCGCCTGATGGCGGAGATATCGGCTCTCCGATCCGCCGTTGGGGAGATCCGCCACTCGTACAACATCGAGGTGGATTCGCTGCACACGGATATTAGACACCTGCGTGAGCGGATCACCCAGCTGAAGGGGGAGAAGGATGGCCAGAGAAGCGACAGGAAAAGCGGCAAGAAGAACCCGTCACCCCCGTCCAACACTCGGCCCAAGCAAGCGCTGGAAAAGTCGCCAACCTCAACGACAACTTCTGAGCCCCCGCGTGCATCTCCGCTAACCCCCGAGCGCAAAGAGCCGGCACCAAAACGACCATCTTCAGATACCGACAAAGCCACCGACCTTTCTGCACTCCAAAACACAAAGCCCGACACCCAGACGCTACTACTCGGCGATTCGATACTACGTGGCCTTCATGGAGACCTGATGTCTGTCACTGGCACAGACAAAGCGCAGGTCGTGTCAGTGTCAGGCCTCGACAGAGCCGGCATCCTCCAGCACCTTCACGATGCCGACCCCACGAATGCAGTCACCACAGTCGTCATGCTTGTCGGCATCAATGACTGTAAGCGTGGGTTCATCATCGGCAAGAAGGGCTGGAAGGATGTGATTTCTGCTGCCAGACGAGTCTTCCCCAAGGCAGAAATCTTCATCTTATCCATCCTGCCCACGATCAACGAACGTCAGCAGCCGGATCCATGCGTCACAGACACCAACCTTTGTCTCAGGGAGGTGTGCCACTCGCTGAAGGTAAACTTTATTGACAACGACCAAGTGTTTTACACAAGGACCGGCGAGGTAAAGAGCGGGTGGTTTAGAGACGCCATCCATCCGAACAAGCGGGGCACCAGTGCTCTCGCTGTAAACATCAAGCGGGCGTACTCTGGCCGTACCTCCAACAAAGTAACCCACCCCACTGAGGATGAACACCAAAACCCACACCGCCACGGACAGCTAAATGTACCCGGGCATGGCGGTAAAAACGGGCATCCCGGCCCTAGAGACCAAGGGCCTCAACACAGTCAGCGCCCTCAGCACGCAGCCAGTTCAAGCTTGGCGCCCCGATTCCGCCAGGAGCAGGCTGTAACGAAAGTCTTCAGAATGGCGCCCAGATTCCACCAAGAGCAGGCTTTTGCAAAAGACTCTAGTCAGCACGATCCGAACCATGCTGACCGTACACCAGCGCCGTTTGCGTATGGCGGTGGATCAAAGGCCGGGGCTGCTCCAGAACACAAGCCACAGCAGCCCGGCTATGATCGCACATCAACACTCATGGCAGGGGGTCGACCTGTGTACCCCAACCCGTACCCCAAACCCCCCAACTTTCCCCTATCCCCCGCCGCCCCCACCCCTGGAGTGCCGCAGCTTAGTGAGAGTGACTGTGCCGCCTTGTTTTCGCTTCTTCAAAAGTTCAGGCCACGCGCCGGAAATTAGGACACGCGTGATAGCCATTTCGACATTTTTTGATAAAGTTCCACTGTGCGCGTTTTGTGGACCAATTATTGACAGTAATTTCCAATCTGCTATTATCATTTCCCGATTTAAATATACTTTTTTCACTTAGCGATTTTTAAAAATATTATAGTTGTACCATTTTCTTAGACTTTAAATTTGTTTGTTTTTCTTTCTTCTTATTTTTAAGTCGTCAAATTAGCTTTGTGTATTATGAACTTTGTCGCAGGTGAACGTGCATAGTTCCTTGACAAGTCATTTTTCATTTGTTTTCTTTTATAGTTGTTGACTTTGTTATTTTTTTGTTGTTGACATAACCAAGCAAGAAAACCGTAAACATTCTGCTGAACTTAGACTAAGCGCGTGATAAACATTGTGTTTCTTTGCCGTGTATTCTTTTATTGAGCTTATTTAAAGCATTCTATAGATATTGATATTAGTTGATTTTTATTTTTTATTTTTTTGGATTATTTTTTTGTGACCATATTAATTTTGTATTATATCTTTCGCTACATTTGCGTTTTTACCGACATGCAAAATCGTAATCTAAATACTGTTCCGAAACGAACAGACGAACTGAGAATTGGCCATCTTAACATATACCATCTAGTTAACAAGGTGCCCGATTTATCTGTGTTCCTAAACACGCCCTTACTTTTTCATATTTTTGGTGCGTCCGAGTCGAGGCTTAAAAGTTCAATAAGGGATAACTCCATTTCTGTCCCAAATTTCTCAGTATTCCGCAGAGATGCCTCAAGCCCACAACACACTGGACTAGCTGTATATATACATAATTCAATACTTGGTAACGTCAAACGGCAACAAGACTTAGAGTCAGCTCAAGTGGAAAACTTGTGGGTAGAAGTGAAGACATCTAAATCACCCCCCGTCCTCATTGGCTTTATTTATAGAAATCCCGCAGCCAGCTGGGACTGGTATGGTGACTTCGTAGCAATGATGGATAGCGTAAATCAAAATAAAGCTGACGTTCTTTTGGGCGATTTTAATATTGATCTTTCTAAATCTAAAGGGTCCAATGCTGCATGGGCGTCAACAACAGCACTATTCGGTTTAGAACAGTTAATTAAAACCCCCACTAGAACCACATGTACATCTTCAACCCTGATTGATCATATTTATGTGACAAATGATGATAAAATATCAAATGTACATGTTCCCTCCTTAGCTGTCAGTGACCATAACCCAGTATGTTGCACAGTCTCCATGAAACTAGACAAAGAGAACAAAAAGAGACATAAAACAATTAAATATCGTTCTTTCAAAACATTTAATAACGGCGACTTTCTGCGGGATCTGCGCAATACTCCTTTCAGGGACGTGTATAACCACACTTCTCCTGACAGTGCCCTGTCGTACTGGATGGATCTATTCCTTGGAGTCCTAAATAAGCATGCGCCCATACGAGAAAAACGAGTTAAGCACTCTACCCTGCCACCCTGGTTAACAGTAGATGTCAAACAGGCCATGTCATTTAGAGACAAACTTAAGAAAGAAAAACAGTTTGATGAATATAAGAAACAACGAAATCGTGTTAAATACTTAGTGAGAGCGTCAAAAAAACTGTTCTTCCAGGAAATGATTAGGGACAAAAAAGATACAGCATCGGTGTGGAAAGCCCTGAACGTTATAACAAAGGGTAAATCAGCCCCTGAAATACCATCCCATTTGTCAGCTGATATATTAAATAAGCACTTCCTATCGACAGCTGAAACACTTGCTCAGTCAGCTGCAAGTAGTAACACCGAGTACCAAGTTCCTAGTGTACTGGAAAAATACTGTGAGGCCAAAAATATACTACAGACATTCATCATTCCTGATATTACCGTCGCTGAAGTCGGCAAATTCATCTCTAGCATGCCGAACAAAATGTCCACCGAGATGGATGGTATAGACAACAAAATTCTGAAAATGTCACTACCATATACGGTAGAGGCACTCACTTATATCTTTAACCTCTGTATAAAACACAGCACGTTTCCAACTATTTTCAAAGAGGCCAAGGTAATTCCAATCCCTAAATCAAAAGATCTTGAAGATGTCAATAACTACCTTCCTATCTCACTTTTGTCGGCCCTGTCAAAGCCCCTTGAAAAACACATACAAAAACACCTCCTCGATTTTCTAGAAAAGGGCAATTTCATAAATATTCATCAGTCCGGCTTTAGACCGAAACACTCATGTCAGTCAGCACTGGCACACATTGTAGACAGCTGGCTGGAATCAATAAATAAAAACCTGATGTCTGGAGCTGTTTTCTTAGACCTACAAAAAGCATTTGATCTTGTCGACCATGACATTCTCTTAAAGAAGCTAGCAGCATACCATATAAGTGAAACTGCCATAGCATTTTTTTTTTAGATCATACCTAAAAGACAGAAAACAAAAGGTATATACTCATGGAAAATACTCTAATCAAGGGCAAGTTAACTAAGGCGTCCCCAGGGGTCGATCTTGGGACCTCTTCTATTTATAATATTCATTAATGATTTGCCTTTGCATATTACTAACACTGATGCTAATTGCAACCTGTTTGCGGACGATACGAGCCTCCATGTTTCGGGTAAAAAAACAGCTGACATTAACATTAGCTTACAAAGTAGTCTCAGCGAGGTTTCCGACTGGTGTAGAGAGAATCATATGGTTCTTCATCCAGGAAAAACAAAGAGTATTTTAATCACTACACGACAAAAACACCAACGCCGACCACAACCGTTAAATTTACAACTGAACGCTAAACCGATAGAACAAGTCACAGAGCGTAAATTCTTGGGAATACACGTTGACGAACAATTATGTTGGGAGACGCATATAAATACAGTCCGTAAAACCATTGCTAAAAACACTTTCCTGTTGTCCCAGCTTAGACAAGTAACGGATACACATACTCGTAAACTGTTTTTTCATGCCCATATCAAGTCTCACGTTGATTATGTCTCCACAGTGTGGGACGGTTGTAGTGATGTTCACATGAACAGGTTAAACTCTAGATATAAAAGAGCTGTCAAAATTATAGATACGCGGCCCATTCCTACCATAGACAAATTTAGACATCTAAACATTCTCGGCCTGCGTCAACAACTTAATTTCAACAAATGCATCCTCATGCACAAGATATTAAATAACATGACACCGCAGTATCTAACCACCAAATTTGTGCCACAGCAAGAACGCGAACGGTCCTCAAGGAACAATACTTTACCCCTACCTCTGCCTAGAATTGACCTCTTTAAAACTAGTTTATCCTTTTCTGGACCGTTTGTATGGAACACTATTCCTGCACATTTGAAGACTATAGCCTCACTTGGAATCTTTAAAACGAAACTTTTCGATTACCTGATGAGTCAAACATAACAACACTGGGCATTTAAACAAACCCTGATGGTTAATGCTTTCATGTAATATAATTATGCATTTATCTATATTGTTGGTATGTGTGTGTGTGTGTGTGTGTGTGTGTGTGTGTGTGTGTGTGTGTGTGTGTGTGTGTGTGTGTGTGTGTGTGTGTGTGTGTGTGTGTGGTATAAGATGAATGTTAAGTGTTATTATTATTTTGTGTCATTTTTTAAATAATTTTATTGTTGCATGAAATAATATGTGTAAATATAATTCTTCTTATTATTATTATCTTTTAATTTATTTTATGTTGTAGATGTTAGCAACGGCAAGTTTGTAAAATGACGATTTGTTTTTGTCAAAACTTTTTACCGTTGATAAATAAAGTTTCATCATCATCATCATCTCTCTGTCTCTCTCTGTCTCTCTCTGTCTCTCTCTGTCTCTCTCTCTCTCTCTCTCTCTCTCTCTCTCTCTCTCTCTCTCTCTCTCTCTCTCTTACGCTCAGCCTGGAAATCCAAGATCACACCATTACACAAGTAACTGAACATCGCTTACTTAAAGTTATTGTTGATAACCAGATGAAATGGCAATCTCACATCAATGTTGTCTGTAGAACTGTGTCCAGAAATGTTTTTATGCTGTCTAAGCTAAAATATCTTATTGATGTCGACGCTCGCAAACTATTCTACAATGCCCGTATCAAATCCCACATCGATTATGTCTCCACGACATGGGATGGCAGCGGTGACATACACTGGAAGAGGCTTTAACTTCTTGCATCGCGGGGCAATGAAGCAGATCCTGCCTGATCCAGCCCTTTCAACCGACCAAAAATTAGAAAAACTAAAAATGCTTCCTCTCGACAGTGAGGCACCATCTCTTTAAAAAAATAAAAAACAAGCGGTAGCCACGTATATAATTTGGAATGAAATCTACCTAGAATACTTGTGTAAGCTCTTCACCAAGGCAGCTTCAGGCTATTTAACATCATCACACCACCCCCGAGGATAGATTTATTTAAAAAACCCATCTCTTTCTCGGGCGCCTCGTTTTGGAATAAACTGCCAGCGTACATAACACACACTGGTTCACTCCCCTCTTGCAAGGAAAGCCTCTTCAAGTACCTGTTATCTAACAGCTCATTCACTGGTTAAGGTTTCCCCATCGCCTCAAGCCTTGATATTAGCCTCCGCGCGCACGTGTGCGTGTATGTGTGTGTGTGTGTGTGTATTTGCGCGTGCGTGCGTGCGTGTGTGTGTGCGTGCGACGCGAGCGCGTGTTTGATTTCATTGAAGGAAGGAATTTTAAAGAATATACTTTTTTCCGTTCATATTGTTAGCAATCATAATCGATGCCCTCCATTTTGCTTTATCCATTTATTTTGAATGACTTGTTATATTATGTGCACTTGTATGTTTGTAGCTTTGTACCTTTGTTATGTTAGTAGCTTTGTACCTTTAGCAGAGTTGTACCTTTGTAGATTAGCAATGGCAAGCGTGAAAAATGTCGCAGTTGCTCCTTCCGTTGAGAAATAAAATTTCATTTCATTCCTCTCTCTCTCTCTCTCTCTCTCTCTCTCTCTCTCTCTCTCTCTCTCTCTCTCTCTCTCTCTCTCTCTCTCTCTCTCTCTCTCTCTCTCTCTCTCTCTCTGTGTGTGTGTGTGTGTGTGTGTGTGTGTGTGTGTGTGTGTGTGTGTGTGTGTGTGTGTGCATAAGCTCGCTATGTCACAAATTAGAAAATTCCCAACCAAAACTGAGATTCAATAATCTTTATTCAACTGCTTTTCCGAACGTCTTCAAAATTTTCAACTCAAATGTAAACGTGGAGCCATAGACCGTTACCATTTCATTCCAGCCAATCGTTTTTTTCTCACAATACTAACGCAAGCCACATAAAATCTCGTTCAGGCGACTTACGCCAACCAACCAAATCTAGTTCAGGGAACGAGATTTGATAGATTGATTGATTGATTGATTGTACATTGCTTAACGTCCCGACAGCAACAAGGCTTTCTCAGGACGTGCCTGCACTGCTTGTGAAAAAAAAAATAAACAGAACATTGAATGTATGTCGCCAGCCGGTCAAATACATTAAATAAACCTAACACATGGGGCCTAAATAAAGCTAAGACCATTTAGCAACACACATCCAATATCAAGAGCTACAGGCAGTGCAGACAGTAGGGAGAGTTTTAAAAAGGCAAATACAGGTGAATGGACCAAGGGTAGACAGAAACACATGCCCCAGAATAGAGAGAAAAACTCACCCTGTGGGGCTGACCAGGGTGACCCTGGGAACTAAAAAGTACCTAACCCCACCCAAGTCCCCCAGGGCACACCCGGGTGGGGGAGAGATTTGATAGGTTGACGGGAAAAAAAAAAAGCCAATGAAATCCGTTAAGAAGACCAGACAATTAAATCCTTGGATAGGCCGAACCAATCTGATTGCCGGACACATGGTTGATGTCCCACGTCTGGATCTGAAGGTTTGTGCCCCCGATGCGAACGTTGCAGACGCTGTTTGTAAACTCCAGAGCGCAGACCGTGTACATGGCCAGATCAAACTCAGGACTCGTGCCGAGGAAGAAAGACCCCAGGGCTTTCACTGCGGACCTGCTTGATTGGGGCGGAATCCAGTTAAAGTTGGCGCCGTTTATGTAAGGCTGAGGACAAGGGGAAAGCATATTTGTATGTCAAATATATGTGTGTTTCATCCCATCAGAAAAGCTCTCTTTATGTGACGCTTCAGTATTTCTTCATAACAAACCTTCATAACGGTTGACGCTTAGAATGTTACCATTTAGCCACGACGTACTACAGCAGGAGATGGATCGATCATGAGAGAAAGATAATAAGAGATCCGTAAGACAATGAATTCAATAATGACGCATCGGTAATTAAATTACGTCATTTTTAATAATAAAATTTTTTACCCCCATTACGCCCCCGTTATTACCCAATCAACCCTTTGGTTTTAAAAAACAGACGAGCATGACTGATGCGGCCTTATTGATCTGATTATCTTACGGATCTCTTATTATCTTTCTCTATAACTATTGTCTTTGTGAACACCTAATCACACACTAATCGGACACTTTTTTTGCGATCATGACCTGACAGCACCGTTACCCCTAATGTGTTTACACTGAACCAGGAAGTTAAAATCAACTGTAGAGTAAAACCTCCAGTATCTGGCTGCCTTGTGCTGAGTATATGGGTTTTTACATAGTCTAAGATTCTCAGGAGCCTAGATTTTTATAAGTGGACACAGGTCAGATTCTTAAGAACCTCGGACCCCAGGCTTAACCCCCGTTCACAAGTATTAGTCAACTTTTTTGTTAGCTCTCTCATAGCGAGTAAGCTGACGGGTCCTGTTTAATATTATTTTACTGCAAGTACATTTTCTGAAAAGGTGACTGCCGTCTTATGTATACTCCGAATATGTTTACACACAGTTCAAGGTCAGGCACCGTTCTATTATAAACAGATGTGCCAGCCTTGACTAGTCATAAACCTGGTGTACACACACATACACACACATACATATACATACATATACATACACACACATACATATACATACACACACACAAACACACACACAAACACACACAGACACACACGCATATACACACGCACAATCACACACACACACACACCATCTACATAAAATAACATTTCATGTGATATATAATGACAGAGACGATTTATGAGGAACACGATTTTTCTGTTAGCTAGCCTACCCTCTAACTGTAGTCGTTTATGCATACAATTCAGTACACTGTCCCCATTTCTTTTCATGCTACGCTTGACAAGAGAGGGTCTTTAGAAATTGCCAGTGCAGTCAGGTATGCAGTCAGGTTGAATGCGTGTAGAGACAGAACAAAAAGCAATGCCTTTTGTGACACTCCACCGTTCTATTATTGGCCGCTGTGTCAGTCTTGACTAAATGTAAACCTTACACACACACACACACACACACACACACACACACACACACACACACACACACACACACACACAATCACACACACACACACACACACGAACAGACACACGAACAGACACACGAACAGACACACAAGGGTAACCACACAAACATTAGTAAGCTGACGACGGGCCCATTCAGCCAAACAAAAGAGCGACGACAGCCCATTCAGACGAACAAAAGACGTCACTTGAAAATTATGTCGTTAATAATATTCATAAATCTTGGAGCCCTCATGAGTTCAGCACTGAACTGAACTGTTAGTCTATGCGTGGCTTGTGGCAAATGATCACAGTCAAGACCCACAGTCTACTCGCAAAGAGACTTAAAGAGAACAGTATTCCTGTGCTGAAAGGTAATATCTGCCTTGTTTAAGTCTGTGTACAGCCAACATGAAAAAGCTGTAGTCTTGTTTGGCTACAGTGAGTCACAAACACCTGCATGTTTGCACAGAAATCAGTCTCGTCACACACACACAAACACTCACACACACACACAAACAAAAACACAAACATACACACAAATAAACACACAAACATACACACAGACAAACAAACAAACACACACACATACACATACATACACACACACACGCTAACATACACACAAAATCACCATACATGACACCCGACGCCAAAAACACAAGGTTTGTAAGTACGGCCGCATGCCAGTGCAATATTATTGTAAGATTTTTCTTCCGGGTGCATACTGACTAAACATGCCTGATGCAAGCCATTGAAACCCACCAGCCCGTGAGACGATAATAACTCTTATTCAATTTCAGGTGCTGGTGGCCCGGTTAGACTGGTGTACATGATTAGACTGTAACTAAGCTTTCAAGCTGAAAAGAGACGCATTCCTCAGAAAATCATACCTTGCTTTATACAGACACCATAGTCTATGGGAGACAACTCCTGTACATTCTGCGCATTGAGTTATATTATAAATATGAGAAATGCGCCATATAAATGCTATGCATTATTATTATTATAGTGGTTGTCTCTCCAGTGATTATGCCCCTTAGAATATTGTGCATAAGCAGGAAATAAATAGTGTGTTTTACCGCCGAGTGAGTGCATCTGTGGTTTGAATCTAAATCCATCCAGCCCACATAGAAGCGGTAACACAGTGTAAACGTAAAACGTTACTGACAATATTGCTGAGTGGTGGAAACGTATGAAGTTACTATTAATGTACTTTCTAGAAAAACATGATTTTGCTTGATAACAAATTTCAAAATTACCTACAGTTTTGTTTTTTGTTTTAAATTTTTAAATTACATTATAAATGAACCAAGACGAACTCCTTCTTTTAAATGATATCAATGCTGTAGAAAACAAAGACTTAGACTCTAAAAAACAACGTCTTTTGTCTGTAGTTGTGTCAGGCAAATCAAAAGCGTATCTCGGAAAACAATACATGACAGAAGATATTGAATCTCTCACCGCTGACGAGCTATTTAAACTTCATTCTAAATATGAAAACCACATCGCTTCACTAATGACTCGTGATTTAAGTCGATCTCTTGTATGTCTATACACAAAAGCAGTGAGTCACTTTCTACCTGTAGACACTGACAGTTTATCACACGACCTTGAAAGCAATCCTATTGTTTCAATTTCAATTGGTAAATTAGCATGCGTCATGTTTTACAAGTTTGGGAATTACCTTGCACCTGTGGTAAGCTTGCTTGTTACTGGGAGTCATATTGATTTCTCCAAAATAAATTTTACTGCAGAAGAAAATGGATGAGACCCAGACGACTCCACAACCGAAACCTGTCTTGACACAGGTTCAAACTGTGACTAAGACTAAAAGTCCAGGAAGGGTTCAGGCTGGGAAACGGTTAGCCGAATGGAACAAGCAGAACAAATTACAACTTCAAGCGCTAACTGCAGAAAAGACGCATGTAACTGACCCGCCGTCAACACCATCAGAACTGACAGAACCGTCAGGGCCCTCTTCCCCACCACACCCCCATCAAAGTGAGAGACTAACAACCCAGTCTAACCCTGAACCCGAAACAGCAAAATATGTAGTTGCCAGATTTGTTGTCTGATTTGGTTTTGTAGCTTACCAATTATACAAAAAATACAAACCACAGACTCATGCAGTGTCCAAAAAATCAGACACTCCAAAAACAAAACCAGAAGTCGCCACATTACCAGTAACACCAAAACCTGTTGACCCATTTTACATGCAGTGATTAATTTATTATTTTAATTTTTATTGCCTAAGAAAATGAATGACTCAAAGAACTTAATGAACCTTGTCTATCACTCTGCCGTAATCAGCGGACTAGCAGTAGCTTACTCTATGTTTGGAAAAAGTCTACTCAAAATGAGGTCTGTAGACTTGAGCAGATTGGATCTGGAAGACAGTGCAAAATTAATCACGATTGTTACAGCATCGATTGCAACAAAAGACTTTCTCGTCAAGCAAGGAATTATTCCAGAAAATGTTTCTATGTAAATAAAAAGTATGGCAACTTTAGCCGTAATAATTGGTGGCGTGATAGTTAACGCCCTGGCATTTAGTGGGTCAAACTATCTCTTTTCAAAAGTAGGTAGAGAGGAATCTGCAGAAGAAATGAAATGACACAATGAGGCATCTAAAAAACTTGCACAAGCGCAACAGGATTACGAAAAGCAATGAATAGAGAAACTTGATTTCATTAATGAAAAACTCAGACTTGAAGGCCATGCACAGCATACGTTTTCAAATACAGACGACGCAATTCGTGAATATTTTCTCATCACAGGTAATGACATGTCTGTCCCAAAACCGAAACTAAGTGACTATTACAAACTGAGTACAGAACAAAGAAACGGGGAGATAATCTTTGTTCTAGTGGGAATGACATTTGTATTTTTTACTGGTCTTTATATTGCTAGAAGAAATGAACGTCGAAAATAAACTATCGAAAATATATTACTCACCAATTGGGTACTGGAAAGGACAAACCGCGATTCAGAAATTACACGCGGCCGTAGGCGGGGATGTAACACTCAATCAAATAAAACAATGGCTACAAAAACAGGCAATTTGGCAGATATATCTCCCTGCTCCAAGAAAAATATCTAGACCTCATTTTGAAAACACTACACCAAATGACACGCATCAAATGGACCTCCTGTTCTTACCCCATGATACAATAAGAAAAAAGCGTTACAAATACGCACTGACTGTCGTAGACATAGCTTCAAGGTATAAGGATGCTGAACCCATATCTGACAAAACTGCTACCACAGTTGCTACAGCATTATCAAAGATATATAGTCGAGGCCCTCTGAAATACCCCAGACTCATACAGGTTGATGACGGATCTGAATTTAAGGGTGCAGTTAATCAGTTATTTGCAAAGCATGGTGTACTGGTTAGACGCGGCATTCCAGGCGTGCACAGATCACAGGCAATTGTAGAGAACTTTAACAAACAGTTATCAGAGAGACTTTTCAGCTACCAGTGTTCTAAGGAACTCATGCATGACGCACGAAACACAGAGTGGGTTAAAAGATTACCACACGTGATAAAAGCAATGAATAATGAAGGACAAGGCTTGCGCCCAAAGCCTGCTGATGCTATTAAATTGAAAACAATTACAGAGCCAAAAACAGGACCAACCCCACCTCCAGACACAAGTTTATTTACTAAACAGGTAAGATATTTATATCAAACAGGTGAGGCCGAGAACGACGTGAAGCGCAGAGCAACTGACCCAATCTGGTCAATGTCTGTACACAATATAAAAAAAATAGTCCCCAGCGCTGATGCGTCAATATATTATCTTTTTGAACCAGCACCACAGAGGGCATTTGTCAGAGAAGAATTACAGATTATTCCCCCAGACACCGTTACTCATTTCAGTAACTAACTCATCGATTAATTCATCAACCAGTTCATTGGCTATTTCTTCAGATAACTTGAGCCTGTAGTGTCCAGGTGCATAAGCCTTCTCCTTACTGTGAAACACTCGTTTTGTGTCCCCAACTGCAAGTGACTTCTTATGTGTTTGGATCATTTCAAGATTATGTTTGTTTGACCTCAGTGACTTGTTTGGATAATCAGGCATTAATGCACCATCTAACACTTGCTTGTAATGTTCATGACGTATGTCTTTATTTTTTATTGCTGTTTTTTTTTATTCCTTTGGCTTTCGATTGACTTCCTTTTTGGTGCAGTATAGAATACATTTTTGATCTCAGTCCAACGTACTCAACTATAGGCACACCATTCAGTTCATCCTTAAACTTACCAGGCACTTTCTTGTTTTGTGTGCTAAACAGCGAATGATCCTTAGGGTAATCAGACGTGTCGTACATATGTAACTCTGTTTTCATGTCTTTATAAAAGTCTTCAGTAGGCACATCAATGATCATAGAGTCTGTGTCAGTGTATAGCAGACGACACTCAGGATATTTTGGTTTGAAGTAATCATAATAAAATTCAAGCATCAACAGTTTTGATAATTCAAGAATTGCCATACCAATGAATTCTGGCTTGTCCAGTTTGACAATCTTTTTTTTTGAGTGACACTGCATACAATGATGAATGAAACTCTTTGTACCCTGTGTACTGAGGCTTGCCTGTAAGTTTAATTGCACTTGATTCAGTTGTAACAAGTCTCACATCTTTGCGGTGATGAGGATTTTCCATTGTCTTGCCAAAACAGGCATTGTTCATAAGCTTAAAGAAGTCTTTGTCAAATGCAGTGTTGCCGTCTCTTGCACGCAATGTTGTGTTTTTCATTATGTAATCTTTCATGAAAGCACTCTGATCAAATTGAATACCTCTGTGAACTTTCTTTAGTACTAACCCGTGTCTGATGTAAAACTGTAACAAGCGATAGTGACACACGTAATTGAATTTGTCACTCAGATTTGGTACAAGTTTAGTGTCTTCTTTTTTCCCTGTCATACTCATTTTCTCAACAGCCAATGGATAATCATTGTGATAATCATGTAGATGGTGTGGGTACTCTAGGTCTACTTCAAAGATCCAACCCTTCGCGTCGTTTTGGTCAAGATTCATAATACTGTTTGTTAACCCTGTTACATCATACTGTGACAAATCATACAGACAAAAGTTTTTCAAGGGCAATAATTCACACATCGCCCAGCCATACAAATTGTTCGCGTCCACGTACATAATGACCTTGAGGGGTCAAACCCAAGGACACCATGACAGTCCAGATATTTATTATTTGCTCTGGCATAATTATTTGCTGCAATACTAATACCCCCCCTCAATCCACGTTCCACCATTTCACCCATTGTACGATCAGACAACAGATCTATAAATATCTTACTGGATTTCAAAAATGCATCCCATGTCATGCCAGGACTAGTTATGTAACACGCAGGGTCAAGACTGTAGTGTAACACACCCTTCTCATGGTAACTTTCAAATACATCAGCTAGCAAACAAATGTCAGCTTTCAAGTACTGGTCATGATAGTCACCAATCATCTGACACCCTAATTTATCCCACGCATCAAGTGCGTGCTGATATTCAGAGTCAGAAATACCTTTACCATTAAGTGTGGAATAAAATTTCTCTTTTGGTGGTAGTCTCCTTTCCTCAAACACAACCCAGTGATCAATGTACTCATACGGATACACACCTTTCTTGATCAAGTCTGGCTCAAAATATTTACTCGTTATTGGATACTCAGTCAGTCCTTCTGCAAGACTAGCAAGTGCTGAGGGCAAATGTTGCATGGAGTCATAAAATGCTAATTTGTCTAACCTAAAAGTCAAGTACTTTTCAGTTGTCTGAGCTATACAATTTATGTTTTTGAAAGACTCATCCACAGCCTGCATGATAATATGTGAATCATACCCTTTGAGATTGTGAAAAAAGATTGGTAACTTATATGTCTTAGGATCTGTTTTTAATAACAAGTTACAATTGTTATGTGCAGCACCTCTGTAACGTCCAGTTATGTGATCATGGTCACGAACTTTATCATCTCCTAAAGATTGTTCACAAATCCAACACGACTCAGCTGTATTAAATTTCAGTTTGTCTTCTTCTGTCATCACCAAAGGCATCTGACAAGTTGTGAGATAATGTACTACCTGACTATACAGATGTCTCATTTCTGTTAAAAACAGACATGCTGCATTTTCTCCCCTGTAGATAACAGGCTCTGAATGCTGTCTGTCAGACCTAACAATAATGTATCCAAAAGAACACACCACTTGGTCACTCAACTTTATAGTCTTTGGTAATGATTCTGGAACAGGACCCTCATATGGTACTACCAGTGATTCAAAATCAGCATACACTACAAACGGCAGCTTTTGCTGATTCCCATAGTTCTTAAAATATACTTGACTACCAGAATCTGGGTACTTAAGTACTGTTTGAATGTTATCAGCTGACCTACAATGTAAAACATGTTTGTGTGCTACTGAAATAGAGGAGAATCTTTGTAAACATCTCTTACACACTTCCTGTTTACCATTGTGTTTTGTTGTATGCCCATGAATTAGTCATGACATATTTCTGATAATTGTGTAGTGAAAGTTATTGTCATCACCAATTAATAACATGTCAACATGTTTATTTTCTGGCTGTCCGTAGGTTGGAGCAAGTGGTGATACTCTAATGGGTTGTAACTTGTCAACAGACTCATTATCCCACACAAACACATTTACAGATATACCAGGATTTAGTTTTTCAAACAAGTCTATGTCTTCTATTTTAACAGGGAAATCAATGCCACTGAAGTTGAGTTCATTTACAAATTTAAAGTAGTTAGATACACGTTCAGGTTTTGATTTTACAAAGTGTAATTTAGCAAGCACACACCACATGAAACAATGGTGGTCATTGTTCTGTATGTTAATGACAGCCTTTTTGTTTACAACCTCTGTTGGCAGTGGCAACCATGATTTACCTACTATAGTATGATACCTTGACTGCTTTAATTGTAGTTCATGTACATGACCTTCATGCCAACCAGACCCCTTCATTTTTGCACTGTCAATTGCTTGGAGGAAGTCATGCAACAGTCTGTCTCTAAACACGTTCTCTAATTCCCTTCTTGTGTTAACTGTGTGTTGTCTTGTTGATATGTACTATACAATCACTTCACCGTCTACTCTAGTAAATTCTATTTTCGCAACAATCTGTATCTTTACGCTGCCTGTAACAAGATTATCTTGTATGACAGAAAAAGAGTTTTTTTTTATTGATTCATAGACATTGTTAGTATTAGATATAGGCAAGTCTGTTGTGTGAAACACATTTCTTAAACCTGATTGACTTGACGAGCCTGATGAGCTTTGAGCATTGTCCGTCATTTTTATTTGTCCGACAAAATAATAAATGAAAAATAAAATTACCGCTGGCACACCTTATGTAATACTGTATTAACTGTAGCTATGATAAACAAGTTAACCACTTCCCTGATGCATGTCTTGAAGTCTTGTCCTGCAGGTGTAATATTACTTTATTGAATGTAACACTTTCAATATAACAATGTAGTTTTCTTAGTTGATCAAATATGTCTTTACACAGTGCCTCAAACCAGCGCAAGTGGTTATCATCATAAACTTTAAAAGCATTTGTCTTAAGATCGACAGTCTCGTAATCATAGCATGGTGATCCATCAGAATATTCCAAAGTAACATTATATGTCATGTATATCTTCATTGGCGCAAGCGGTGGTGTTGTGAGTTTTAAGCGGGGTTCAAACACACGTGATTTTAAGTCATAAAAACTTTTAACATCTTTGAAGCACTCTGTAACATCAACTGTGTGGGTTTGTCCATCTGTCATTTTATTAGTCAAAACAAAAGAATAAATTAATTCACTAACCCATACCCTGTGGGTTGATCTGTCTTTAAAATAAGCTTTAGATGCTTAGTTGATTTCAGTTTATTTTTTACATTATTCCGTTCATGCTTATTTGGGATAACATCGTTATCTCTGAGACAGTCTTCAAAGCTGTCACGATCCTTACAGTAAAACAAACAGATGAACTTTTAACTGTTCTCGAAAATCTTTCAGTACAGCATAATATTTCTGAGTGAGAATCCATACACTAACATTTGCGTGTCTGCCACTGAAGGCAAGTTCTGCTAGAGTGTTTCTTTTCTTGACAATGTCTTTCTCTGCTGAACAGTCATCAACAATAAACAGGGTTGGCTGTCTTTCAAATTGCTTGTAAAAATATTGTAGGTAGTCATTCAGTTTTTTCTCAGGGTCAACTAAGTAGATGTTGCTGTCAGTCCAAATGAATAAAAGGTTGTGATAAGCTTTGTTGTGTTTGATTGTAGGACAGAATATTACAATGTTTTCAAAATGATGGATGTATCTTGTTTGTAAGAGGTTAAGTACAAATTCAGTTTTACCACACCCTGTGGCACCACAAAACAATCCACAGTGTGGGTCAAGTGTCATCAAGCTCCGGTTCATTTTAATACACAATATAATTTAATATATGTGAGCACTTAGTCTGCTTTCTGAAATATTGAGTTGTGCATCATATATCAGGTATAAATATATATTTATGGCTGCAGCTGTTTCAAACTTTTTTTGTATCTGAATTGTAATCCCGTCACTGCCGTTCTCAACAGTTCATCCTGACCCATGAAGGTAATCATCGTCTGTACTGCGAAGGTCTAGCCAAAGTGCATACTTGTTTGTAAGGTATTGTCCGATCCTAACATCATACAGATGTAAATCTTTGCACGCAATGTTTGCAGGTTTATCTCTAATCCTTCCACCCGCAAAATACTTTGTGATCTCATCGTAGTGTTGATAAGGTAACAAACCTGAAGTGTACACTTGATTAGGGCGGCCTTCGATTGTACAAGACAAATGTGTAATCTTTGGATTGTAGAATTTTTCTGAATCCCTTTTGTATGGAGCCACTGGTTCAACAAACAACATGAGTATGCCTTTCAGTGACTTGCTACGGAAACAACAAAAATAGTCGCCTCAAGCACCAGACGGCGCAGAGAGGATTGAATGAATAATGAATGAATGCCTTTCAGTGACCTAGCAGGTGTGTTGAAGTTTATATTCCACATTGGGTCACTCTTGTCTTTATGCATTAAACTATGTCTAATCACTCGGTCATAATAAATTGGAAGTTTTGTCTGGTACTGATTTTGTATGAGTCTGGCTAGTTCAGTGTGTGTGACAATTTCATATTCCAAGGAAATGTTAGAAATCTTATATGTCGCATTGAGATCAGATGATTTAATAATTTTGGAGTAGTCATTGAAGGTTAGTTCAAAACTCAGACGGTCATTCAGTGCTCCTTGGTAATAAGGCAAATGTGCTGTTAGGATTTCAAACTCAAGTGGTATGTAAAACCTGGTTCCATATGTTTCTGCCATTATAACGTCCTTGGCCACCCCAGTAGTTACTTTATCTCCGGCGTCGATTCGAAGATTACCAACATTATCAGACTGTATGCCTTGGTAAATACGATCTTCTCGTTCTTCTCTTGTGAGCCACAAATCTTTGTAACAGTAAAACACATCAGCATCGTCAAGACTAAACATTTCCTGTCCTTCAAGCTTTACTTTAATAGTTCTAATAATTGCTCTGCCAAGATTGTTAACTAGTGTTCTGTTTACGTCTGCGTCTGATGATATTCAATATTAAATGCAAGGCGTGCAGTGCCAGGAACAATAACGTCACTGGGACCTAAATTGACTGTAAGTGTTTGGTTCTGGTCTATGGTACTTGGATTATTTGTGATGACAATTGATTGTCTAATGCCCTTAACACCAAGAGGCTCACGCAGTTTTCTGTATGGGTCTAACTTTGATCCGTAAGACTGTGTCATTTTTATTATGCACAATAAAAAAATATTAAATTAATAAAACCATGGCAGCAGGAGGATTTAATCATGGTGATTTTGAAATGGATGTCATGGATGCCTCAGATACCAGTATCACAGATATGACTGGTATGGTAACTACTTCTAGTATGTATCATGAACTGTTAAAAGACAAAGTTAACTCATTTTATGACAGTGTTGGTGCTCGCCCAGATGTAATAGATCCTAATCAGTTTGAATATGATAAAGGACACTTATTTGTAAATACAGACAGAGGGAAAATATATCTAACACATAAAAATAATCCTTCTAAGTTTAGAGCTTTAAGTACAATTAAAGGTGAAGTTGGTGGTAACACTGGGTTGGCAAGGTACCTTGGTATTGGGGGGTCTCCCACGCCACCACTTGCGCCTAGACTGGTTAGTACCCTTCACGACACACAAACAAGATTACCAACGGGACAAGAAATTGAAATGGCAGCAGTAACAAGCCTGCCAGAAATAGCAAACACAGTAATACAAAAAGCCTCATTTACTGAAGGACAAATAAATGATGCTATGAAAACAATAGACGACCCACCTTTGTCAATGAGAGAGATAATGGGCTTGGATAAATCACTGCAGATGATAAGAGGTGAGATGGTAAATAATGTTGCCAAACTGGGTGAGCTTGATAAACACATAGAACGTGAAAAAGAGAAACTGGCTACAGCAGACAATGGGAATCTTGACACAGAAATGAAAGAAAGAATCCAACACAGATTAAATGATTTGCAGATAGAAAGATCAGGAAGGTTAGAAGTGATTAGCATTGGAAGAGAAAAACTGAAAACACAGGTCAACAGGATTAGAGAAACTATTAAGAAAATACTTCACGAAGACACAACGTTGGCTGAGAGACTTAAAACACTTTTCAGAGAACAAGGTATTACAATTGCAAGTTTAATTACTGCTCTTGGGTTTATTATCAGTACTGTTGTGTTGGCTGTCTCCTGGTGGTGGCGGTGGTTCTCTTACACCAAGTCCACCTGGTCCACCAGGCCCACCGGCCCCCACTGACCCAAAAGATTTACAGTCATGGGTAAAGAAACAATTGTCTCACATATCAGACTTGCTTAAGAAATTGGCTGTGAAAGCAATGGATGCGTTGCCAGGTATAATAGGTACTGTTGTCAGTTGGTTGATCACTACTGCAGCAAAGGTAGTAGGGTTTATGGCAGAACATGTGTGGGTCTTTTTGGTGACAGTAGGAGGGTTGATGGTGGGTTATTTAATGAAACAGATAAAGAAGTAATATACCTAATCCAGTGAGGCCTATTACCAATGCAGTTCTCTCTGACTCATGAGTGCCAGGGGTTGGTGATGGATCCGGGGCTGACTGTACTGGTTGTATGGGTGCCGGTGTTGGGGCCGGGGGTGTTACCGGAGGTGTCTGTAATGATTTTAATGACTGTACATGTGTGGTTGTGGCCCCCAAGTTTACAGATTGATTGAGTCCTAATTTCTGACCAACACCTGCGACAATGATTTCATTATTATAATTTGTGATTGTCCCCATTTGGAGTTGAAGATCAGATGGCAACATGTATAACCCGATGCCTACTACAAAGTCAACTTTTGATCTGGCATATCTGAGAACGTCTTGATAGCATTGTATGCTTGATGGGAGATCAACCACAGAGTTAATTGAATCTTCTAAGTTTGCAAGAAACTGTTTTTGTGCTTCAAATTTTCCACTTCCATTTAAAATGTTTGATTTTGTTAATGACTGTGCTCCTAGTAAACACCAGACATATGTTCTGATAGACTCATTTATGCGCTCGACTCCTGCTTGAGTAAATCCGTCACTCTTGTCTAAAATAAATGTGGTCCAGGCATTAGACTGTTTCTGTTCTATTGAACCTAACCATACTTGTGATTTTGATGAGAATGAAGTGTTATCAGGGTAGTAATCTTGAGGGTATTGTCTGTGACTCATAGCATAATACAATGTACCCATACCGTTGTGATCATCAAGTTTTTGTGTGAAGTAATACCCGGCACGGGGGCTAATGTTAAATTCATTACAGATCCGTTCAAATGCTTTCATATCCATGGGGTTATTACACCTGTTGAAACTAGATTCAGTGGGTAGTGGTGTATGCAGTTCTGACAGAATACGTCTCAGCTGGTAATAAGTGTGAAAACGATACACAGATCTAATAAGTTTGTTTGAGTGATTCAAGTGGTCTGTGAATGAAACACCGCAGCCTGTAGTTGAACACAGTATAGCAAAGTTAAGCTGGTTTTGAAACATCTGTAGTGGACTTGAAGACCACTTTCTTGCTGTAGCATCGTCTGTAATTGGTGGGTTTATGTAATGATCAAATGGATTGGGTACTTTGACTTGAAATAAATCTTGTACGCTTGCATCCGACACAGCTATATCAAGCTGGTTTAGTTGAATTATTTTCTGTTCATAAGTAGGTGCAACATTGTATTTGGCATCTATATTAAATTGAAATGCGTTTGTTGTAGTAATGGTTGGTGATTTAAATTCCATCGTTCTTTTTTATGAGATAATAAAAATGTTTATTACCTTAACAAATCTTGACACAAGCAAACCAGTGTGGTTAACTAATGGGATTGATAATCGTGATGGTAGCAAGACTGTAGCTATCCATGAAATGTTCTACACAGTAAAATGAAATGGTTTAATGTAACAGATGATACAAATTATAAAGTAATTTTTGGTGGTGTGACTGAAACTTTACCAGCTGGGTATTATGACTTTTGTACTATAGCTGAATGGTTTCAAAGTAAATTTAAAATTAAAGCAACTTTAAATCCAGCTAACCTACTTCTTACATTAGAATTTCCAAAAGATAGTCATTTTTCTTTATCAAATGCTCTTGTAACTTTACTTGGTTTTTATTGCACATTTATAAAATTTCCAGATGATGAAGATTGGAAACTGACAGATTTAAAACCAATTGCACCCAAAAAAACAAAAAATAACTGGCAGATGTCCTGTTTATTTGGCAGTACACACAGTATTTAATGTGTATTTGAAAGAACTAAACACGACTGAGAATGTACACAATGGAAACCCTTCGGCTTTGTTGAGGTGTGTGCCAGCTGGAACTGCACCCTATTGCGAAAGTGTGGTTGTTAGATTTCCTGTGCAGTTTAAGAAATTAGGTTCTAGTTTCTTTGAGTCACTGTGTATATCTGTAACTAATCAAGATGACAAACCAGTTGTAATGCATGATTTTAGTGTTGTGTTAGAAGTTAAATAATTTTATTTTTGTTTATAAAAATGAGTGGTGGTCCAAAGCCGAGAATCATACCAGTTGCATGTCCGGTAACAGAGTTGAAAGATTTGGCAGACGTACAGGATTTTGAAAAGGAAGGGGAAATCGGAGAAATATATGGTTTTGAACTTGATTCAACTGGCATGTACAAGCGGAAAGTAATTGTTGACATGAAAGACAGTGAAAGACAGATTCCTAAACTTGGTCAGCTGCGTGATGTTACTGTACCAGTTGCGCCTACTCTTGTAAATAATGTGTCCTACAACTTAATACATGTGGGAAATAAGTGGGTAATTTCGCTTGTGCCTGCACCGCCATCATCAATTGACTGGGACATAAAGTTTGAATTTATTAGTCCTTATGTATATACTGATGACGAAGGAGCCTTAGTGTTTAGGAAATTTGTTAACTCTGGGCAGCTGATTGTAAGCCTTGTTCCAAGCTTTGCCCCAGACAACAATAGCAGAGATAAACTGAAAGTACAGGAGTATGAAAAAAGACGGTATCTTCTTACAAATAGAAGGGGAAGATCTGATACTTCTGTTGTGTTTTCACCAGCAAACTTTGCCATGGCAAAAGAAGTGACAATAGTATTTGAAATTATCATGAGATCTGTAACTACTGTGAAAGAGGCAGATATTGCACAGGGAATAAAACTAACTTGTGATGACTCTGTGCAAGAATCATCAAAGGTCTTTATTGCTATTACAAAAAGTGTTGATGTTATTAATGTTTCGAGCAGTATTCCCGCTGTCAAGGTGGTAGTCGACAAAACAACTTTTGTTCGTCTAAGTTACATAAACCTTGAACACATTGATCTTGTTTCATTTTATTATGCCAGCAAATTGTATACTTTTGACGAGTTACAAAATGTAATCACTGATTAAATAAAAAATATTTGACAATAAAAAAAAATGGTAAACTTCTATCCACAGCTACCGACGACTGAGACTGTGTCGTCGTTTGTGCTTGATCCGCATATGCCAATTGCATCAGATAAAACATTACAGGCAGACGCATTCAGATTAAATAATATTACAGAAGCAATTAAATATTTGGAAAGTGAAGAGGCAAGGTACACTAGGTGTAAAAGGAGGTATCAGACCATTTTCAATTCTGTTCAAAACACATCTATGGCTGTTGGCGCTGTTTCAGCTGGATGTTCTGTGGGGGGTATTGTTCTGTTTGCCACAGGAATTGGAAGTTTAATTGGAATTGCAGTTGAGGGTGTTAGCATTGCTACATGCCTGGCATGCTTTGGTTTGGAAGCCCTAAACAAGAGGTTTCACACGAAATTACAGAAACATAAAGCATTGAGTACGCTGGCCGGTGCGAAGCTGAGAAGTATGAAACTTATTATCAGTAAGGCATTAAATGATAATTTTATTGATGACGAAGAATTTAAGAGAGTGCAGGATGATTTAAACAATTATAAGAAACAGAAGTCTGAAGTCAATCTCCCGTGAATGTTGAAGAACTGAAAGCCAGTTTTTTAGCAGAAGGAAAAAGGATAGGGGTACAGGAAACCACAGAAAAATTACAAAATCTTTTAAACAAATAAAAATCAGATTTGGTAATCAATCAATATTTTTGTCATATGCTTCGCAGAGAGATGACACGTCATTTACACCACTTGTGCCTGATTATTTAGTCCCATCTGCACCACCCCCAGAGTATTATTGAGAAAAAAAAGTTTTTTTATTGTCCTTGTATCTTGACAAATCTGTCTCAGTATCTTGGGACTTAAGTCAAGTTGTTGTAAGAACTTATAAGAACTTACCGTAAGAACTTATTAATTACTTACAGTAAGTAATTAATAAGTTCTTATGGCAACTAACTTTAAGGTTACCTCTGCAGGTTCCTAAAAGTTAGTTGTAACTTGTTAGTAAGTATAAAGTTCCACTTGTCATTACTTGGTCAGGTAAATGATTATGTGTTCACAAAGACAATAGTTATAGAGAAAGATAATAAGAGATCCGTAAGATAATCAGATCAATAAGGCCGCATCGGTCATGCTCATCTGTTTTTTAAAACCAAAGGGTTGATTGGGTAATAACGGGGGCGTAATGGGGGTCAAAATTTTTATTATTAAAAATGACATAATTTAATGACTGATGCGTCATTATTGAATTCATTGTCTTACGGATCACTTATTATCTTTCTCTATCATGATAATTCAAGAGCAGTGCCAGATTTGCTTGGCGCCTGATTTCGCCAAGCTAATCATGCATTATCCTTGAATTATCACGGTCGATCCATCTGCGCGACGGTTACATAATCGTTATGTAACGCTTCCAAACTTCGAGAAATGCGCCCGTGGGGTTAAATGGTGTAAAGCGATGACGCCGGTGATAATGCTAATGATCTAATGATGATGATGGTGGATCAACCATAACAGCTAAAGTACTTTCAGTCCAAATATCCACCCACCCACCCATCCATTCGCCCGTCCGTCCGTCCATCCATCCATCCATCCGTCCATCTGTCGTTTTGATTTCATCCATCCATCCATCCGGGCATCCATCCATCCATCCATCCGGGCATCCATCCATCCGGGCATCCATCCATCCGGGCATCCATCCGGGCATCCATCCATCCGGGCATCCATCCATCCATCCACCCACCCACCCACCCACCCACCCACCCATCCACCCACCCACCCACTGACATTCCGATTGCTTCCATCCATTCATTCATTGATCGCTGACTATTGTTGTTACCGTAACTCTCCTGACGTAACCATAGTAATCCATGGCGCCAATCTGCTCCTGCTGGTAAAACTGGATCCAGCTGTGGAAACCGGAAATGCTGGCCGTAGTTCCGGACACGCGCATTTCGCCGGAAAACACGTGTTCGAAGCCGCTGCTGTCCAAAACGGAGAGCTCAGAGCTGGATCGCGGGTAAAGGTTAAACCACAGGGTGTAGAATTTGGTTTTGAAGTCCGCTTCGCTTGTGACGAGTCCTGGAAAATCAGTATGAGATTTTTTACCTACAGGAATCACCACGACAAAAAAAGCGCTACCGACAGCCAAGGGATTAACTCCCCTTGTGCTTGAAGCCACCGGTACTGTAAACAATACACCTTCTAAACACTAAACAGTACCAGTGGCATTATCCACAATGGGGTTAAGATTATTGCATGTCGCTATTATTGACAAGAGCAGCTGAAACTGTGGCCGGCTACATTTTGAGGTATCAAAATCAGTCACACATCAACCCTGCTGACTCTGGCGACAAAAACAACATAGCAATAATTTTAATAATAATAATAATAATAATAATAATAATAATAATAATAATAATAATAATAATAATAATAATACAAAAACAATTTTAGAAGAGCTGCGTGGCTTAGGTGGTCAAGGGTTTGATTCCGAAAAATCGCGGGTTCGAATCCAGCTGGGGTCAAAATTCGTTCAGACTCTTTTCGGTGCCCCGTCTTTGAAATCATCTTCGTGTTGGACAAAAGATGTTAAACCCTTAACGCGTAACTTTTAACAGTGTAATAAGAATTATAATAGCGACAATAATCGCCCTTTTGCATCTTACAGCCACTAAATGATTATCTCATTGAAAACGTGGAATACCAGTTGTTATCATACCTTTGCATGTGAGATACTGCACAAGTTTGTTGAAGACGGACGTAGACCTGACCAGATTGTAAAAATTATTGATCTCAGTCCACTCGGCAGTGGAGATGTGATCGCTGCTCCCAATGAATGTATTGAAGTTGTCCAACAGAGACACGAAAGCCGTGAATGTCGGGCGAGAGTTGAAAGCGGCCGAATTCACGTACGTAAAAAGCCTGTTCGAAAAGTCGAAATCGGAGTTATGCCAAAGCAGAATTGAGATCAGTCGTGCAGGGAGTTTAACTCATTCTGCCAGCGACACACCACAACAAGATATGGCTCGAGCATGATAGTTCAGGGGTGGTGGCAGAATAGCTTGGCGCCTTTAGAGAATAACTCCAAAATGTAGGTGTTTCGTACCTCGGGCACAATGAGTTAAACCCTACAGATCATAACAGATAACAGTATGACTGTCCAAACTGTGTCTGACACTGGATGATATGTGTTTAATGTTGCATGTATATTTGTGTGTGTGTGTGTGGGGGGGGGGGGGGGCGGGGGGAGGGGGGTTGCTTACTTTGTCCACTTCCTTTTTGGTATCTGATTTTTTAATGTGTATGTACACTAATATGATCTAAAAACAGAAATAATTTTTTTTTTAAAAAAAGGTTAAAAACGGTCTGTTCGAGCCGTTAGGTCCAAAATCGCAGAAGAGCACACAGACTGTGATTTACCTTTCCGGTGATCTGTCAACTGTGTTCCCGTCAGCGACCATGGTCTGCCAGTTGACGGTGTACTGAGAGGACGACAGACGATTGACGTCATTGGCCCAGAAATACTCTGTCACGGTAGTCAGGGCCTCGCAAGTCCCTGTTGACAGGTACAAGGACTATGGGAATGAAAGGTGTCCTGGCCTGTGATAATCTACCTTACTACTCTACGTCTTAAGGCGCAAAATCACAGACTAGGACACTTCTAAATCAATGAATCAATAAATCAAAAACTTGGCAAAGGTCCCATGATCACCAAGAAGACAGTATAATCCCTTTACTGCCGATCAGCATTGAACACAGTCCATCTGCAAGAGACATAGATCCTCATGAGCCCCCGCAGTTTTGGGGCTCATGAGGCTCTATGCTTCTTGCTGACACAATGTGTACCCATGTTCCTTGGATGGTTAGGGCTGGGGCAATGAATTAACACAACTTTCAGAAACATAATCGTCGTCCTCTGGTTAAGAAGGTCAGAGACAATGTCTTTTTTTTTTCTTTTTACAACTGCTGTCGCAATACATTTACAATCAAACACAAAGAACATATACAGTATATCAAAGGACGGCTACAAAATTAATCCTTAGACTCCGAGAACTAAATGACTTCCATTCTATAGAATGGAAGTCATTTAGTTCTGGGATTTTGAGTTAATGTGAACAAGACACAAATCTTGTCACAGGATGGTATTATTTCTCACCTCCTCCACCGACACAAACTGGCTGGTAGTCATAGCAACAGTCGCCATAGGTTACGCAGTTGGTGTTACATTGACAGGGTTTGGTGGTGTCATGGCCCGGACCACAACGACCGACACAGCTGAATCCTTGAATAGAATAAATAATTATAACATTTCTTAACAACGAATAGTACTTTTTCATTGTGATCACTGATGACTTGTGTCATCAACTAGCGCCAACTTGATACTGAGTGCAAATGGTCCTCTGTCTGTCACGTATTTGAATTATTGCAAGTTTATAACATGCAATAATATACTGACATGCAGCTGAAACGTCGAGAAATATTTGTTGTTTATATTCGGTGGTGTGGCGGAGTGTTTTTGTCATATTCTGTCGAGATTGCATTCCCACGTCATTGTGTAAGCCTGTTTGGCGTGTTGTTTTATTGATGACGTAAAGCAGAAGCGTGTTGTTTTATTTATGACGTAAAACAGAAAGTGCTCTGTCGGCATCGTAGTAAGCGCCATGCAGAGGCTTCACGTTTCTGTTCACGTAAACAAACGTTACCTGTTCGTTTGCGTTACGTAATATTGTATAACTAGATGACATAGAAAATCATGACTAATTAATCAAACATTTACGAACTTTGTAACTTCAACTAGATTTCTTTCTCTGTTAGGCCTACTTATAATCCTACTGAACGGATGAGACAGTGCTTCTTATTGCAAGTATCGGCAACCAAAAGTTAATATTCTGTATCGATTTACTTGGTACAAGACTTGCACAGTGATGTAGCTGACGGTGATTGAGGTAAAACACAAAACGAATTATGGTGATCCGATCAACCGTTCTCGAGATATAGCGTAAAATGTACCCTTTAAAATGTCCGCGTTTTGACCCAAAATCGTCAAATTGGGGAAAATGACAAATTTAGGCTCCTGTATGACTCAGACTATAAGCTGCACAGAGTCCAAACTAGGTACACACACTTCGACCATTGCGTAGATTGTGCCCAATTTTTTTTCTGGGCTTGTACTAAAAAACACATCATGCGGGAGGCCGTTAAAAACGCCGAATTTGTAAAATCTACCAACGTCCTTTTAGCTTGAGTGTTGGGTTTCAATCTTCAAAAGCTAATATATCCTACACTACTTAACCCGCTAACTTCAAAATTGGCCCTACTAAAGTATATAAGAAGAGCTCTATGCACATGAGTTTTTGGGTGACTTGTTTGAAGGTCAAGGTCACACAAGGTCAAATTATATAATGAAATATACGTTTTCCTCAAGATTTTAACACTGATTTGGATTCCTAACATGAATGCTTTACAATGAAACAATAATAATTAGAATAATACATGGTATTTATATGGCGCATTTCTCATATTTATAGTATAACTCAATGCGCAGGCGAAAACGACACACACACGCACACACACACACACACACACACACACACACACACACACACACACACACACACACACACACACAGTCTGCAGGGGGGTACAGAAAACCGTAGAGATCACACCAAACTCTGCGAGAAAAGGTGAGTTTTTAACTTTGCTTTGAACTGCGTAAGGGGGGAGGCATTTCTCAGCTCAGTCGGTAAGGAATTCCAAATTAAAGGAGCAGTACATCTGAAAAAGCGTTCACCGGCAGATTTGAGATGGTACTTTGGAACTTTGAGAAGTTTCTCTCCCGATGAACGCAGTGAGCGAGAGGGCTGGTAAGTGATCAGACTGGAGGAAAGGTATGACGTAAGACTGCCATCAAACACAACATTATGCTTCCAATGTAACCTTTGATAACATTTTACAATGACCAAGATCACTGAAGGTCATCCAATGCTTGAAAACTGGTCAGTGTGTGTCAAAGTTTGAGACTACATATGTGCATCTCCTGACATGCATATTAATTCAGCTTGGAGCTTGAAAAGCATTTCTGTATGTTCCAATCTGGTTGACATCTGGGAGCTCAAGGTCACAAAGGTCAGGTAATGTGCGAAAGGCAGTTATAGTTTGTCTGTGACTGCATTTCTGAAAGGCTCTGTGGTTAGATAAAACTTAACATGATATACTCTTTGTTTATAAAAGGGGCTTTCTTTGCATACTAATAGATTTGACCCCAAGTGAAAGCCAAGGTCACAGATTAGCGAAATTGTCAAAATGAACATGAGTTTTGAGTGTTTCAGTGTACTTTGTTAGTTTCTCGTGTTGGTGACTATATACGATAACTGTTTATATACACATCCACGCCAGTGACCTTGAGATGGGGTCAAGGTCACAGTTAATGTTATTCTTACTCATAGTCTTAGAGTATCTAGTTTGAGGCTGGTTGTGTTTCGGAGCAGGCGTTGATCAAAAACGGTACGTTAGAAAAACTAGCAACACACTCATGAAAACTTCACAAGTGTAGTCCAGAATTATGTTTTATCCAACCAGAGATCACATCCGTCCGCCTTGAAAGTGGAGGAGGCAATGTGGAGTCATTTTATTTGCTACATTGGTTTGTTGCGTTTGTCATTCGATTTTATGTGGAGTTTAGGTGCTGATATCCATCTTTAAAACTGGATCAAGAGGAAGGTTTGTCCAACCGACAAGGTCAAGGTCGCGGCTACATGTTTTGTGGTTGCTATTGTTGTAAATCACTTTGCACAAAGCATGTCTTTAACAACACTGGGCCGATCTGTTCCATGTTTGACATGATGATAGTGAATTTGGGGAAAAGCGCAAGGTCATGACACAGCAGCGATATTTGTTGCAATATGTCTGCAAACGCACGATCGATTTGCTCCAAATTTTAAATCATATTATTAATTATCAAAAAAAAATAATTTTAATGTAATGAACAAGAATAGTGTCACAACCCGCAAGGTCATTGTCACCATGTTATCTACACAAGGATGACAGGCAAGGTCAAGGACACTAAGAGAGAGCTCTGCCAGTTTGAGCGGTGTTGGCGGTCTAGCAAGTTGACCATTCACCGCCAGCTGTTTGTGCAGAAAAATTGCCTAAAATCCCTCCAACGCAAAGCCAAGCGTCAGCACTTCTGTTCCCGCCTGCCGGCCTGCTCTAGCACCAAAACCTTGTTCAGTGTGTCTGATCAACTCCTTGGGGTACGCAAGGACATTTTCTTACCCTCCGCCGTACCAGCGTCGGATCTCGCGGACGCTTTCTGTCAGTTCTTTGACAAAAAGATTGAGGACATCCGGCGTGAACTGGATGCTTCTGACAATACTCCTGAGATCACTAGCTATCACGGTCCACAACTTGCAGAATTTCAGCCTGTGTCCGAGGACTTTGTTCGTGACATTATTGCACATGCTCCTCTCAAGTGTTGCTCTCTGGATCCTCTTCCAGCTAGCCTTTTCAAATCATGTATAGCTGACCTGATTCCAGTCATCACCAGAATCATGAATGTGTCACTACAGACTGGTGTAGTGCCTGAATATTTCAAACAAGCAGTCGTGACACCTTTGATGAAGAAACCTGGTCTCAACAAAGAATGTTTTAATAACTATCGCCCCATCTCCAATCTCCCTTTCTTGTCAAAACTATTAGAACGCATTGTTCTGTCTCAGCTCCAAAACCATCTCATTTCCAACAGCCTCCTAGAAACATTTCAGTCAGCTTACAGAAAACAGCACAGTACAGAAACTGCTCTGCTGCATGTTACAAACAGCCTTCTGTGCAATGCTGACAACATTCTTTGCCTCCTTGACCTCTCGGCGGCATTTGATACGATTGACCATACTGTACTCCTAGAGAGACTTAACACATCCTTTGGCATCTCTGGCAAAACACTTAGCTGGTTTTCCTCGTATCTGCGTGGGCGTACTCAGAAGGTTGTTGTCAATCAATCAGAGTCGCAGCCCCTCATGCTGAGATACGGCGTCCCCCAAGGATCCGTCCTTGGGCCCGCCCTTTTCAGCCTTTACACCCAATCCCTCTCTGACGTCATCATCCGACATGCCTGTGAATTTCACAAGTATGCTGATGACACCCAGCTCCACAAAGGTGCTTCTCCATCTAATTTTCCTGCTCTTGTGAACGAGATTGAACTTCGTATTTCCTCTGTGAAAAAATGGATGCTGTGCATCAAACTGAAGCTGAACGACGGCAAGACTGAATCACTTTGCGCTGGTTCCGACCACTCCCTTAGTCAGGTCCCACCAGGGGCCTCCCTGGTGGTTGGCGACAGTGAAATAACTTTTAGCCAGTCTGTACGTAATCTGGGAGTTCAGTTCGACTGCAGTATGTCCATGCACCATCACATTACTATTGTGTGCAGGACGGCGAACTTCCAGCTGCGAAGAATCAGCTCTATTAGACCATTCATCACCCGGTCCGCCACTGTTCAACTTATTTGCTCCCTTGTCCTTAGCCGCTTAGACTATTGTAACTCCCTCCTGGCAGGTATCCCCCAGAAAGAACTCTCCCGTCTGCAGACAGTCCTCAACAATGCTGCCAGACTTGCTTTTGGCAAATCTAAAATGGACCATGTAACTCCCCTACTTCGGGAATTGCACTGGCTACCCATTCAGTTTAGAGTCGAGTACAAGATTGCGGTCCTGGGTTTTCGCTGCTTTGATGGATCCCTACCGCCATATCTCTCATCCCTCCTCAACATCTATCAGCCCTCCCGTTCCGTTCGTTCCTGCTGTGAGAAGCGTTTCTGTGTCCCCAGCATTTCCTCTAAGCGGTTTGGCTGCCGGACATTCCAGTATCAAGCCCCTGTTGTCTGGAACTCCCTTCCCCCAACACCTCCGGAATGCTGAAAACATTGACGTCTTTAAGACCCAACTTAAAACCTACTTCTTTCAGCTTGCGTACCATTAATCCACAGATTGTGTGTGATAAAGGGCTGGTCTGCATACTTATGATGCCTCACTTAGCACCATCATGGTGGCATTTATTACCTCGGTCCTCCTTTTGTTGACCGTGTCGGACCATCTTGGTGGCTTCACTTTACATCCTTAGTGTATTGACCTTTTGGTGGCTCAGACGATCACAGGTCATCTATTTGTAGCGCCATCGCGGTTGTGCTGATCTTGGGTCCTCCTTCTGTTGACTTTGTAGCACCATCATGGTGGCTTAGATCATAGGTCCTTCTTTTGCTGACCGTTTAGCACCATCGTGGTGGCCTTGATCTTAGGTCTTCCCTCTGTTAACCGCGTAGCACCATCATGTTGGCGCATCGGCATGATCAAAATCTGTTTAACTTGTGATTGTGAATGGTTTTGTTTTGTTATGTGTGTTTTAGTTGTATGTGTGTGCGTAGATTAAATTTTTTTAAAGGTAGTGAGATTCTGCATATATATACATTTTTTTGTAACGCGCTTAGAGCCCACTGCACCTGGGGATTCCGCGCGATATAAATGCTCTTTATTATTTATTATTATTTAAGATATATTCGGTAACCAATGGACCAATTCAAATAAAACTGACTTTGCTAACTGTAATGAGGAAGATAATTCTGGGATCTTTGGCAATTACTCAAAATGAGAAACGATTCGGCTGGTTAGGATGACATTTTAGATGATGATAGTCAGTGATAAAGATTACTTGAATCAGAATCATGGCTGAAAATTAAAGTTGGTATCGTCACGGATTCACGACGATTCATTTTGAGATTCACGAATCCCCCAAAAATAGCATTCACGATTCATGATGGAAAGAAACGATGACGACTATTTCAATGTGCAAAACTGACAATTGGGGGGCGAGGTGGGAGTGGGGTGGGGGTGGGGGAGGGGTTGTTGAGGAGGACTGGGACTGTGGGACTAGATGTTCATGAAAGACGGACTCAGTTTTCACAACCATCTTAAACTGGCCGGAGGAAGGTTTCTAACTCAGACTTTACAGTGTGGTTAGAGAATTTTCCGTGTGTTTACAGACTTTTCACCTTTTCCCTTAACTCATTCTACCCCAACACCGAAATCCCCAAATTTTGCTGTTGTCCTATGAAGATTGCACTCTAGTGCAGGACACAGATCGACCATGATAGTTCAAGGGTGATGCCAGAATAGCTTGGCGCCCATAGGCGCAAAGCTATTCTGGCATCACGCTTGAACTATCATGGTCGATCCTTATCTTGCTGTGGTGTGTCTGGGGTAGAATGAGTTAAATTGTTGAATCAGACAACGTACAGAGCAAGGGGCTATTTTAAACGCATTGAGTACCAGCTTCGCTATGCGCTTAATGGTCATCTACCTTACACAAATCTACTGGAAATCGAAGGACACTTTGAGCCCCAGAACGTATTGAGTAATTCTCCACTGTTGGTGACTATTAGGGGTACACTCGTTCAGGTCTAGCTAGAGTCACGGAATTTGACCTTGTTTCAATTACTTTGTCAGAATTTATTATCACGATGTACACAGAAACAGCAAAAGCAGATAAGTTACACATTTGACTCTTGTACGTGTGCCTCGTTAAAATGTGTGGGAAAAAAACATCCAAAAGATGACACAAAAAGTGGAAAGAAATAGCTACCCCAAACAAACATACACAAACAAGAATAACGTGCGTTACGCATGGTGTTACACACTCACAAACTGCAAGATTTACATCAAGAAGATGACAAAAAGACCGTTAAAATCCTTTCTGCTGGAGATATTATAGCCTCACACATGATAAATATATGAGTTTGTCTCAACATTTTTTAGAGGAAAAAACAATTTTGTCAAAAGATGACTTTTATAAAGACCTATTTCCTGATCCCCTATGACCTTGGCCTTTGAGATAGGTTACTGAAATTGGGTATGTTTAGAAAGGTCTTGCCACATAGTATCCTTTGGGGAAGTTTGAAGACTGTCGTTTGAATAATTTCCGAGAAAATGGCAACGTTAAAGTTTACCCCGGACGACGGACGACCTGGCCCAGAAAATACTCACTTTTGCTTCGTACGTGAGCCAACAAAAACAATAACATTCTTTTTAAAAAAAGGCAAAGTTACAAAATTTATGTTTAATTTTAACACATTTTAGACGTGCCGGAAGACTGACGAACGAGGAAGTGGGAAGCAGAATCAGGCAAGCCATCGGGCCGTATGAAGACCTATTAGCCATTGTGAAAAAAACCGCAAACTGAAGTGGTATGGGCATGTCACGCGTTCAGCAGGGCTTGCTAAAACAATCCTGCAAGGCACTGTGCAAGGAGGACGAAGGAGAGGAAGACAGAGGAAAAGATGGGAGGACAATATCTCAGAGTGGACAGGATTGAAGCTGGGCGATACGCTGAGAATGGCAGAGAACAGAGAGGAATGACTAAGGGAGCTGGTTGCAAAGTCATCAGTGTTGCCTCCAACGGTCGGCAAGACTACGGGAGATAGATAGATAGATAGATAGATAGATAGATAGATAGATAGATAGATAGATAGATAGATAGATAGATAGATAGATAGATAGATAGATAGATAGATAGATAGATAGATAGATAGATAGATAGATAGATAGATTAGATTAGATTAGATTAGATTAGATTAGATTAGATTAGATTAGATTAGATTAGATTAGATTAGATTAGATTAGATTAGATAGATAGATAGATAGATAGATAGATAGATAGATAGATAGATAGATAGATAGATAGATAGATAGATAGATAGATAGATAGATAGATAGATAGATAGATAGATAGATAGATAGATAGATAGATAGGAAGACTGACGCGACTTGTCACATTATTGAGTCAGACGACGTGCAGCACAGTGACTGTTTCTCATCGCAGAGGAGCTCTACGCCATTTTCTCTAGATCCATGCAATTTAGACATACATACTGGAAATTGAATAGCATTTGATTGGAATCCGGAACACATGTTGTTTTCCGGATTTTATGATGATCGGTAACAAATCCGAAACAAATTCTATAAACGCACATCTTGCAGAATATCCCTTGAACGAGTACGGTATTTTTTTCTGGCAACACACTGCTTATAAATAAGAATCTGATCTTTCCAATGATTCTATAACCAGATTTGTAGACTGATCGGCGGAGGTGCCCTAGGCCATAGAGGGAAGAACATACTATCATCGTGTACGCGATCGGCCCGGGAAAAAAATCTCAACGTGAAGAAAAATTCGCGTACACTCACTGCCTACCACACACTCGTTTTGATGACTTATAGCTCGCAGAACAAAACAAAAAGCAACAACAACAACAACAAAATTTTAAAAGAAAATGAGACAAAATGAACTGCATAATTCTTTTCCTTACGTTCTTATCACATTTTAGACACGCCTGAAATGATGGCCTACGACATTTTTCCCGTCGAGTCAGACGACGTGTGACTGCTATCTTATGGGGAGGGCGTTTCCGCCATTTGCTCTACAACCACACAACGTACTCAGATCTACTGAAAACTAAATGATGTTTACGTTGAGTCCCAAAACATATGTGTTATTTTCAGCGGATTTTATGATATTCGGAAAAAGGTCACGAACATTTGCTAAAAACGCACGTTCTGCAGCGTAACTTTTGAATCCCTGAAATGTTCCAAAAAATGGAACCAGCTGCTTTTAGCCAAGAATATGACCTTCTCAATGGTGTAAAAACCAGACTTGTAGGTTGAATGGCGGAGACGCCCTCGGTCGTAGAAACGAGTATGTATTTTCAACATAAATTGCGCGTACGCGATCTGCCCCAGAAAAAGTGCGCCACGCGATGAAAAACACGTCGACACTCACTGTCTTCCACACAGTGGTGTTAATGACTCAGTGCACTTAGAACAAAACTAATGACATCTTTGGAAAAAGGAGAAGACAAACTTTATCACAATATACACGTTTTCTTTCAAAGTCAAATTATTTGCATTCAGATCGAGTTGACAAACAGGCAAAAATCGCACTCTCAGCGAGTTGGACCCGAGTCAGGTTGCCGATAACTAAGTATTAAACCATGTTAATTTGTTCACACGATGATAGATTTATTTTTATTTATTATTTAAAAATAAAAATAAATTTTGGCATCATCGTCAAGACAGATTGCTGGGAAACTGCGTCTAGCGGCCGTTTAGCTTGTCGTGGACACGTTACCGCAGGCTTGCGGGTAGTCGTCACAGCAGTCTTCGTAAGTGACACAGGCATCGTTACACTGGCAAGGTTTGGATGGGTCCAGGGCCGCTCCACATCTACCTTGACAGCTGGTATCTGCCGAAATCAATAACGTTCAGCTTTCATTTATTACTAATATTAACTAACCCCTTCAATGCCGAGAAAAAGTTAAAATGCCAACTGCAAGAGGCACAGATCCTTATGAGCCCCCGCGACAGCGGGGGCTCATGAGGATCTTTGCCTCTTGCTGATATCCCTCGGACGTTTGTGGCTAGTCAAGTTAAAATAAACAAAGATTTCAGAAATACAATTTGCGTCCAGTGGCAGGGTATGTAATCGACGTGGTTCACAAAACAAACATTATTCCTTTATGTTGGTGTCTTCAAGTCGAAGTTGTAGGCCTACACTTGGTGGCCTCTTCATCGGCCATTACGTGATTTTAGCAAGCGCCCGCCACCCGGCGTCACAACCACCACGCTAGAGAATCGTGTACCGGAAGCACGTTTCCTGCCTTAGTTTCGTACCGCGCCGGGTATCGCCGCAGATTGTCCGCTTCGTGGGCTTTGCATACAACTACTGAAAAACAGGTAAGTGACCATGCTATCACAGACATGGCTATTCCTTGCATCCCAGTCAGAAAATTGGCATGTCAAGGCTTGTGTTAGAAATCTGCGTCAGAAGCGTACGACCAGTACAAGGTTTCAGCATCTCCTTGTATCGTTCAAGCATGCGGTAGGCTGTTTAACCCATTTCACCCTGAGGCTGATTTTGTAAAATTTGCTAATTGTCCTACGAAGGCTACATTACTGATCAGGAGGTAGATCAGCTGTTTTAGTTCAAGGGTGGTGCCAGCATAGCTTGGCGCCTCAGGTGCCAAGCTATGCTGGCATCACCCTTGAACTATCAGTCAAATTCATTTTAAGCAGTGGGTGTATGGGTGGATGAAAAGTGTTAAGCAAGTGGTACACTGTCATAGCGTGCGGTACACATTGTCATAAAGTAAGCAGAACGTTGTTTCAGTCTGACATGTTCTATCAGAATACATCGCCGTACAGCTCGGTTCTCCATCGTAACCACTACGGCCGCCATCACCGTATTCATCTCGCCATGAAATACAATAGGCTTCGCTGCCAGTTATCATGAGAGAGAGAGAGAGATTGGGGGGGGGGGGGGGTCCAACTTTTTGTTTGGGACCTTCAACCTGACACAAAAGGCCTCCCCGACGCTACACCTTCCTTTCCAGTGGCCGAAAATGGAACGGCAACGGGAGGAGGGAGCGGTGAGAGGTGGGAAAAGAGAAGGCGCGTGTGTGTGTGGAGACTCTCACTTCTCGCCAAATTATCAAACAATCGGGGGTGGGGGGGTGGGGGGGGTGGGGATGAAAGAATGTTTGTCTGTTTGAGGGAGGAGGGGGTCCAAACACCCCAAAAAAGGAACTTTCTTACAGCATTTTAAAGAATTTTGGGTCGGGCGGGAGGATGGGTCCGGAAACCTGGACGCCCCTCCCCTCCCCCCCCCTCCACCCACCCCCCCAAAAAAATCTGCCCCTGGCTGCTTACGCGCCTTTAAACACAGCCATTACATCAATCAATCAATCAATCAATCAATCAATCAATCAATCAATCAGTTAATCGGTCAAGCAAGCGAGCAAGCAAACAACCAAACAATTAAATCAAGTAAGCAGTCAGTAAGCAAGCAGGTAACCAACCAACCAGGCAATCAACTAATCAACCAATCATTCAACGAAAAAATCAGTCAATTAATCAATCAATCAATCAATCAAATCATCGTGGTCATCATCTCTTAACCCATTACATCTTGAGGCTAATTTTGTAAAATGTGCTTATTGTCCTATAAAGGCTACATTACAGATTAGGAGATAGATCAACTGTTTTAGCTCAAGGGTGGTGCCAGAATAGCTTGTCACCTCAGGCGCCAAGATATTCTGGCACCACCCTTGAACTATCAGTCAAACTGATTTCAAACAATGCGTGTATCAGGATAAAAATGGTTAATAATACTTGTTCTTACTTGACTGAGCCCACGTGAAACCTGCTAACAGCCCCACGAGCACGAGCAGTCTAAGTCCCATCCTGTGTTGGTTTATGCTGTCTACGCTGCAGTGTATCAGCGCCTAGGTTCCACCGTCTGTCAAAGAGTTCACCTCGTCTGAGATATTTAAACGCACCAGGCGTCACTTCTGCGGCAGGGCTTATGGCCGAGCATTATGTGTTTCGCTAGTCGGCCAAGTCTGAACACAGGTTCACACACTTGCGAATTTTCAGCGTACAGTGACTGGAAGAAGTAAATACTGTTAGAACAATATACATCGTGAAAACTCATTTCTCGGCCCACTGAGCCTGTGGGTTAAGGTTAATACAAGGGTGACAAGTGAGCGGGAAGGTGGGGATGGCAGGGAGGGGGGGGGGGCCGGGGTGGGGGTAGAGGGGCTGACGGGACTGTTGTCACAGGTTTATGGTGTGTGTTGTGATAATGCGGCTGAAATCGTACGCGCGCGTGTGTCTTTCGCTGTTTTAGCATGAAGACCAGGCCAACAAAAGAAAATAAACACAAGAAAGATTTCGAATCTTGAATCTTAAATCTGGAATATAGCACAAAAAGTTTTGTGGTGTGTTTGTACGTAAGCAATGAGTACATAGCACCAAAAGAAGTAATCAAACATACAAATAGCTTGCTTGATCCATGGTTCTATCAGTCAGTCAACTTTGAAGGGCATGAAAATGAATAAATGAAGGAGATTGTGGCCTGCTTCAGTGTGGTTGAGTGTGCGTGCGTGCTTGTGTTTTAGTAATGCGATGTTTTCATATATAAAGCAAAATTCAAGTTCTTAAAAACACACAGTCTTATTGTATTCAAATCATCTATTTGACTTGTGTACTTGTATGTGTTCAGCTGAATTTGAAAAGACAATCGTCCATCAAATAAAAATGTCTGAAAATCGTCCGCATTGGCGTCGTTCTTATCAGCATGTAATTAGCGACCCAATCATTTTTGCGAAAAATTCGTAATAGGCCGAGTATAGCGTTTCCCAGGGAACTGCTTTTACATTGTCATTGACGCTTAATCTGTTGGCTGTTGGTAGTGTCTTTTGTCGCGATGATTCCTGCATGAATCATGGCGACAAAAGTCACTACCAACAGCCAAAGGGTAAAACGAGCACGACGAGTGTAAAGGTCGTTTGACGAGTGTAAAGGTCGTTTGACGAGTGTAAAGGTCGTTTGACGAGTGTTTAGGTCGTTTGACGAGTGTTTAGGTCGTTTGACGAGTGTATAGGTCGTTTGACGAGTGTTTAGGTCGTTTGACGAGTGTATAGGTCGTTTGACGAGTGTTTAGGTCGTTTGACGAGTGTATAGGTCGTTTGACGAGTGTAAAGGTCGTTTGACGAGTGTTAAGGTCGTTTGACGAGTGTATAGGTCGTTTGACGAGTGTATAGGTCGTTTGACGAGTGTATAGGTCGTTTGACGAGTGTAAAGGTCGTTTGACGAGTGTATAGGTCGTCTTGACATTCGGAGCGCACACCGTTTTTTCGCAAATATCTCCTCAAAGAACCACTTTTCTATGCCAATCTTAAATCTTAAATTGTGTTGTACCCGTCTTTTCTAAGCGTGTTTCTTTCTCCGTTGGGTACTTTGCATATTACACGCTTGGCAGTCACCTTTTTGGTCTGGATTGATTCAATCTTAAATCACTGAAATATCATTCAGTGACAGTTGACCTAATAGGATTTGCTTTTAACTCATTCCTACCCCAACACCGAAATCCCCAAATGTTGCCGTTGCCACTTCTGAAGACTGCGTTGAAGTGCAGGACACAGATCGACCATGATAGTTCAAGGGTGGTGCCAGAATAGCTTGGCGCCCGTAGGCGCCAAGCTATTCTGGCATCACCCTTGAACTATTATGGTCGATCCTTATCTTGCTGTGGTGTGTCTGGGGTAGAATGAGTTGAAAAACTCGGACAATGTGTCTGCTGTTTTGTGCTGTCGTAAAAATTGGGAATATTTTCATGAAATGACTCTGGTTTTACATCCCTAAATGTGCCCCAGATATATTGAGCCTGGTATAAGAAAGACCCATTTTCACGTGAATTGGTCAAAGTGTTCACACTTAAAACAGAGCAGACATACATGACGTCTGCATGCTTGGCCTCGATATTGAAATCTGCCGGGGCTCGATTTAGGGTATTAAAAAAGGATTGTTCTTGTCTTTTCACCTATTTCTTATGACTGTACAGCAAACATAACAAAGCATAGATGTTCAGTTAAAAAAATTTCCATATTAGGTCAATTGGCACTAAATGATATCTGTTTTAACTCATTCTACCCCTACACCGAAATCCCCAAATTTTACCGTTGTTCTCTGAAGTCTGCATAGCAGTGCAGGACACAGAGATCGACCATGATAGTTCAAGGGTGATGCCAGAATAGCTTGGCGCCCATAGGCGCCAAGCTATTCTGGCATCACCCTTGAACTATCATGGTAGATCCTTATCTTGTTGGGGATGTCTGGGGCAGAATGAGTTAAAGTGGTGCAGAAAAAACTTTCTTTGCGGAGATATTTCGGAGAAAAAAAAACTTGTGCGCTCCGATGTCCAACGTCCTATACAATAGCGAGTGTTAAAGGCGTCGGATACTGCCGAAATTGACCAGCGTACAGCTTCACTGGTTGGCAACAGGAACAGAAAAGGTGCAAGGTCTCACAACTCTCCGTAAATATATGTAAAGGTCTCTGAATTTGGACCGTAAGGCCTGAAGCCTGCAAGTCTAAAGTCATAGACCTGCACGCGTGTGTGAAATGTCTGCCAGACACGTGTTTACGGTCAAGTGTTTGATGACACAGACCTACAGAACACTGTACATTCTCATTCGTATAATAGGGTATGGATTGACGGAGTTTTACCCTTTTAGCCCCATGGTCCCATTTCTCAAATTTTGGAGGTGTTGCCTAACGACTATGTACCAGTTGCAGGGGATGGCTTGACCATATTTTAAGGGTAGGCGCCAAGCTAATCTGACACTACCCTTGAATTATCATGGTCAAGCCATCTCTTGCTGTAGGTATCCGGGGCTAAAAGAATTGCCTTCGTTTAAACGAGGAAAATTAATGTATATTTTCTCTTTCACTTTTTAGTTAAGGGGTGAGGAGTTGTGTAGAGGAGGGGGAATAGGAGGGGGGGGGGGGGGCAGCAGGGAGGAGGAAGCGGGGGGGGGGGGGGGGGGGGGGGAAGGCAGGAAAGATCACGCATACATGTCACTTGTCGCTCAATACGTCGTTTAGTTCAGTGCGTTGTGTCAAACCATTTTCGTCCGCCTTCAGCCAGGCAAGTTTCTTTTCTTTGTGCTGGGTGTTGTGTGGTTTTGTATTGTCTGGTTTGGTTTCGCGTGATTTATTTCGGTTTGGCTTTAGTTGGGTTGTAATTGTCGAACTGAACTGAATAAACTTTATTGTTCATTAAACAACAAGCATACAATCGAAAATTTCCTTTGGCTCACTGAAACATAAAACACACAAGTAAGAGTAATGACTTAAAGATATTGCTTATACATTGTTGTTGTTTGCCTGTTTGTTAATGCCGTGAGCTGTGATATGTTAACTCAATTAACCCCAACGCACTATAGCAGGAGATGGATCGACCATGATCATTCAAGGGTAGTGCCAGATTAGCTTGGCGCCTGATGGCGCCAAGCTAATCTGGCACTACCCTTGAATGATCATGGTCGATCAATCTCCTGCAACTGGTACATAGGCGTTAGGTGACGCCTCCATAATTTGAGAGATGGGTTTAAAATAAATTCGTCGTTATGCTTTGAAATAAATCTACCAGTGCGACTTTAACCCATATCATACTGAGGCTAAAAGCTTCAAATTTGTCCACTGCCATATGCAAGCTACACTATAGTACTTACAGATATGGATATAGACCAATGACTTTAGTTCAAGGGTGGTGCCAGAATAGCTTGGCGCCTAGAGGCGCCAAGCTATTCAGCACTACCCTTGAGCTATCTTAGACACTTATTTCACACACGGGTGTCTTCCGAATGATAAGGGTTAACATTTCGTTTTCATTTGTTCCACTCAGCAAACCTCGTTCCCCACAGTGTACTAACCTACATGCACTCGTTGTCGCCATCTGTTAGTTTACGTCTGTTTTTTGAGTTATTCACAATGAAAAAGTCCAGTGAGCGAAAGGCCCTCGGGCCGACGTTGGCCACAGTTGACCGGTCTTGTACAGCTGTGAACTGGCCAGCTGCGGCCAACGTCGGACACAGAACGTTTTACTCACTGGCGGCTACTTGTGGTTCTAGTGGACTACTGTGTCCTTGACTATAGTTCTCATGTGTTATTATGTCCTCCAAACTGTCAACTTCACTTGAAATACACACAGCTTGACTTAGTTCAACGACAGTCACTGGGTGAAGGGCTGGGAAGCATTGCTCCCCCCCCCCCCCCCAGCCACTGACTCACTTCCAGATAATATTGCGAAGGAGAGAAGAGTGGGGTAGAGTATCTCGTGCCACGACCTAACCCTCTCCCCCTCCCCCCCTCCCCCACCCCTCTATTTTTGCATAAAAGAAAATATTAGGTGTGCCGGAGTATATAATATGTTTGCAGTGACGAACATGTCCGGTTTTTGTAAGTTGAACTATTCCCCCCTCCCCCCTCCTGTCTGTTCAGTGATGACGATTGTATTAACGCACACAGACTTTCCCTAGTCGCACGTGCAGACTCTCGCACAACAGACGCATACACCGCCACTGACTCAGTCGGGCGCATTCACGCGGTAAAACTCAACACACTAGCTTCCTTTCGTCTACGGGCCTTTATAAAAGTAAACAATAAAGGAACACTAGACAAGCACATTACACCGCATACACCGACACAATGTAAACGCCAGGCTAGGTAATTGTCTCACAAACCAACCTGTTTTACTGGTGTTCTCGCTTGGTAATAACGTTCTGTCCTTTCACGATCAGGCGTGTAAGTCTTCAGTCGCACGCTTCCGAGTCGTCCCGTTTCTCATACCGTGGACGTCCTCTGGACTCGCTCCGTGCGCAGTCCCTGCTGACCCGGGTGTCTCGTCACCGGTCGCTCACTCCCTGAGTGAAGAAATGACCTCACAGTAGGTCCCTCGGCGGTAGCCTCTCTTGACGTCTCGGCGTCCGTCGCTCCGCTCCCGACAAGCACTCTGTACAATAAAGTCCTAATCATAACACTTGCTAAACATACATATTGGATGATATGAGATACATTACGTAACCTGGCTGATGCACATAACTCTCACACGAAGTTCATTCACACACACACACACATGCTTCATAACTGACCCGAACTACTTTCGTAACACCCCATAACTATGTCACTACATTGAAACAGACTATAACATAACACTCGCTATACATTCTTTCATACATTAGTAAAGACTCTACTCAACCACGTACTACCTTCATAACGACTTGGGCATACACACCTCACATTCCTTAGTTATCCATCTCGGTAAATAACCACATAGGAAAAACACCGGTTACCTCAACAAATTCCAAACCCACATAACTGAACCAAACCAGTCAACGCTACACAACCGAATTACCTCCTACTAACGCATACTATCTTTAACTCAGTAGCCATCAATAATACATATAAAAACATACCCGAATTCTAGGTTTCAGTGTCTTGGAATACGGCTAGTTTATCTGACATACATCCGTCCACAATGACAGCCTAGCCCGCACTGACTATTTAGACCTCTGATAGACTGAGCTCTCGCTAAAAATCCCCGTGCAAAACATTTCCCTACGATTTCACGTGGCCTCCTGATCCCCACGGAATATCTGTCACAAGTCAAACCGCTGACAAAACCATACCATACAAAACCCTCTGTGTGAACCCTATGCGTGAGCATAGAGTTTCATCACAATGATGATGATGGTGATGGTGATGATGATGATGGTGATGGTGATGAAATATTGCTCACACCTCTACCACCACCCCACCACCCATTCCCCCACCACCCTCATCGAGACCCCCCCCCCTCCCCCCTTCCCCCGTCCCAAATTAAAAATATAGGCTTTAAATATCTTCGTACGCCACTGACCCAACACTAGTGTCATTGTGACACTGGTTATACCTCCTTCGATCTGCTCCGAGAAGCGGATCGAGGGAAGTAACCAGTTTGTCCTTGGGCCACTTCTAGTCCAGTGTCCGATGCATGAGTCAGATCATAACTGACCAGCCTCGGTTACCCGCTCGGAGAGTCCGAAATAGCTCAGGCGCCGGTTAAGCGTCGGAGCAGGAGAGCGAAGGGAATCGCCGGGTCGTGGGCTCGAATCCCCGTCCAGACCCCGGTCGCTGGACTCGCAATCCAGTGGGAAAAGACGGGCTTGTTCAATAGCATGTCCGTTGAAAGGTCCTGGTAAATAAAAGTGGCACAGTTGGAGTGCGCCTGAGTTGATCAGTGTTCAGGTCGTACTCCATAGGCAATAGATTTCCCTGTCCCCCATAACCCGCCCATCAGAGCCGTCCATTATCACTTCGGTGCCGTGAACTTTAAGCCCCAAACTTTCGGCCGCCGCTCCTTCTCCGTCTACGGTCAATCCACCTGGAACACTCTCCCAAACTCTCTCCGTCAGAAACACTCTCTCTCCTCCTTCCAGTCCGCCCTCAAAAATCACCTCTTTCAACAGTTCTTGCACTATATCACCACACTCCCCACCCCAAGCTGACTGTCGTAATGTATTTCACTATTTGTGGTACGTGAGTCGTTGTCTAAAGCGTGCGCGAGTTGTGAGTGCGCGCTTAGAGTTATAAATATTATAACTGAGATAAGCGCATTATAAATACCGTAATTATTATTATTAACTAACCATCACCCGCTCGATGGACTGAGGAAAAAAGTGATTAAACATGTACCCGATGCGCAAAAGGTCATCGGGTCGACGCCTGCTGCATGATAGACGTCAGGCATATGACCTGACACAGGATCGAACGACGAAAGATAGACGCGACAAGTCAGTGCTGGGGCAGTGTTTTTTTTTTTTTTCCGAAAAAGTAGTTATCCAAGTCAGAGAGAGAGAGAGAGAGAGAGAGAGAGAGAGAGAGAGAGAGAGAGAGAGAGAGAGAGAGAGAGAGAGAGAGAGAGAGAGAGAGAGAGAGAGGAGAGAGAGAGAGAGACGAGAGAGAGAGAGAGAGAGAGAGAGAGAGAGAGAGAGAGAGAGAGAGAGAGAGAGAGAGAAAGAGAGAGCATTATCGGCTTCCTTTTTTAAACTTTATCAGCCAGGGGCGGATCTGGGGGATCCTAGAGGTTCAGGACCCCCCACCCCTACCCCCTCCAGGCCGAAAATTCTTTAAAATGCTATAACAAAGTCCCTTTCTGGGATGTTTGAAACCCCCTCCCCCCCCCCCCTCTCCCCCGCGTTGTTTGATATTTTGGCGAATGGTGAAAGTCTTAACACAAGCACGCCCCTTCTCCCCCCCCCCCCACTACGCCCCCTCCCCCCCCCCCAGCCCTTCCCCACCCCCCGCTTTTCGATTTGTCGGCCCCTGGAAGCAAGGTCTAGCGTCGGGGAGGCCTTTTGTATCAGGTTGAAGGTCCCAAACAAAAGGTTGGAACCCTCCCCCTTCGAGGTAACTGATCTGCTCCTGTCAGCAACACATCTCGGTGACTGAAAGTCCAAAAATACATTGTACATACGAAAGAAAACTGTGTAAAATCTGCAATAATGTGTGATGTACGCAATAGACATTACACGTTACGGTAGTGCCGCCGACCTTCAGCCCGACCACTACGCGCACAATGTCTGCCACTGAACAGGTACATTCACGCTGTGGCACACGTACATCTATCACACTCGCTCCAAGTAAACAGGAAACAAATTTAATTGGAACAAAGAATATGCTACACTTACAGAAAAAGCACAGTTCTCTCTCTCTCTCTCACTCTCTCACTCTCTCTCTCTCTCTCTGAAACTTAAGACGGAAAGTTTAGAATCATCCGACTGCTAAACCTAAACAAACAGTTCACATTTAATCGATGCATACTTATGCATAAAATTCTTCACCATAAAACCCCATCTTACCTTCGTATGTTATTTTTGGATAGTCAAAGACAAAACACGAGGAACAGTTTGTTACAGCTACCATGGGCCAGGCTCGATATATATAAAACCAGCCTTTCGTTCTCAGGTGCCAAAGCCTGGAACGAACTACCACCCCAAATTAAATCCATTTCTAACTCTAGAACCTTCAAAACTCGTTTATATAACATCTTGTTACAGTAACTTACTACCTGAACGGACTACTTATATATAGTTTATATATTATGTATAGATGTAATATTATTCACTGATATTGATATGTGTGCGCATTATTTGCGTTGTTTTTTTTTTTTTTTTTTTTCAGTTTATTTCTTCATGTTTCGATTTATTGTGTTATTGTGTTTCTCTTACTCTTTGCTGTTAATATTTTTTTTCTAACAGGACAGTTTGTAAGAGAGGCGTTTCGCCTAAAACTTTATCCTGTCAATAAAACGTTTCATCATCATCATCATCATCATCATCATCATCATCATCATCATCATCATTATCATCATCTCTCTCTCTGTCTCTCTCTGTCTCTGTCTCTCTGTCTCTGTCTCTTTTTCTCTCTCTCTCTCTCTCTCTCTCTCTCTCTCTCTCTCTCTCTCTCTCTCTCTCTCTCTCTCTCTCTCTCTCTCTTATTATGTTACATTATTTTTGACTGCATGAGGAAGCCACCAAGTACATAAATAAGCAACCACTGAGCCACAAAAGAACCCTTTGAAAAGTTGTTTAGAGTCAAAGGCGATATGACCGTGGTCAAGGGTCGGAAAGTGTTTGTATTTTCTAAGGTCTCGCACACGTGATCTGAAGTGACCAAACGTCGACAAGGCTTGAGTGGCGGTAAAGGATGTTATTTTCCTGTTTCGACCAGTTTGAGACACTTTTTTGTGAGTATCAACTCACTACTGCTGCCTATCGGCCATTTTGTAAATTGCTTCCACAGAGTCGATATAATGCTTTTGAGCCGGCTTTAGTTTAGATAGCTTCAGAAAATGATTTGCACCGGAAATTCTGGTTCTCTAGTACATTTTGTGGGTCAGATTTCTTTTGAGGCAGTTAATAACATCATAAGCAATCCACACAACACATCTCATAGGAAATTTGTTTCTCGGAGTGTGTCCAGTTGTCAGAACATTTTTTTTTTTTTGGAAAATGACAGTGACCACAAAGCCTAGGTCACTGTGTCCTACACAGAGAAGCAAAACATTCGTGTTCTTTCTCAGCCATCATACAGTCCGTGCCTTGACCATCTTCCCTAAACTAATAATAATAATTACGGTATAGTATAATGCGCTTATCTTATAATAATTATAACTCTAAGCGCGCACTCACAACTCACGCACGCATGCGCACGCTTAGACAACGGCTCGCGTACCACAAAAAGTGAAATACATTACGACAGTCGACTTGGGGTGGGGAGTTTGGTGATATAGTGCTAGAACTGTTGAAAGAGGTGAGTTTTGAGGGCGGACTGGAAGGAGGAGAGAGAGTGTTTCTGACGGAGAGAGAGAGTGGGAGAGTGTTCCAGGTGGATGGACCGTATACAGAGAAGGAGCGGGGGCCGAAAGTGCAGAGTTTGGTGCGGGGGATGTGGAGACGGAGAGGGTCGGAGGCGGAGCGGAGAGAGCGGGAAGGAGTGTAGGGGTGAAGTAAGTTGGAGAGATAGGCAGGAGCGCAGTTGTTCAGGGATTTGTATTGGATGCGTTGGGGGATGGGAAGCCATTGAAGGAGTTTGAGCAGGGGAGTGATGTGGTCGGATTTTTTCTTTCTGAGGACGAGGCGGGCAGCATTGTTCTGGACACGCTGGAGGGTGAAAGTGGTGGAGTGAGGGAGGCCGGAAAGGAGAGAGTTGCAGTAGTCGATGCAAGATAGGATGAGAGAGACAGCAAGTTTGGTGGCAGCTTCGGTAGTGAGGTATTTTCTGATCTGACTGATGCGGCGGATGTGGAAATAGCATGCCTGTGCCGTGGCAGAGACAAAGCTGGTCATGGAAAGAGAGGAATCGAGGATAACGCCGAGGTTTTTGGCCGAGTCAGAGAGGGACATTGGGGTGCTGTCGAGTTGAAGGTGGAGAGAGGAAGGGAGCTGCGAAAGTTTCTGGCGAGTGCCTACCAGCATGGCTTCCGTTTTGTCGTCGTTCAGTTTAAGCTTGTTTGCTGTCATCCAGTTTTTCACGTCTTCGTAGCAGTCAGCCGTGTGAGTCAGTAGTGACTGAGTGTTGTCGAGTTTGTCTTTGTCTAGATGTTGTGAGTCGTCAGTGTAGAGGTGGTGGTTTGTGTGGTGAGACTGGATGATGTTGGACAGGGGAGAGGTGTAGAGCGTGAAAAGGACCGGGCCCAGGACGGACCCCTGTGGAACTCCACAGGAGAGTGTGACTGGGTTGGAGGAGACGCCGTCGATGGTGACGGACTGCTGTCTGTCGGAGAGGTAGGAGAGAAACCAGGACTGTGCAGAGTCAGTGATTCCAAAGGAGTGGTGAAGGCGGTGGAGGATGATAGAGTGGTCTATAGTGTCGAAGGCGGCAGAGAGGTCGAGTAGCGTAAGAAGGGAGATGTTGCCCGAGTCGGTGGAGAGAAGCAGGTCGTTTAGGATATGTAGAAGGGCTGTTTCAGTGCTGTGATGTTTGCGATAGGCGGACTGGAAGGGACTAAGGAGGTTGTTGTCGGTGAGGTGGAGGTTGAGCTGGTTGAGAACAACCTTCTCAAGAAGCTTGGACAGGAAAGAGAGATTGGAGACTGGGCGATAGTTTTTGAGTTCGTTTGGGTCGAGGTTGTGTTTTTTTAGGAGAGGACGGACGATGGCGGACTTGAAGATATCGGGTACGGAGCCGTTCTCTAGATATGTGTTGATGATGTCGGTAATGAAGGGCAGAAGTTTTGGGAGGCCGTCCCGGTAGAGAGAAGTTGGGAGGGGAGAGGTTCGCAGGTTTTGAAATGCATGGACTTTATGGTCTTGAGGACTTCATCCTGAGAGACGGGGCGGAAGAACGAGAGGGGGGTGCCGGAAAAAGGGGGGGGGGGAGGGTCGGGAGGGCAAGGCGGAGAAGGCAGAGTGTCGAGTGTGTTGCCGCAGAGTTTGGATTTTGTCGGAAAAATAGGTGGAAAAAGCTTTGTTGAGTGTTGTGGGGAGAGGAGAGTCTTTAGAAGTGCCTAGGAGTGTGTTCATGGTGGCGTAGAGGGTTTTAGAAGAAGTGGATTCCATGATTTTTTTTATTTTTTTTTTTAAGATGTTTACGTTTGGAGTCGGAGATCATTCTGCAGACTTTTGATTTAGTTATTTGGAAGATCTGTCTGTGAACGGTGAGGTCGGATGAGCGCCAGCGGCGTTCCGCTTGTCGGCGCTCGCGCTTGGCTTCAGCTATGTCATCAGTGAGCCAGGGGGAGGGGGGTCGGTTGGGTATGGAGCAGGTGGTGACAGGTGTCTAGAAGTTTTCGAAGGGAGGAGTCTAAATGAGATGCAAGATCGGGAGAGGAGGCGGGGTCCAAGAGAAGGTCGACAGCTTCGTCGAAGAAGCTCTCTCGGTTGACAGATTTTAGTTTGCGACGAAAGACAAGGAGCTTGGTTTTTTTCGGGGGAGGTAGGTTGAGGGAGACGAGAATAGCGAGGTGGTCAGAGGGAAATACAGAGGTGGTGTCAGAGTCGAGAAAGAGTTGATCGGAGGTGCGGGTGATGATCCAGTCGAGGGTGTGGCCGAGTCGGTGGGTGGGTTTGGTGATGTGTTGCGTAAGATTGTGGTTTGAAAGTGATGTGCGAAGGTGTTTTGTGTCAGGGTGGTCGGGTTTGTCGAAATGGAAGTTAAAGTCGCCAAGATAGATGTGTTTTCCGGGTCGTGTGTGGTGTAGTAGTCGAGGAGGAGGTCGAACTCGGTGAGAAACATGGAGTTTGTGAGTTTGTTTTGAGAGCTTGGAGGGGGGCGATAGATACATGAGAAGATGAGGGACTGGCCAGGGAGTGTTGCTACGGCTTCGACGGATTCAAAGGAGGGATGAACAAAAGGGAGGGACTGAGAGAAGGAGAGGTGAGCGGAAAGACAGTCCCTGTAGATGATGGCAATGCCGCTCCCTCTGGAAGCGGGAAGGAGGCCAGGCGGTAGCCACTCGGAATGACGCTGGCGATGATGGGTTCATCGCCAGCTGAGCGGAGCCACGTTTCGGTGATCACGACAACATCTAGATCATTGTCTAGAATGAAATCTGAAATCACGTCGGCTTTGTCATCTTTGCAGACAGACTGTGCATTGAACAGACACAGTTTTAGGTTGGATGAGGCAGAAGAGGAAGAAGGAGAAGAAACGGACGAAGAAGAGGACGAAGGAGGAGGAGGGTGGGGAGGGGGAAGGGAGGATGGAGGGGGAAAGAGGAGGGAAGGGGGAGGGGGAGGGGAAGGAGGAAAAGACGGGGAAGGAGAACCGGGCATGAAAGAGGATGCGAGAGGAGGGTGAGAGGGGAGGGGAAAGGGGGAGGAAGGAGAGTAGTAAAAGATGAGGGAGGGGGAGGGTGAAGGGGAGGAGAAAGGTGGAGGGGACGAGGAGGAGAAAGCAGGCGAAGGAGGAGGGGGTGAGGGGAGGGAGGGGGAGGAGGGTGGGGGAAGAGGCGGCCGAGGAGAGCGGGGAGTGGTAGATGAGGAAGAGAGGAGAAAAAATGGGAGAAGAAGGAAGGGATGGAGAGAAGACTAGGAGGCGGGGGGGGGGGGGAGGCGGGAGGAGGCGGAAGGGGAAAGAAGTGTGTGGTTGTGTGTGTGGTGGTGAGTCGTGCCTTCTGCTGATTCCACCCCTGCGGCCTCTCTTTCGCAATCGGATGCCGCGTAAGGCGTCTGCAACACTGTCGTAGGCACCGGCCGCGCAGTAGGTGGCGTGGCGACGTAAAGATAGTAGTTGTTGGCGTGTGTATCTGATGAGCATGATTGTGAGGACAAGAAAGAGAAAGACGGGACGAGGGTGCAGTAGGGTGTGGGTAAGTGTGTGTGTGTGTGTGTGTGTGTGTGCGTGCGTGCGTGCGTGCGTGCGTGCGTGTGTGTGTGTGTGTGTGTGTGTGTGTGTGTGTGTGTGTGTGTGTGTGTGTGTGTGTGTGTGTGTGTGTGACGGTGTGTGTGTGAGCGGTGTGGTAGGGGAGCGACCTGAAATACGCAAGAGAGATCAAGTAAGTAGGTGTGTGTGCCTTGTGTGTGTGTGTGTGTGTGTGTGTGTGTGTGTGTGTGTGTGTGTGTGTGTGTGTGTGTGTGTGTGTGCTGTGTGTGTGTGCCAGTGTGTGTGTGTGTGAGTGTGGTAGGGTTGCGACGCTGATAATACGCCCAACCAACACTGAAAGGGCAAAAAGGATACAGGGGAAAAATTTACAAGCGGACAATCCCGGTCGGTCAGTGGCGAGATCGAAAGCGGGGAGGGCGAGATGTCGACGGGAGATGACAAATTTGGGACAGCACACGTAAAACCTATAGGACGGTAGGAACACGAAAAACAACAAAGCAACAGATGCGATCGCGGGTAGCGAACAGACTCACACAGTAAACACTTCACACACTAGCGCGCAACACATAAAACAGGGCAGCGAAAAGCCCGGCGAGCCGGCCGCGCTGCAGGGGAGGCAAAATGGCGACGTAAACAAAGTTCAAACAACAGACACTATTCAATACGATACCACTCGAGCAGCAACCAGATCCGACGAAAAACAAGCATACAAACTGAACAAGAGGCTGGCAGGACCTAGCAAAAGCAGTAAATTCACAAGTCCGACCCTGACCTTCATCAGAATACTACATCACCTGTAAATCGTACCTGAAGTAACTAATTTTGCGTAAAAGGCAGCAGACGGTAGTGCTCTACCGAAATGTGAAAATATCAAGTAAATCGAGCCAACGGTTTTGGTTTTACGGCACAATTATTTTTACTTTTTGATCATACCACGTATCAATCCATGTTCCTTAGACGGCTGGGAAATGCTGATGTTTGATTTACAATGATTTCAACTAGGGTTATGAAGTGTTTGACTCGCACCTGATAATGAAATATTTGCTGCAAGAGTGTGGAATGGGGTGGGTGGGGATACAATACAATACAATAATACTTTATTAATCCCTCATGGGGAAATTCACATTTTTGCCACCACAGGTGCTGCTTACATTCACTCACTCGCTCATTCTACAAATTACAATCACAGAGCTACACAATGGACAATGACTCTGGACGGGTGAAGCCCGTCGCCAAGGCATCTAATGGCCAGCGCCAGTGGCCTCATCCCAACCCGAACCTCCCTGACAAAAACAGAATACCGCTAAGACAGCCCCATGCCCCCTTAACACACTATTATAATGTTCTTTATTACTGAAGTTCCTACTTGGCTAAAACTAGTACATAAAACAAGTTAACAACAGAAACAAATACCCGCGTCGATACGGAGAGTCTCCGATCTAGGCAACATAAAACTGAACAACGGTCAAACAGCACCTGGGGGCCCGTCGCCGCCATAGTACAGCGCCGGTGTTAAGACAGTCGCTCCGGCATAAACAGTCACCACCTTAATTTTACTGAACTTAATTAGTATATAACTTCATAGTCATTTTAAAAACAAAAGTAGTAGAACTACATCATTAACGTGAAAGCAGTCCAAAATAGTTTCTAAAAAGTACACACGCGGCTGTTCAGTAAGAACCACAGTCACTGGGTCTGGGAGGTGTCTGTCATTACATCATTCGGCGGAATGTGAGGCCTGAAGCTTGCTGGTACTCCGGCCCTTCGTTGAGTGCACTAGCGCAGGCAGAAAGGTTGAGCGTGGCGTGCCGGAAGAGCCACTCCTTAGATGAGATGATGAAAGGGGAGGAAAGCACGTTGGTGGTATTGCCACAGCATAGCGCGCGCTGTTCTTCTGATATCCGCTTGGTACAACAAGAATCAGCGTGTATCAACTCCCAGCATAGGCGGCACAGCGGAGAAAAATATAAAATCCAATTAACAGTCACAGCACATCAAATTGCCAAAAGTCATCAAAAAGAAATACCGGTCGTGATGCAGCATTGCAGGGCCTGACATCGTATATCAAACGAAGGTACAATGGCTAGAATACTGTCGGTGGCGACCATTTCTGCCGGAGCGGGCGGCCAGGAGGTGTTGCATGGCCGCCATCTTGCCTGTGGTAATAATATATACATATACAATTGTTGCCATGCGAGCCGGAGAATACGAAGGACGGCGTGACGCACGTGATCGCTCAGTCTGCGCGATCGGGTGGTTCTCGTTTCATGTGTTTTTACATCGCACTATTTTTACTGAGCGCATTTTTGCTAAACCGTAGCTATCCAAATTGTTAGTCGCTTTCCAACAGCGAACGAAACAGCAGTCTCTGAGGGAGGACTTTCAGGCGTGGTTCGCCATTAGCTGAAGCCCTCAAGCAGTTGTGCCGTTCCCCTGTAACGGTCCTGCAACACGGCTCTGGTCGCCCCGGAGCCGGTGCCCTGGGAAGGAGAGAGACTGAGAAAGGCTGCAACGACTTAACCCCTGGCTTGTCTTTGTTTGTCTTCGTCCCAGCCAGGGCGTCTTCACGGATGACAGTGAGTGCACGCAATTCTTTAGTGGCCATATACATGGGGGGGGGGGGGGGGGGGGGGGTCTGTGTGCTTGTTTTGTTATTATTAGGATTGTTAGTGAGTATTGGGGGGGGGGGGGGGAGCAAGTGTAAAAATGTATAAATACCATTTATTTTATTTGGTAACATCTAGCGTCAGAGGGTAAATTTGGAAGTGAGTTATATGGTGACGTTTAAATATACATTTCGTTGAGTTTTAATTTATTGTTGTTGTGGGAGAGAGGTGAAGGAATATGAAAGACGGCAATTAAAAGTGTGGGAACGTTGATGTGATTACCTTTCCTTTGTTATTAGTTATTGATGTGTATTTTTGCACCCTTATTTTAGTGCAGCCAAAAATTCTAAAAACCAAAGATCCAAAGATCCGAAAACCAAAAGTCTAAAGACCTGGGTGGATTAGTCCGCCGCCGAACGCGGAAGGCCTGGGTGGTTCGTTGTGAGAGTGGAGACTGGCTGTGTCACTCCGCCTCGTGGGACTACGACGCCGTACCTGAGCGCTTTTGCGAGCGTCGCGGCACGCCCCGTGTTTAGCCAGGTCGGGTCGTCCCATCTAACGTTATTAACTTATTTAAGTAAAACTTTGTTCGTTTGTAAACTTGTAAAGGACGTTGCGAGATTAATTTCATTTCCTCTTGGTGACAATATTGTGAGAGGAACTTTGTCGTAGTAACAGAAATATTGTGTATTTTGAAATATTGTATTATTTAAAAGGAGCCCTGTGCTATGAAGAACCTTATCGCGGAAGCAAGAGCGTTAAGCTAAGCTAAGCTTGACGGTTGTGCTTCCGTCGAGGAGGTCCAGTGACTTGTGAACTATATTAAGTTTGAAAAGAAAAGGGGAGACTGCCAGTGCTAATATTTTAGGAAGGTTACAAAGTAAAGTAGATAATAGCACTGTCAGGGGAGAGAAGTGTGCATGATCTACCAGTGATCATAGATCTACTGTGGCCAAAGCACACACACAAAAAAGAGATAGGAAAGAGAGGGGGCGCCAAAAAAGTGACTGAAAGCAATGCATATGGAAGCCCCCCCCCCCCCCCAAGGGGGGCGTATCATTTATCCCACTGTTCCAGCCACTCGGTGCTATATTAAGTTGTTTTCTTTTTTTCATTTGTATTTTATTAAGGATATTTGTGTTATTATATATTTGACGTTATTGTATATTGTGTATGTTGACTACTCATGCTGGGGAGTTTGGACGTGTGTGTGTGTGTGAATGTGATGTGTGAGTGCGTGGTTAGGACTGAGTGAGGATATATTGGATTGTTGTTAGTTTTATATGTAATAAATGTTGTCGTAATTGTTCCTTTGGTGTTTGTGTTAGGATTGGTGTGTTTGTTCTCGAGTGGTAGCGCTCATAGTTTGCGCCCCGGAAGCGGGGAGCGTAACATTGTCAATGACCTGTCAACGCATATAGCGATGTCAGACAAGGTCTATTATTGCTTGGGGGGACATCCTCGACTGGTCCACTAGCCGCCCGACCGGTAAGCCAACCGCTGCGAGTCTTCATCATTGCATCACCCCTCAGCTGAAGATGGACTATGCGGGCTGTGCTAAATTTACTCCCTGGGATAGCGGGGCAAAAATGTGATACGCATACCCTACCTTTCGATGGCTGTACAGAAAAACGCTCAAGTTTTTGCAAGTGGCATACATCGGATACGTAACTAGGAGGGTTACACAACAATAATCCGCTAAAACATTTTGTACTTCCAACAAAGCACACTTCGGTATATTCAGTTTACAGACCCACGCCTGGACCACGGCGATTTGCGTGAACTTGGTCAATAAGTGGCGTCAGTGCGTGTTTGTACGTGCGTGTATGTGAATATGTTGAGATTCAAAATCGTTTCAGCAACAACAAACAAGCACAAAACAGTTTTGCCTTTGTAATTATATAAGCTGACGTTTGAAATTGACAAATTAAATTTCACAAACGACAGCTTATATAGCCACTCGACGCTTGGCATAATATCTGAGCTGCACAATAGCCATACATTTGTAATTATCGAAGCATATCCCTTTTGTCGGAGAGTTGAGAACAATCTAAACCATGAGGCAATAAAAACGCAAATATTTCACCGCAGCGTTTCAACTTTCTTGATAATTTTGTTTTATTTTGACACACTCTTTGTTAGAGCCGGGCTGTGAATGGAGTGTTATGTCTTGTGTATAGACAGCGTATAGTCTTTAAAATCTCACGTCGATGGCTTATGACGTCATGAATTACCCTACCACCACGAGATGTTGAAAGATTAAATGGGGAGCATCTGCAGTAGGCACAGCTGAAAACTGGGCCAAACAGCGTGCAGTGTCAGTCATTAGGGTCCGTGTGAATGAAATCCAGATTTCTTGATTTACTTTTCGCATTAGTCGAAGGCACCTAAAAAATCAACATGACTTACAAACATGAAAAACAAACAGTAGTTTATTTTTTATGGTAGCAGCCAAATAGATATCTCAATCCCAGACGTCTACTTGCCCCAAACTTTGAATTACCATAAAATAAATAAATAATGCCAGAATAAGGTAAATATATCAAACATCTAATTACTACATATCCCAATAAAGTGAATTCACGGTCAAATGACCAAACATCTAATTACTGCTAGCCTCAATAAAGGCATATTGTGCTAAATAAACAATGAGCTGCCACTGTTAATCGATCTCTTCCTAAGTGACCCTTAAAGCTAATAGTGGGGCCTACAAAAGCAGCTGTACCAACTATATATATTTTCATGCTTCATTAGTACTATGCCTTTAAATCGAATTGGTACTTTGCTTTTAATAACTGTCTACTGCTGACTACCATATGACAAGATGTAATGATACTGCTTTGAAGTGGGGCGGCAGAAGCTCCTCATATCTGTTAACACCCCAGTTTTCATCTCCCATCACAGTAGCAGCTGTCCCATGAATACACCATCCCGATTACTGAAGCGTGAACTTAGTCTGCGAGGAAGTACTCAACGGAGAAAGAAACACGCTTAGAAAAGACGGGTACAACACAATTTATTGATATTTCGGGTAAATGCCCTTTGTCAAAATAGACAAACAAACAGAGAGATCAGCCCCTACTTATCTTCATTCGCAGAAGGAATGTGGCAACTGAAGGAGGTGACGTAATATGAAATGAAAAGAAGAACAAAAGTGTGGAAAAAGTAAAAATGACGTCAACGAAAAAACTCATAAAAGAGAGACTCGGAAAGAAACTGAACAGGAGAGACAAGAGTGTGTGTGTGTAAGCGAGCGCAGGAGCGAGCAAAAGTGAATGCGTGTGTGTGAGGCCAGAGAGAGAGAGAGAGAGAGAGAGAGAGAGAGAGAGAGAGAGAGAGAGAGAGAGAGAGAGAGAGAGAGAGAGAGAGAGAGAGAAATGAAATGAAATGAAACTTTATTTCTGAACGGAAGAAGCAGAGAGACAGAGACAGAGACAAAGAGAGAGACAGAGAGAGACAGAGAGAGAGAACGAACGAGGAGTATCCTTGTGCACGAAGTGGGCTGAGTGTCTAATACGGCTTGGCTTGACTTCGCGAACGAAGATTTTATAGGAGTTTCCCACGACGTCTGCAGGCTTGTTCGTGGCTGCGGAGGCCAATCCGAGACAGGCAGGTTCGACCGCAGTGGCTGCAGGGTAAGGTATGGCCGGGGTTCTGAGCTGCGGCATCTCTGTTTTTTCTCCTGAGCCGCTTGTCCTTAAGGCTAGCTCTGTGAGAGTCCTCAAAGGAGACAGCTGCCTTGTAAATGGTGGAGCGCCAGGTGTCACGGTCCGCAGCAAGCGAAGACCACTGGTGGTGGTCGATTTGGCAGGCACTAAGTGACTTCTTGAGACAGTCTTTGTATCTCTTCTTTGGTGCCCCTCTGTCACGGTGTCCAGTAGCAAGCTCGCCGAACAGGGTGATCTTTGGTAGGCGATGATCCTCCATCCTGGAGACATGCCCCGCCCAGCGGAGCTGTGTCCGCAGCAGCAAAGCCTCGATGCTCACAGTTTCAGCCTGTTCAAGGACCTCGACGTTGGTGACATAGTCACTCCAGTGAATGCCCAGGATGGTACGCAGGCAGCGCTGGTGAAAGCGTTCGAGGAGTAGTAGTTGGCTGCGGTAGAGGGCCCAGGACTCGGAACCATACAGCAGGGTGGTGAGGACCACAGCTCTGTACACGCTGATCTTGGTGCCTGTTTTCAGCTGTTGATTGTGCCACACCCGCTTGAAAAGTCGCCCGAAAGCGCTGTTCGCTTTTGCCAGCCTGCTGTCAAGCTCCTTGTCCAGCTTGGCGTCCGACGTGATAATGCAGCCAAGGTAAGTAAACTGGTGCACTGACTTTAGTTCAGACTCGCCAATGGAGATGTGAGGAGGGCGATACACTGTCTTGGGTGCCGGCTGATGGAGGACCTCTGTCTTTTTCAGACTGACCTCGAGTCCAAAGAGCTGGGCAGCATCTGCGAAGCAAGACGTGATGCGCTGCAGGGCTCTCTCTGTGTGTGCAACGAGGGCAGCATCATCAGCAAAAAGCAGCTCACGAATCAGTTGGTCTAGGGTTTTCGTGTGGGCCTGCAGTCGTCTGAGGTTGAACAGGCTGCCATCGAGACGATACCTGATGTACACTGCATCGTCATCATCGAGGTCCACTGTGGCCTGCTTCAACATCATGCTAAAAAAGATGGTGAAGAGGGTCGGTGCCAGCACGCAGCCCTGCTTTACGCCGTTGAGAATAGGGAATGGTTCTGAGAGGTCATTGTTGAGTCTGACCTGGCCTTGCTGGTCCTCGTGTAGCTGGACAATCATGTTGAGGAACTTTGGGGGACAGCCAAGTCGCTCCAGGATCTGCCACATGCCTTGCCTGCTCACAGTGTCGAACGCTTTTGTTAGGTCGACAAATGTTACGTACAGCGCTTTGTTCTGCTCGCGGCACTTCTCCTGTAGCTGTCTCAGCACAAAGACCATATCGGTGGTGCTCCTGTTTGCTCTGAAGCCACACTGGCCCTCTGGGAGTTGGTCTTCAGCGATGGCAGGTACCAGCCGATTCAGGAGCAGCCTTGCAAGGATTTTCCCAGCAATGGACAGCAGGGTAATTCCCCGATAGTTGGAACAGTCAGACTTCTCGCCTTTGTTCTTGTACAGGGTGATAACGACTGCATCACGGAGATCTTTTGGTAGTGTTCCTTCCTCCCAGCAGCAGAGAAAGAGGTCATGGAGCTTGTTGTGCAGTGCTGTGCCTCCATGTTTCCAGATCTCTGGCGGTATTCCATCAATGCCTGCTGCTTTGCCACTCTTGAGCTGGTGGATGGCTGTGAGGGTCTCTTCAGCGGTGGGCGGTTCGTCCAACTCAACCTTTACTGGGAGGTGTGGGATTTGTAGGACCACTGCTTCTTGAACAGTGCGCTCAGCGCTGAAGAGGCTCTGAAAGTATTCCGACCAGCGGTTCAAGATGGAGGTATTATCTGTGAGGAGTGCCTGGCCATTCGCGCTTCGCAGGGGACTTTGTACCAGGTGCCTGGGGCCATACACTGCTTTCAGTGCTTCGTAGAAGCCCCTGTAGTCACCATTGTCAGCACAAAGCTGGGTCCTCTGTGCAAGTCTGGTCCACCACTCATTCTGGAGATCTCTGAGCTTGCGCTGGAGACTGCTGCAGACGAGGCGGAAGGCAGACTTCTTCACAGGGCAGGAAGGCTGGGCTAGGTGGGCCTGATGGGCGGCTCTTTTTTTTTGCTAGGTGTTCCTGGATCTCTACATCGTTTTCGTCAAACCAGTCTTTGTTCTTCTTTCTGGCGAAACCCAAGACTTCTGAACGAGGAGTATCCTTGTGCACGAAGTGGGCTGAGTGTCTAATACACAAAGCCTGCTAAACACCAACCCGAAGGCAAACTTTATATCACCTTCAAGTTGAGGACTACCTCGGGGAAAAACGGGAGGACCCCGGGGGAAAAAAAAGCAGCATTTAGCACAGTACACAACAAGGCATTGAAACAAAGCAAATAATAAAATACAGTAAGATAATATCGGTATAAGTGGAGAGTAGGTGGTTTTGAAACCGTCTTCAAGGCCCGTAACTAAAAAATAAAATAAAAAACGGGGTTGGGGGGGGGGGGGGGGAGAAAGAGAGAGAGAGAGAGAGGGGGGGGGAGGGAAGGGGAGGAGGAAGTGGAAGAAAGGTAATGGAAAAGGCGTAAAGAGATGATGATGATGATGAAACGTTTTTATTCAGGATAAAATGTTTTAGGCATAGCAATGCCTATCTTCCAAACTGTCCTGCTACTCTACACATATAAAAATACATCAGACGATACATCAAAAGATAAAACATATGTAAGTAAAAAGACCCATCCCCCTCCCCCCCTCTCCCCCACCACCACCACTCAGAGGGGGAAAAATATATATATATATATATATATATATATATATATATATATATATATATATATATATATATATATATATATATATATATATATATATATATATATATATATATATATATATATATATATATATATATATATAAAATTATATACACAGGTATGAACCTGACATGTTAATGCAGACAGTCGAACTATTACATAATCTATAGCAACAGTAGAAAAGTATTAGGTAATAGGAAACTTGTCACTAACTGTACTAACTATACGAATAGTAGCATAAGGGAGCCGAACATACTATTACTATTACTATTAAGAGAGAAAGAGGGAGAGAGAGAGAGAGCGGGGCCAAGGGGGAAAAAGGGAGAGAGAGAGAGAGAGAGAGAGAGAGAGAGAGAGAGAGAGAGAGAGAGAGAGAGAGAGAGAGAGAGAGAGAGAGAGAGAGAGAGAAATGAAATGAAATGAAACTTTATTTCTGAACGGAAGAAGCAGAGAGAGAGAGACAGAGACAAAGAGAGAGACAGAGAGAGAGAACGAACGAGGAGTACCCTTGTGCACGAAGTGGGCTGAGTGTCTAATACACAAAGCCTGCTAAACACCAACCCGAAGGCAAACTTTATATCACCTTCAAGTTGAGGACTACCTCGGGGAAAAACGGGAGGACCCCGGGGGAAAAAAAAGCAGCATTTAGCACAGTACACAACAAGGCATTGAAACAAAGCAAATAATAAAATACAGTAAGATAATATCGGTATAAGTGGAGAGTAGGTGGTTTTGAAACCGTCTTCAAGGCCCGTAACTAAAAAATAAAATAAAAAACGGGGTGGGGGGGGGGGGGGGGGAGAAAGAGAGAGAGAGGCGGGGGGGGGGGGGGGGAGGGAAGGTGAGGAAGAAGTGGAAGAAAGGTAATGGAAAAGGCGTAAAGAGAGAAAGAGGGAGAGAGAGAGAGAGCGGGGTAAGGGGGAAAAAGGGAGAGAGAGAGAGAGAGAGAGAGAGAGAGAGAGAGAGAGAGAGAGAGAGAGAGAGAGAGAGAGAGAGAGAAAGAGAGAGAAAGAGAGAGAGAGAAGGAAAAGGACATAAAAGGGGGGGTGGGGGGGGGGAGACAACCAGCCAGAGCCACCAGCCCCACCCAACAGGCACCCACCAGCCCTCAGAAAAACACAGGCACACAACAAGACGACCACATACATCCCCAAGGGATGCACACGATCGCCCCGCCCCAAACCCGCGCACCAATCCGCGGGCCAGCGACCGGGCGCCCGACAGGCAAGGATAAGGGATCCAACCGATCGTTCGGCCAGCGCTGAGAAAGTCCCCATGGGATTTGTACATTACAACCAGCGCCAGCCTCACCTATCTGGTAAGTGAGTAGTCAAACAGAAGGTACACAGTAAGGTAAAGGTACAATTAGCAGATAAGAATGACACAGGTAAGATAATAAAAATAAATGGTAATCTATCATATTTATCCCGAGTGGCGCCACAGTGCCCAGTTTATTAATCAGAAATTTTTCTCGGTCTTTCCTGGCCCAGACATTATTGGCTTGCATAAGCCAGAGGCCTTTAACCCTAATGTCCGAGATGGAGTGGTCGGCCTGATTGAAATGTCGTCCGACCGGTCTGTTGTATTGGTACTTGACCGACTGAAGATGTTCTTCGAAACGGTCGTTGATGGTTCTTTCTGTCTCTCCAACATAGAGTAGGCCGCATTTCACACAGTTGACACGTGAAGTATTTGTCTATGTTGAATTTGTAACGTGGACCATTCACCACGGTGGAAGGGCAAATAAAAGGAAACGTCTTGCAATTAGGAACATTGCAAGGTGTGGTATGACGAGGCTTGAGAGTAGAACGAACAAGCATGTCCTGTAAATTAATATCCCTCTTGAAAGCCACCAACGGAGGTTCAGAAAAGATAGCAGCGGACTCTTTACTGGATGACAAAATACCCCAGTTAGAAAGAAGTATTTTACGAACCGGATTGGTGTAGGGATGGTAGATCATGGTGACGATAGACCTGTCACTATCAGCAGTAGGTTTAGTCTGCAGTGTATTCGCGCGACTAAGTTTTTGTACCTTTTGGAGAGATCGGCCTTGAACAACAGTATGTGGGTAATATCTGTCGATGAAAAATCCAGCCATTTCTGTGGATTGAACATAAAAATCTGATTCTTCGGAACAGATTCCTTTCAGCCGAAGAAACTGGGAATATGTTAGTCTGCAAGTGTCTATAAGAATCTCTAAATACTGTATTCATAACTAATGAATCCTATGGTAGATTATCGTGCTCTAACGTCATCTCTCTGACAATTCTCTGACATCACACACTGTCACTGGGTGGTCGGCAACCCAACTCAAGTTAACTGCCGTAACGAGATGAGGATCACTAACTGATTGAAGACGTGACACAACACACACCCTCCCCGCCTCCCCCCCCCCCCCCCCCCGCCCTCCCCCCCCCCCCCCACACACACACACGCACGCACGCACGCACGCACACACACGCACGCACGCACACACACACACACACACACACACATGCATGCATGTGAGACTAAGCTAAAACTGCTTGGGCGAGTTGACTCGAGTCTTGGGCGAGTTGACTCGGGCCTTGGACTTCTACTTTGGGCGAAATGACTGCTACCTTGGGCGAGATGACCCTTACCTTGGCGAGTTGACTGGGCGAGATGGTATATGGGCGAGTTGACCGGCACCCTTTCAAAATGGATGCCAAGAAAAACTTAAAAGCTAGCCGACGACTTTCATTCCTGTAAAAAATAGCATCTTAACAAGGTAAATGTCGTGCTTAAAAACTATTGTTGCCTGTGTATTTTTCTTTTTGTTGCTCCTGTAGTTGCTTCTGTCTTTAGTGCAGGCCTATAGGTCGTTTTATAACTGCGAATGGATTGGGATGGAAGTGAAAAATCTGAGAATGAAAACCCTTTCATAATTTGTTTTTCATTACGTTCTGTTACCCGAAGATTAACAGTGTCTCTCTGTTTTGGCCTTGTGCCGTTTGTAATTTGAGGGAATGGTACAGTCTCATCCTGTGGGCACAAGAACCGAGGAAAGTACCGTTTAGTACGGGAGAATTGGAACGGTATAGAGGTACAATTAATAATAACAGTTTTAATAATAATAATAATGAGTATTTATGTAGCGCTTAATCTTAATCGAAAGCTCTAAGCGCTTTACAATCTGTACACAAAAATACAATGATATATGCACATAACAAACAAAACACAATATCCGAACACACCACTTTTACAATGAACTAAACAACAATGCATGCATAATATGTTCTAATTAACATTCAGTCTATAAGAAAGTGGATTACAGAACTACAACTAAGGCATCAAACACTGGCTGTTGTTCAAAGTAAAGCTTGAAGAAGTGAGTTTTCAACGACCTTTTGAAATCAGAGACAGACTCACTCACACTGTTTCTGACCTCAAGAGGAAGTGTATTCCATCACACTGGGGCTTCATAAACAAAGTGCGCTGACCAAATGTTTTAGTTTGGACAGAAGGTACACACAACTTCCATTTATCAGAATAGAAGTGGAGCTCACGAGAGGGTGTATACACATGCAGCCAAGAGGACAAGTATTTTGGGCTGGTGCCTGAAAGTGAAAGTGAAAGGCAGTTAAAACAGATGGACATAACTTTGTATTGAATAATATGTGAGGACACAGGTAGGCAGTGAAGGGACTTCAAGATGGGTGTGACATGCTCAGTCTTACGGACTCTCACAACAAGCCATGTTTTAACACCTCCACTTGTAAATTTCATGAGTTGTTGTTTTACAATGATTTCAATTAACAGGCATGTGATTGTGAGTGTGTTTCAACTTTCATTAAAAGTGAACTTTGTGAATCTCTCAATGAAAGCTCTGGCACAAGCGTAAGCATTTTTTACTTACATTAGTTACAGTTATACAGTTGGAAAAATTTAACCATGGTCCATCAATCAAGCCCATGCTAGCATGCTGGTTAACCACTGGACATGTGCTGCACTAACACAATTTGAATCTAAAAAAATTACTGGGACAACCTACTAACAGACTACTAACACGTTGAGCCCCAAATTTAGGAATTGTCCTCTGATACAACCTGTCAGTTTAGGAAGTAAACTGTGATAGTTCAACTTCAAGGGGTGTTTCCAAATAGCTAAGTGTCTATGACTGCAGTAGATGGACCATGCTCATGCCCTGTAAAGACAAAACATTTGGGTATCTGACACAATTGACAATCCATTGATTGATGATTGAATAAAAAGTCAGCATTGCTCATCGCCAAAACAACTTGTCAAAGTCTTTTCACAACGATCTCAACAACGATCATTAGTCATCAAACACTCTGCGCAAGGCTTTCATCACATATCACACATCGTCATCGATCACAAAACATTAACGGTAATAACAGTCATAAGTCACCAATAAATCAGTTTTGACACATCGTATTTTGAATTATGTCAATTGCCGAGTTGTTATTTGATGGAATGTCATGTCAATATGTTGTCAGTTAGCCGAGTTGTCGATGAATTGTCATTTGACAAGTTCCTGTAGACAAAACATTCTGTTCTGCATTGTGCCTGCCGACCAGCTTCAGCATTCTGAAGGCTTCTTTAAAAAATACAATTTGCGTGTTTGTCTGTTTTCTATTTTTCGATATATTATTATTAATGATTAAGATTTTAAAGGTAATTATACTAATAGAATGAACAATTTTGCTTTTCAGAAAAAAAAATGGACTTGCTTTTTTTGACCTTCACAGGGATAATTGAGCTATTCTGGTTGCACGATCATTCTATTCTTCTGTCGTATTTGGCATTGCTCAGGGCTACTAACCGTTTGGCTGTCAGTAGTGCTTTCAGTCTATGTAAATCACCTTGACTAAAAGCACCACTGACAGTCAAAGGATTGATAATACAGTATAAACTGTACTTTTTGTTTTGTTGTAATATTTCGACTCCCAACATCTGATGAGTCACGTTTTTTTGCCACAGGTGCCATGCTGGTGTTCCCACACAATGGACATCAGCTTTACTTGGCCATTGGGAGGAGCACCTTTGCCTCCATAGACATGATGGGTGTTACTCCTCGCATTGTCACAATGGTGTGATCATCCACAGCACTTTCCGTTTTCAACATCCCTGCAGCTTCAGTGAAGATGGCAGCACCGCGCCCATGTTGGTGTTGGCGACTTCGTAATTCGTCCATCAAGCTTGCCCTGATCCTGCTGACCACGTTCATCATTCTGCCGCTGATCACACACTACTACCTCTCGAACATGGGCAGTGACTGTGATGATTCCTCACACAAATCACGCACAAAACTTGACTATGATGACAACGCTGGTGATGATGATAAGAAGACGTCAGAATATAAACTTCATATTGAGGAGCTGCGGAGAATCAAAACGTCTGTCAGTAATGAGTTGAGAGATTTGGAGAGCAAACGGCAAAGTCTACAGACAGAAATAGCAGGCTACACCACTCACATTGAAACACTTAAACAACAGCACACTGTTCTAAAGAAAGAAATCACACAAGTGAAAATGACACTAGATCAGCTGAAATTTGAAAAAGAAGAAACGAAGGCATTTATGCCAAGTATCAAAGCTCCACAGAGAATCATATTTGATGCATCTAGAACAAACACTTTACACCCACCCACGTCCACACACCATTGCTGGATGGAAAACTGTTTTGATTATTCACGGTGCTCCCTTGTCTCAGGTTTTCCTGTTTTCTTTTATGACCCAGAAGACTTTGAATCTGTTGAGTCATTACACATTGAGGAATTCATCCTGACTTCTGTAGTGCACAGTTTAGGACAGAGTGCATACTTGACTGATGATGCCACCAGTGCATGTATTTTTGTTGTTTTGTTGGGAGAAGTTAAAGACAATGTTGTTACCAAAGACAGACTAGAAAATTTCTTGTATTCTCTGCCACATTGGAATGGTGATGGTAGAAATCACGTGTTGTTGAACCTCGCTCGTGGTGGCCACAGTACAGACTATTTTGTGAACGTAAACACTGGCCGTGCCATCATCGTACAGTCAGCATTTCATAGTTTAGCGTTCCGCCATAATTTTGACATTGTCGTGCCGCCATGTTTAGGGCAGGCTAGCGGGGATCTTTGGTCAGAGATGCCACCAGTGTCCCCTCTCCGTCGCAAATACCTTGTGTCCTTTTGGGGGGAATATATGCCCACTCGACAGGAGGTTCATCAAGGCAGCTTGCAGCATAATTCTGAAGAGGATGTTGGAGGCAGTTTTAGAAAGCTGCAGGGGATAGGGCCACATCCTTATCCAGGGACAAGAAAGATTTTGTCAGAACAGGCAGAAGGATTTCTCAACATGGAGAGTGCAATAGTTTCCTGGTTGAAAGAACTGCAGCAAAAGCTGGGAGACAGTGCCCTGATGGAGCTGTCCTGTGGGGGTCAGAGGGTGGAGGGGATGGTGTCCGAGTGGGGGTTGTGTGGGGACGCATTCCAAAGACATGAAATTCTGAAGCAATCCACCTTCTCATTACTTTTGTTTCCTATGAACGATACTCTTGTTTCAACGAGTGTGTTTCAAATCAGGCTGTATGAAGCACTGAAATATGGCTCTGTGCCTATTGTGTTAGGCATGCAACGTCGTTTACCCTTTGGTGAAGTGTTAGACTGGGAGAAAGCTGTGCTAACTCTCCCACTCCCAAGGGTCACAGAAATTCCATTTTATCTGAGGACGTTCTTGGACAATGATATTGCACTGCTACGCTATTACGGGCGCATTTTCTGGGAGAAGTACTTTGGATCTACGCAGCGAATCATTGACATGACTTTAGCTGTTCTTAGGACACGGATTCAAATCCCTGCTGCGCCCACCAAGGATGAGCCGGCAGTGAGCGTGTTTAATGCCACATTCCCAGCTCTGAAGTGGGAAGGGCCAGAGCCAGAGCCAGAGAGTGATGAGGTATTGGGTCCAATAGAGCCACGTTTTCCTTCTGAGAAGTACCGGCGAAACTACACACACAGCTGGGCACTTCAGTCATTCAACATGGCAGGCGATCCATTCCTGCTGTATCCATACACACCATTTGAACCAGTACTCCCATCTGAGGCAAAGTTCTTAGGTGAGTTTATTCATAGGTGATTAGACATACTGCTGTACTAGTTACTGATCCCGAGAGATTACAAAGTGGGCACAAGGACCCCGGGACAAAATGGCATTGATCTATTCTACTATTTCTACTAAGGCTTGACATCATCATGAAGATATTTTTCATGGGTGACGGTCTTCAGTCCTGGAGACTTATTCAGCTTTTACAAATCCCAGAAAACTGATTTTCAGCTCTTTGGTTCAGACAGAACAGCACTTTAGCCAGTGTATTCCATCTGCAAGAGCCATATGGGCACATGAGTGAGCACAGGGGCTCATGAGAGTTTATCCGCACCGATAAGTCCGACCCGTGGTTTACTCTAGAAGTGACTATAGCCAAGCGAGAATGTCGACATGCTGAGCGTGCCTTGCATAAATCCGGACTCACTGTGCATAAACAGATTTATGACATAAAGAAGCTTGTTGTCAATCAGACTGCTGAAAGCAAAAACTGCCTTTTACTGCCCAAGATGCTTGAAAGTGACACTTGTAAAAAAAAAAATTGGTTGCCCTTGCTTGGTAGATCTCGTGACTCTCCCCTTCCCACCAACATCCCAGCTGCTCATTTAGCCAATGCCTTCTGTAGCTTTTTCACTGATAGGGTGACGTCTATTCCAGATAGCCTTGATGCTATGAGGTGCACCCATATTGACACCGGCCCTCCCCCCTTGTCTCTGAACAGGCTGTTTTTCACATTCTTAAGAAATGCCCGCCTAAAATGCGTGAGCTCGACCCCATGCTAACTTCACTGGTTTTTTAAAACATTGACATTCTTCTGCCCACAGACCATCACCAAAATCATAAATCAGTCCCTGGAGTCGGGCGTCTTTCCATCAGAATTCAAATCAGCCGTTGTCAAACCTCTCCTGAAAAAGTCAAATCTTGACCCCAACCAGCTAAAGAACTATTGCCCCGTTTCAAACCTACTCTTTCTGTCCCCCCCACCCAGGTCTGCCCTGGGGGACTTGGGTGGGGTTAGGTATTTTTTAGTTCCCAGGGTCACCCTGGTCAGCCCCACAGGGTGGGGTTTTCTCTCTATTCTGGGGCAAGTGTTTCTGTCTACCCTTTGTCCATTCACCTGTATTTGCCTTTTTAAAACTCTCCCTACTGCCTGTACTGCCTGTAGCTCTTGATATTGGATGTGTGTTGCTAAATGGTCTTAGCTTTATTTAGGCCAATGTGTTAGGTTTATTTAATGTATTTGGCCGGCTGGCAACATACATTCAATGTTCTGTTTATTATTTTTTTTTTCACAAGCAGTGCAGGCACGTCCTGAGAAAGCCTTGTTGCTGTCGGGACGTTAAGCAATGTACAATCAATCAATCATTACTCTTTCTGTCCAAAGTTTTTGAGAGAGTCGTTCTCACACAGCTCACTAAATATCTACAGGTCACGTTATACATTTTAATTGGGCAGTTCAGGCAGTAAGAGGACCGGTGTTTTTAAAAATAATTTTTGCCTTGTTTGAAAATTTGTAGTAGGGCTGAATGTTGGAATTTGCTAGAAATTTTTGGTTAGCTGAAGCTGAGAGGAGACATGTTTGGTGCTTTGATTCATACCATCCTGAGCTTATCCAGTGGACAATTGAGGGCCTATGTTGAGTTGCCGTTGATGTAGTGATTTGAGGGGCACGCTGATTTCAGCTGTGCTTGGGTGTGGGGTTGGTAAGGAATCAGGTTCATAGCCAAGAAATGAGACTGTCGATGTGCTGTTTTTTTTTTGTTGTTATTTTGTGCATGGCAAATGTGCAGCTGGTGGGCGCTAGTGTTTTTTAGGGGATTGAAATATTAGGGGATGCGTGGGACTGACTATGGCTAAAGAGACTGGTCAGTACGGAAATGGCACTGTGTTCCGTGGCCTGTCAGGGCACCACATGCCATATGTTTCATAGATCAGAAGCTAGTTTAATGTAACCATATCATTGAGTTTGGACTTTTGCAGTTCAAACGATCTAAAGCTGATGAACACGTTTGGCCCGCACAAAGCATCCAGAAGGTGGACATGGCACAGCCCGAACGGAGCGCACCATAACCAAATTGACTACATCATGGTGAAGAGACGCTTCCAAACCAGTGTGAACATTGCCAAGACAAGAAGTTTTCCAGGAGCAGACATTGGAAGCGACCATGACTTAGTGATGATGACCTTCCGACTCCGCCTAAAGAAGGTCAACAAGCAGGGTCCCACCAGAATCAAGTTTGACCTCGAGAAGCTGAAAGACCCAGAGGTAGCGGAAGCCTTCCAGGCAAAGATAGGAGGAAAATTCGCACCACTGCTACTTCTAGGTGCAGAAGACACGGATGTGGACACACTGGTTGACACATTTAACACTGTTGTAACCCAAACAGCCAGTGAGATCCTTGGCAAACACCGACAAGCAAAGAAACCTTGGGTTACAGCTGACATCTTTGTTCTATGTGACAAGCGTCGAGAATTAAAGAAAAAGAAATCAGAGGTAGAAGGAGCTAAACAATACAGGGAAATTAACCAGGATATCAAGAAAAGCATGAAAAAGGCAAAGAACAAGTGGATTGAAGATCAGTGTAAACACGTAGAAGAAAACCTGAACAAAAATAATAGGAAAAAAGCATACCAGCTGGTGAAAGACCTGACCAGTGTAAAACAAGGACGCTCCTCGATCATTCAAGATAGTGAAGGGAACTGTCTTACGGAAGACCAAGACATACTAAAGAGATGGACAGAGTACTGCTCAGATTTGTACAACCACCGAGCTGCAGGGGACCCAGGCATACTTGTCAACCCACTCGTGACCAACAATGGCAACTATCCCATCCTCCGAGAAGAAGTGGAGGCTGCAGTGAAGTCGCTGAAAAAAGGAAAGGCAGCAGGAGCAGACAACATCCCTGCAGAGCTAGTCCAAGAAGGGGGGGAAGACACGATGAGCGCCTTCAGGCATGGGAATTGTCCGCCTAAAGGCAAATTTCCGCCGAAATGATTTGCTCAGCCGCCAAAAAAAAAAAATTGTCCGCCGAAAAAAAAAATTGGGGTGCAAAAAGTAACTGAGCACTGGTCATTATACACTGCGAGGTCGCATTGGTTCAAGTGATATGCCGCCCGCTAGAGTTACGCGTCACCTATTGTGGCTTTAACGTAGTCGTTACTTTACCGTGCAAGCGGGCAATACAACACTGAACACACCGTTTTCATGCTCGCTTACCGTCTCGTGCACCGTACGTGTGGGGAAAATGGCGGCAGCACGAGTTGTTGAAAATTGAAAATGGCGGTGAGAAAGGATATCGTTCAAGACATAGTGCTGTTTAGTGTGCACCCGATCATGATCCGGTAAGCAACCCCCCCCGGTCGTTTGATTTTTTGGTCGCTGGAATGAAAGATCACGCTGGAAATTTCAGACTTTTTTCATTTTTCTAATTCCCATGCCTGGCCTTACTAACAATCTGCAATAAGATCTGGTAGTCAGGGGATTGGCCCACACCATGGACCCAATCACTTATAATAACTCTCCCCAAAAAAGGCAACTTACATCAATGCCAGAACTATCGCACGATCAGTCTTATATATCCCACCCAAGCAAAGTCATGTTAAAGATCCTACTGAACAGGCTGAAGCCACAGGCAGAGGAAATCATAGCTGAGGAACAGGCAGGCTTCAGACCAGGGCGCAGCACAACTGAGCAGATCTTCAACCTGAGAGTTCTATGTGAGAGATACCTCCAGCACCAGCAGGACCTCTATCATGTCTTTGTGGATTTTAAGAAAGCGTTTGACAGGGTGTGGCATGCAGCCATTTGGTCCACCATGAAGCTATACAACATCAATGCCAACCTGATCAAAGTCATAGCAAACCTTTACAACAAGGCCACTAGCGCAGTCTGCTTCAACGGCAAAATAGGAAACTGGTTTAGGACTACAGCTGGAGTCAGACAAGGCTGCTTGCTCTCACCTACTCTTTTCAACATCTTCCTGGAAAGAATCATGATGGACGCTCTGAAAGATCATGAAGGAACTGTCAGTATTGGAGGCAGAACAATCACGAACCTGCGCTTTACAGACAACATTGATGGCCTTTCAGGAACAGAGAAGGAGCTAGCTCAGCTGGTGGAAAAGCTGGATAGTTACAGCCATTGCATATGGGATGGAAATCAGTGCAGAGAAGACCGAACTGATGACCAATAACGCCAGTGGCATTGGCACTGAAATCATGGTTGGAGGCCAAAAACTGGAAACAGTTAAGAAATTCAAATACTTAGGAGCCATTGTGACAGATGAGGGATCAAAACCAGAAATACTGTCCAGGATTGCGCAGACAACAACAGCACTGACAAGATTGAAGACCATATGGAAGGACAGAAGCATCACACTCTGCTCCAAGACCAGACTGATGCGCTCCATAGTCATCTCAGTGTTCTTGTATGCCTGCGAGTCATGAACCCTCACAGCAGACCTTGAAAGGAGGATACAAGCCACTGAAATGAGATGTTTTCGAAGGCTGCTTGGCATCTCATATAGAGATCACATCACAAACGAGGAAGTGGGAAGCAGAATCAGGCAAGCCATCGGGCCCTATGAAGACTTATTAGCCATTGTGAGAAAACGCAAACTGAAGTGGTATGGGCGTGTCACGCCTTCAGCAGGGCTTGCCAAAACAATCCTGCAAGGCACTGTGCAAGGAGGACGAAGGAGAGGAAGACAGAGGAAAAGATGGGAGGACAATATCTCAGAGTGTACAGGACTGAAGCTGGGCGATACACTGAGAATGGCAGAGAACAGAGAGGATTGGAGGGAGCTGGTTGCCAAGTCATCAGTGGTGCCCCAACGGTCGGCAAGACTACAGGATATAGATAGATAGATAGATAGTTGGAAAACTGAGAAAATCATGAAAAATTTTAATTTTGCCCAAAAATTGCTGCGATTGCAGTTTTATAGGCGTTTTTGCATGATTTGCGTCGCAACACCCTGTTTACCTGCACTGTGAGCTATGGTTAGTGTGTTCATTCGTTTATTTTTTGTCTTACAGGTAGTCATGAGTCTGACCTTCGATCTTGAGCTTTGACCTTGACCTTGAAAGGGGCGGGGTTTGGGGCGTTCAGTTTTTGATAAATGCGTTTTTTTTTTTTTAAATGCACTTTTTCAGTTATTGAAGTTGTGGGGGGGGGGGGGGGGGGGGGAGGGGTTGGAGGTCAAAGGTTAAGATGAAAACTACAATGAAACAGTGTTAAAGCATGTTCATTTCATCAGACAGCTGACCTCAGAGTGAAATAAGCCGCCAAAATAGTGTGACATGCAGAAGTGTTATTTTGCATGATCCAGCTACACTGGCTGCATCTGAGGTATCATTCTGCTGTGATTGTCATTAAGGATGACTCTGGTGTCTATTCTGAGCCAAACACAAGCACTTTTACACTGCGTAAAGCTCATTTGAGTGCATTGTTATGGGACCAGCAGTTGCAACCACCAGTACAGGCTTTTACAGGAGTGTTCCCAGGTTTGGCACACCCATGCCTGCTGCATTTGCATCATGAGTTAAGGTCTTTTGAGACTCTGACAAGTGTTTTATATAAAAATGAACTGTACATAACCATTTTTCCCTGCTACCTCCTAAATAAGCACTCCAGACACTTGTTTTGGTATGCGGTGTGTCCCGCGTAGCATAGTTTTGGCTGTTTTGTGTAGTCTTTTGTCTGTGGGTTAGTTCAGTAGACTTAATGTTTAAATTGCACAGCTGTTTCATGACCCCTTTTGACTGTGGAAAAGATTGCAAGCAGCCATATAGGGCATGGCAGCTGGTTACAGGCCTCTTTCCTCCTTGTTGTCACCAGACAACAGGGTCAATGAGGATGCCTGGGCATTGTCTTTTTGGCTGCCCTGAGATACACAAGGAAATGGCCTTGGGTCTGAAAGCTCATTTTTCATCAATGTCAGTGTCATGGTAACCTTTTTCAGTTGTCCAGCCCACCAGAAGTCAGTTTGACTGTATTGCATGTGTGTGTGTAAACTTGGAAAAACAGAAAAAGTAGGGGGGTGGGTAGTGGAAAAATATGGGAAAAAAACTTTCATGTGCCTGTGTCTCAAATGCAACATTTCTGAAGATCAGATATATTCCTTGATGTACATGCCAATTTTGGAGGCATTCTGACCATATCTAGTCTGTTTTTCATGGCATCAGATATGCATGATCCAACACATCAACAGCTTTGTGAACGCCACAACAATGCGCTTCACATAATGGGCCATAACATAAAGATGCAGCAACATTCAATGGTGTCACTTTGGGTTTGACTTAGCTAGTGTCTAAGGGTTGCATTGATGGCAGATTGAATGGTGTTCAGGTGGGGCAGTTTCTCTTACAGGTCACGTTATACATTTAAATTGGGCAGTTCAGGCAGTAAGAGGACCGGTGTTTTTAAAAATAATTTTTGCCTTGTTTGAAAATTTGTAGTAGGGCTGAATGTTGGAATTTGCTAGAAATTTCTGGTTAGCTGAGAGGAGACATGTTTGGTGCTTTGATTCGTACCATCCTGAACTTATCCAATGGACAATTGTGGGCCTATGTTGAGTTGCCATTGACGTAGTGATTTGAGGGGCACGCTGATTTCAGCTGTGCTTGGGTGTGGGGTTGGTAAGGAATCAGGTTCATAGCCAAGAAATGAGACTGTCAATGTGCTGGTTTTTTTGTTGTTGTTATTTTGTGCATGGCAAATGTGCAGCTGGTGGGCGCTAGTGTTTTTTAGGGGATTGAAATATCAGGGGATGCCTGGGACTGACTATGACTAAGAGACTGGACAGTACGGAAACGGCACTGTGTTCCGTGGCCTACAGTCAAACAATTTCGTCCATCTGTTTCAGTCTGCTAACCATGCTGGTCACAGTACTGAAACTGCTCTCCTCTGCGTCGTTGATGGCCTCCTTAGTACCTATGATGAAAACCAGATCTCAGTTCTTGCCCTGTTAGACCTTTCACCTGCATTTGACACCACTGACCACTCTATCCTACTCCAGCGTCTAGAAACTACTTTGGTATTTCTGGTAAAGCTCTCACCTGGTTTCACTCTTATCTGTCTTCCCGTCAGATTAACGTCTCTGTCAAGAACACTCTTTCTGATGCTGCTGCACTAGAGTTTGGGGTCCCCCAGGGCTCTGTCCTGGGCCCCGTTCTATTTACGCTGTACACTCAGCCTCTGTCTCGGGTTATCACATCACATTCAACCGATCATCACTTGTATGCGGACTATACACAACTTCATAAATCAGTACATCCAAACAGCTTCAGTCAGGCTATTTCAGATGTTCAGAACTGTATCTCAGATTTTAAGTCCTGGATCTGTGAAAATAGACTCCAGTTAAACGAGGGCAAGACAGAAGCTCTTCTTGTTGGTGCCTCTCAACTGCTGCCCAATTCTCCTGACTGTGCGCATTTGTGATGCACCTATTCCCGTTTCTGATTCAATCCGCAGTCTTGGCGTTTTTCTTGATAAAGATCTTCAAATGAAAGACCATGTAAATCATGTCAGCAAAATTGCTTTCCTGTAATTAAGATAATAATAATAATAATAAGCGCATTAAATAGGCGCTTTATCCCAATTGAAAATCGGCTCAAAGCGCCGCCGCGAACTGAACCCAACAAGCACGCTCACGTGAATCATGCGCATTCACTCACACATTGTACATAAACACAGAACATTCACGTGGTGCTAAGGGCAAGATCAAGCGAGCTACTGTAGTTTTTGGAAATTCAAAATCGTTTGTATTTGAAATTTGATTAAGTGGGCTGAAACTGATACCAAAGATGCATCAGTTCTATCCGTCATTACCTCATCACTGAATCAACCACCAAACTGGTCGTCTGTTTAGTCCTGTCCCACATAGATTACGACAATGCCCTCTTAGCTGGCCTCCCTCAGTCTCTCATTTAGAAATTGCAGCGAGTTCAGAATTGACCTGCATACATATCGTCTGCGCCCCACAGCATCAACCCATCACTCCTATCCTAAGACAACTTCATTGGCTGCCAGTCAAACAACGAGTCTCATACAAAATCGCCTGTCTGTGCTACAAAGCTATTAACTACTCTACCCCTGCCTATCTCGCTGATCTTCTTCAACTATACACTCCCTCCTGCTCCCTCCGTTCAAGTAGCAACACGCACCTTCTCAGAGTCCTGCTCTGCAGATACAAAACCAGAGTTGACTGTTGTTTTGCGCACGTTGGACCTGTTGTCTGGACATTAGACACACTTCCTCATTCACTGCCTTTAAATCTGCCCTTAAGACCCACCTGTTCGATACCCCAATGTAGCTTAGTTCTTCGTGATTATGTACCTGCGTCTTTGTGTGTGTGTGTGCATGTGTATTGCAGAATTCTTTGTTTCTCTTGTTTTATGACCCCCTCTACTCCCCACCCTTTATTTGTAAAGCACTTAGAGCTTATTTTAGGATAAGCGCTATAGTAGCCATTATTATTATTATTATATCTCTTGCTGGCCATGGATTATGGGGCATAGTTAGTCTGTGGATCATTTTCAGTCATTTCAGCTTTTGACACTGTCACCCATGCATTTTGCTTCCTGGGTGTTGTAGGACTGGTGTTCAAAAGTTGCATGCTATATTGTAGCTAGAGGTCTCTTTCGCATAAAAAAATAATTCTACTCATCTTCTTTAATTAATGAACATGTTTGTGCTGGTGACAAAATTAGAATTTACTATTAAAAGATTGTGTTTTAGAAGCCATTGTCAGTCCAACTTCAAAGATTCCAGGCTGTCAAAAAAGCAAAAACACCAACAAACATACCACCCCATGTTACATGTAACAAAGTGGTTTCAGCAAGAGGCATAGATCCTCATGAGCCCCTGCAACTGCAGGGGCTCAAGAGGACCTGTGCGATATATGCCTCTTGCAGTTAGGTGGTACTCAATTTTTCTCAGCAGTAAAGGATTGGGGTTGGAGCTTCAAACAAGGTTTTTTTTTGTTGTTGTTGTTCCTCTTGACTCTGCATTTTGCTGTGCAGGGTCAGGGTACGGATTCCGGCCAGTGGGTCAAGGCACAGGAGGAGCTGGCAAGGAATTCAGTGAAGCCCTGGGAGGAAATGCACCCAGGGAACAGTTTACCAGTGAGTATTGTCAGACAGCATGCAGCTTAGCGCTTTGATGATGGTTCCTTAACCCCCATTCGCTTTCAGTCACGGTTCTGTTTTTAGTAATGAGTCTGCATGCACAAAGGAGTTAAGGATGAAATTCTCAAAAGTTTTGGGAGTTCTTTTCCAAGCACAGCTCTACGCAGACCAGCTGGGGCTGGTGTTGGCCCGAGGACCTGATTTTTCAGTCACTCTTCAACTCTGCTTGCAAGGACTCAAATTCATTTCAAAATTCTGTATGAAAGTCCTTTGCAAATTTTAGCAAATTTGACCGCATGGCCTCATTTCCCAACTGTACCAATTTGCAGGAGATGGAGCAACCATGATAATTCAAGGGTAGTGCCAGATTAGCGTGGAGCCATCAGGTGCCAAGCTAATCTGGCACTACTTTTGAATCATCATGGTCGACCCATCTGCGGCTGTAGCGTGTCGAGGCTAAATGGAGTAAGGAGAGTGTAGAAACCCCTGAATCAGCTGAAGTCTTGTGCAAGCCGCAAAGCGAGGTGCAGATGGCCTGGTCTCGTGGCTTGTGCAGGATTCAACCCTCTTAACCCAACAGCCGCATTTCCAAACTTTTGGAGGCGTTGTCTAGCGACTGTGTACCAGTTGTAAGAGATGGATTGATCATGATAATTCAAGGGTAGTGCCAGATGAGCTTGGCACCTTCAGGTGCCAAGCTCATCTGGCACTACCCTTGAATTATCATGATCAATCCATCTCGAGCTGCAGGGTCCCGGGGCTAAGTGGGTTAATCTTGCACATGAATACAACAACTGACCCTTATGCGTGCAGCCACCAGTACTGTACACAGTACTGGTGCCATTGACTGCATGCACAAAGGGGTTAATGCTGGAGGGCTAGGTGATGCATGATACTGATAAACTTCGGTGTTTGTTCATTCCCCTCTGCTGTCCTCTCTCGTTTTCAGTTGTGATGCTGACATACGACAGAGAGACAGTGCTGATTCAAGCATTACAGCGTCTGAAAGGGATTCCGTTCATGAACAAAGTGCTGGTCGTGTGGAACAGTCCTGTTCCGCCCTCACGAGATCTCCGCTGGCCTGACATTGGTGTTCCACTTGAGGTAAGTCTGGATATAACTAAATGCCTGGCTACCCAACTCTTGTTTCTTGTTTGTCAAAAGTTTAGTAATTTACTAAAGTTGTATTTGAGTAACATGCTCTTTTCACTTTTGGAGAGCAGAAGAAAGGAGTAAGACGTGGGTGACAGTCTTCAGTCATGCAAGCTGATTCAGGTTGTTCAAAATCCCAGAAAGCTGAATTTCAGCTTTTTGGTTCAGACAGAACAGTCCTTCAGCCAGCCTTTCTATCTGCAAGAGGCATAAATTCTCATGAACCTCTGCGGATGCCTCTTGCTGGTCATGGTTTATTGGGCATAGTAAATCCATTGACCATTTTCATTCATTTCAATTTTTCTCTCTGTCACTCATGGATAAGAATAAGGGTTGAAAAGAAAAAAGAACAAGTTTTGTAAGGAAAATTTATTTTCGTAATAATGTATGAAGTATTTTTTTATTTCTTTCAATTTTTTTCAGTGGGAACAAATTTGATGAAAATTATTAATGTGGTAAACTGAAGTCCCTCCCTTGACTGTCTAACAAAAGTTTTCTCCCTTGGTTTGTTGCCAGGTACTGAGGACCAAGAGTAACAGCCTGAACAACCGATTTCTGCCTTACGACTCCATTGAGACAGAGGCTGTTCTGAGTATAGACGATGATGCTCATTTGCGCCATGATGAAATCGTCTTTGGATTTAGGTAACAAATGATTAACCCCTTCATTGTCCTTAATCGCTGATTGTGTTTTTCAAACCTTTGTTAATCCAACACCAAAGAGTCCCAATCATCCAAAGAAGATGGATACAAAGTGGTGTCAGCAAGATGCATTGATCCTCATTAGCCCCCAAACTTGCATGGGTCTCATGAGGATCTGTCTCTTGTGCTTAAATCGTGTTCTTTTTTGGTTTGTTTTTGAAAGGGTTGAGTCAGTTCACCAGGCAATCCAACTAAACGGAAGATCAACTTGAAGGGTAGTGCCTGACTATCCTTATGCTATCATGACTGATCTATTTTCACCTGTGGCTTATTATGCTTGAATGCAGACTGTTCAATGGGGCCTGAGATCAACTCAACACAGGACTTCACAGAATCAGCTAGCAAAAGAATTTCTTTGAAATTGGGCCGGCAGTTGTGCCAAAGTAAAGTAATGAAAAAAGCATTTGTGACATCACTAAAACAAATTTCAAAGCTTAGATATTGTACAGAAATTTGTGATGTACCGCATGCTTTTTTCAGTTCTCTATTGTGGCCGAACTACTGATATTTTAAAAATTTCTGCTAGCTGATTATGCTGTGTTAAACCTTTTCATCCTGAATGCTGATACACCCATTGCTTGAAATAAATTTGACTGATAGTTCAAGGGTGGTGCTAGAATAGCTTGGCGCCTGAGGTGCCAAGCTATTTTGTCACCACCCTTAAACTAAAACAGCTTATCCCATCTCCTAATCTGTAATGTAGCCTCACAGGACAGTAAGCAAATTTTACAAAATCAGCCTCAGGATGTAATGGGTTAACCTACAAAATAAGTCTGTATGTTGTGTTGACTTTGGGTCCCCTTTGAGGGATGGTAGAGACTTCAGCCCTGTGTGTGAGCGCCTCGTACAAGTCTGACTATTTGAGGTTCTTGTATGGTAGGGTATGGCGAGAGGAGAGGGATCGCATTGTTGGCTTCCCAGGTAGGTTCCACGCATGGGACATTAAACATCACACGTGGCACTACAATTCCAACTACTCCTGTGAACTCTCCATGGTGTTGACTGGTGCTGCTTTCTTTCACAAGGTATGGTGATAAGGGTTAGTCCTAATAGTTAAGTACTCAGTTTTAAAAAAGACACTGTATTTAGGCTGCTCATCTAGCTGAATCCATTTGCAAGAGACATAGATTCTCATGAGCCCCAGCAGCTGCAGGGGCTCATGAGAATCTGTCTCTTGCTGGCTGAGATTGACTCAGTTGGTGTCCTAGGATTACAGGATATCATTGTTTTTACACAATTAAAGCAAAAACTGCAAGTGTTTCATACACAGACTGTTCTTGCGTTGATCACAGCGTGTATTACATACTTACTTACTTACGCCTGTCACCCCTCCCAGGGTATAGGCCGTTGATGAGAGACCTCCAGCGACTCCTGTCCTGTGCTTCTCCTTCGATTTTACTCCAGGTGGTTCCCAGTTTCTTGATGTCTGCTTGGAGGTCTCGACGCCAGGTGTTTCTCGGCCTGCCTCTTTTCCTCTTTCCCTGGGGGTTCCATGACAATGCCTGCCTAGTGATACTGGAAACTGGCTTTCTCAGACTGTGACCAATCCATCCCCATCTTCTTCGTCCAATTTCATTCTCAGCTGTTATCTGCTCTGTTCTCTCCCAGAGTCTGACGTTGCTAATCTTCTCTGGCCAGTGGATTTTCAAGATTCTTCTAAGGCAACTGTTTATGAAGATCTGTACTCTGTTGACTGTGGTTTTTGTCAACCTCCAAGTCTCTGCTCAATTTAGGAGAAATGCTTTTACGTTTGAGTTTAAAATCCGGACTTTGGTGTGTTGTAACAGCTCTTGGGAACTCCACATTTTTTTTCAGCTGGAGAAAGGCTGCTCTGGCTTTACCGATTCGTGCTCTGACATCTGCATCAGCAGCGCCTTTTTTGTCGATGATGCTCCCGAGATAGGTGAAGGACTCCACCTCCTTCAACGGGGTGCCAGCAAGCAAGACTGGTTCTTCCCTGGTTGCGTTCAGCCTCTTTGTCTTTGTTTTCTGTTTGTGGATGGTGAGGCCCACTTGGGACGAGATGTCAGCAAGCCTCGTGGTCTTGTCCTGCATTTGTTGATGAGTGTGGGACAGTAAAGCCAAGTCGTCTGCAAAATCAAGGTCGTCAAGCTGTGTCCACTGTATTCCGCTTCTTCTCTGCTCTGTGGTCCTCTTCATGACCCAGTCTATGGCCAGTAGGAAGAGGAACGAAAACAGCAAACACCCCTGCCTGACGCCGGTTTTGACCTGGAGCTCCCTGGTGAACTGCCCTTCATGGATCACGTGACACGTCATGCCATCGTAGCTGCTCTTGATCAGGCAGACGAGTTTTGTGGGTACACCGTAGTGTCGTAGGAGTTTCCACAAAGTCTCTTGGTCCACTCAGTCAAATGCTTTCTCGTAATCCACAAAGTTGACGTACAGCGGGGAGCTCCACTCCAGAGACTGCTCCACGATGATGCTGAGAGTGGCAATCTGGACTGTACATAATCGGTTTTTCCAGAATCCTGCTTGCTGGTCTCTCAGCTGGAGGTCGACGGAGCTCTTCATTCTCTCCAGGATGATCCTGTGGAAGACCTTTCCTGGTACTGACAGCAAGGTGATTCCTCTGTAGTTGGAACACTTGCTGAGGTTGCCTTTCTTGGGAAGCTTGATTAGGTACCCCTCCTTCCAGTCAGCCGGCATTACCTCCTCTTCCCAGATCTTTCCAAACAGTGGGTACAGCATCTCTACTGTTGTTTCTAGGTCCGCTTTCAGAGCCTCCGCTGGGATGCCATCTGGCCCTGCTGCTTTGCCGTTCTTCAAAAATACCACTGCTCTTCTGATCTCTTCCCGGCTGGGTCTATCACAGCATTTATCATAGGCATTAATTGCTCTTCTTAAGCCCCCTTTACTGACAAGATTCTGTCAGTTAAGGATTACTTTTATTTTTGTCTCTCAAATAAAAGCAGGGGTTGTTCTTTTGTATGCCAAATGCAGTACAAAGGCCTGTAGAAAACTGTGTACATCTGGTCAACCGTCCATAGTTACACTTGCTACACATTATAAGGTGTGATTTTTGACTGTTTGACTATATAATGTGGGCACTAATTCTGCATGGAATGGTATCCTTTCAATTTGCAATAATTATTTTTCAGTACTATGCGTACCTATACAGCTATGTGATGCCGCAAGCCATTCGTGACAAAGTGGACCAGTACACTAACTGTGAGGACATCGCTCTCAACTTCCTTGTGTCTCACATCACCAGGAAACCTCCCATAAAGGTAAGGCTATTGTGGCTGCTACTGTCACACAGCCACAGACACACTGCGACAAGGTAGTAATCGATTGACCATGATAGGTCAAAGTGGTGCCAGGAAAGCTTAGGCTTCCCATAGAGATATCATTATCAGGTACAGTGGAGTCCGCTTAACACGAATTTCTGGGGACACGGAAAATCACTTCGTGTTAACCGTATTTCGTGTTAACCAATATGGCCTCAAAATTGATCACGGCCCTCCCGGCAAGGAAAAAGTGTGTAAGAGATGCGTGCATGAATGAGTACGAGGTTAAAAGTGCACATTATTGTACTATATATGCTTACATTACGTTCAGCTCGCTAGGAAAACACAAGGATGTGTACAGCTCACGTAGTTAACGTAAAATCCATCAGGTAAAATCCATAGTAAAGTAAAAGCAACACGGGCATCTGGCATCGGTAAAAGCAACACAGTCAAAGTCATTTAAAAAACGGGCCATGATCGAAGTCGGTCTTGCGTTATTGACAGCCCGTGTAGAGAGACAATCGTGGATCTCATTAATCTTGTTTTTTCACTTCAAGCGTAGTCGACTTCTGTTTTACCTTGGGGGTAGCCGTGATCGGTAGTTAACTGAATTGAGGGAGTGTTGGTACACGAATGATGCATGAATTCAGTTCAGAAACACTAGCCAATGAGAAGACGGATTACAACGACTGAAGGCTATTCAGCCAATCACAGGCTAGAGTTCGTTCATGCGTCGTGTGTACTACAGCACGAGAGCGACACGTGCAGTGCCCCTTTCATGAATCGGTTTTCGGTGTTTGAGACTGGAATGTGTGTTCGTGTTAAACAGGTGAATAATAGTGAAATTGCTCTGGTCGGGAACCGAAAACAGCTTCGTGTTAAGCGAAATTTCGTGTTAAGCATTTCGTGTTATCAGTGAAATTTTAATACATAATAAGAAGGCCGTCAGCCGGGAATGCAAAAGCGGTTCGTGTTAACCGGAAATTCGTGTTAAGCGAGTTCGTGTTAACTGGACTCCACTGTATCTGTCAGCACTTGCAGCCCTAATACACAACTCTATTGACCATGAGAGTTCAAAGGTGGTGCCAGAATAGCTTGGGCTTCCCATAGAAGTAACATTATCAGACCCCCATTAGAGCATGCAGCCCTAACACACCTTTATGATCATGCTAGTTTTACAGTGGTGCCAGAATGACTTGGGGTTCCCATTAAGTTATTAGGCCTCTATTAACGCATTAATACTAATAGATTTGTTCAGATTGAATGTTAATTAGAACATACTATGCATGCATTGTTGTTTAGTTTGTTGTAAAATTGGTGTGTTTATGTATTGTGTTTTGCTTGTTATGTGCAAATGTCCTTCTATTTTTATTTTTGTGTACAGATTGTAAAGCGCCTAGAGCTTTGGATTAAGATCAAGTGCTATATACTCATTATTATTATTATTATCAGGCCTCTATAAGCCCTGACACACAAAATGTTATCCACGAGCCATAATAGGTGGTTCTGGAATAGCTGGGGCTTCTCAAAGAGGTATTGTTATGAGCTTTCAATGCACACTTCTTTGAACTGCTATGAGTTATTGACTGACCATCATCATTAAAAGGCAGTGCCAGAATAGCAGGGGGTTCCTTTAGAGGTATCGTTCCATTAAACCAGTCTGCTTGAACCCACTACAACACATGCTAGTTCATGGGTGTTGCCAGAATAGCTTCTAGGCACCAAGCTGTTCTGGCAATACTCATGAATTATCATGGTTGATTGTCACCAGAACACTAGTGTAATCTTCATTCCTCCCACTGACCAGTTATTGGACTTCAAGCATGCAATAGTTTCACTTATTTCATTCACCCATTTAACCCCAAGGTCCCATTTCCCAAATTTTGAAAGTGTCACCTAAGGACTATGTGGCAGTTGCAGGAGGTGGATCATCCATGATAATTCATCAGGCACCATGCTGATCTTGCACTACACTTGAATTGTCATGGTCGATCCATCTGCTGCTGTAGTGTGTTGGGGCTAAATGGGATAAAGGGGTTAAAGTTAAATTTTTCATCTTCATTCTTCTTCAGGTGACCTCGCGGTGGACCTTTCGATGTCCCGGGTGCCCAAACACTCTCTCCAGCAACGACACACATTTTGAGGAACGACACCAGTGTATGAACTTCTTTGTGCAAGTTTACGGATACATGCCTCTACTGTACACACAGTACAGAGTGGACTCTGTCCTCTTCAAGACCAGACTGCCACATGACAAACAGAAATGTTTTAAATACATTTAGAGCGACAGTCTCACACAAGTAGAGTGCAAAAATAAGTTTTATGCAAGCTTATCGATACTCAAGTGTCTACACAATATGTGTGTAGGGTTCATGTAGTAATTTTGAAGATGAGACTGCTTCACCATAAACAGAAACATTTCAAATGCATTTAGAAGAACAGCCTCACACAGGCAGAGTGCACAAATTGTTTTATGCAAGCAGATCTGTTTTGCATTCACTCCTCGTATGTGTAGGGTTGATTTGGTCATCCTCACGACGGGTATGGTACTGTACTTATGTGATGTATTGTAGGACTGATGTGGCCATCTTCAAGATGGGTCATCCTCAGTATAAACGGAGGCATTTCAGGTACATTTAGATCGAACACAAACCATATATTTTTCCTTTAACTCGTTCACTGCCCTGCCAGCAGACTGTGTTTCTGCAATCTTCGTTGATTCAACACCAAAAAGCCCTAACTGTCCTAAGAACATGGATTCAAAATGGTGTCAGCAAGAGGTATAGATCCTCATGAGCCCCCGCAACTGCGGGGGCTCATGAGGATCTATGCCTCTTGCAGTTGGGTGGTGTTCAAAATTTTCTGGGCACTGAACGGGTTAAAGGCAATTTAACATGGTGAGTCCAACATATTTATGTTGGACTTGCTGTGTTTTGCCTGCACAGGGCAGATGTGCTGCTGCGTTCACACAACACTGGGTCAACATGAGACAAGGCTGTCTCAGGATAACAGACTCAGACCATTGCACACTTCAGAAAAATCTGTATTGACTGCGAGATTTGAAGTCAGTGCCAGAATAGCTTGGTGCTTTCCATAATAGTTAAGGCCAGTGCCAGAATAGCTTGGTGCCTAATGGCACTAAGCTATTCTGGCAACAGCCTTCAACTATCATGGTCGAATTTTCTACAGAACAGGATATGAAATTTTCAGACACCCTCCAGATTTAATTAAATGTGCGGAAGTTTAGATGCAAGTTTGAAATGTGACTGATATGTGCATCAGATTTCAGATGTTTGGAGTAGATTTATTTAAAAAATATTTGCTGGTGCTTTCACATTTTGTTTAGAGGAGTAACAGGGAATTTTGCATTTAATGAAGCTTTCAGTTGCGTAGATGCTATACCCTATTCTATGAGTGCTCATGTGAAACGTATTCATTCTGAAAATAAACCCAGTACAAACACAGGACATTCATGTGGTGCGAAGGGTCAGCTCAGCTATTAACATTTTTCGCTTGTATTTGAAATTAATAAATCGGTCTGTAAGCAGTACCAGTGCAGAAGGGCAGGAACAGCGAGAGTACCTGAAACAAGAATCACCAACAGTTTGCCTTAATCAACCCTGTAGCTATCAGTAGCAACTTTTTTCATGACGATTCTTGCTGGAATTATCATGACAAAAGTTGCTCCAACAGACAAAGGGTTGGCGGTATGCTAGCGACACAACAGTTCACTGCCGAAACCCAGCATGGACCCTCGTAACCTCAAGCAGGTTGATTGTAGGTCCTTTACTGCTGTGCCATGAATGGTTTTGCTTGCAAACAAACTGCTAGAGTCTAATATGCCTATCTTAGCAGTGTGTAGGAAGGCAGTTGAGGACTGTTGTAAATACACGCATGTAAGCTTGAAGTGAACCTGAGGTTCTGTCACAGCTGTTTGAAAATAAGGATCATATTTGGATCCATGGGTGTCGAACACCTCAATATCCTCCTCCCCCCCCCCCCCCCCCCCCCATCCCCACAACCCCACCCCCACCCTCTCACTCCTCCCTCCCACTTCCTTGGCTGTACTCCCATCCCACCATGGTCTCAAAAACTCAGGGCAGTGAAGTTTTCTTTTTTCTGTATATTCTCGACATTCAGACAGCTCATGTGATGTATGTATTTATGGTGGGATATAGCTTGTTGTCTGCCTTGGTCTGCTCCGCATGAAGATGAACAGAGCAGTAGAGACTGTCATTGTGATATGTGCATGGGTGAAAGTTGGCAGATGAAAATTCTGTAAATTTCACGTCGCAAGTACAGAAATTTCCTTATTTTCAAAATCGAGCCATTTCTGCCGCAAATACACCATAGCAAACAAAGAAATTTCATGTCTGGACTGCCAGAGAAGCCATGAAAATGCTTGGAAACTGCCGGGGCTCAAGCCACTTAGCAAAGTGCTCCAGAAGTTGCATGAGTGAGTTTAAATCCTGCTCAAGCCTCTAAAACCACAGATCATTGGTCAGTAATGTGCATTATTCATTTATTGATCAATTATCATAGATTAGTTGATAAATCACTTTTTCATTTTTCATGGTGCTCCTCTGCTCAGCTACAGGAGCACCTTACTTGGTGGCTTGCTCAAGATTTAACCCCTTCACTGCGAAAAAAACTGAACACGATCCAGCTGCAAGGGACAGATCTTCATGAGCCCCCGTAATTGTGGGGGCTCATGAGGGTCTATGACTATCGCTGCGACCAATCTGTATCCATGTTTCTTGGACAGTTGTGGCTTTGGTGGTTGAGTGAACAAACATTTCAGAAACAGAAATGTACTTAAAACTTACAGTGACAGGGAATGCAACTGAACCCTGCCTCTCTATATTTTCCCCATTGCCAGCTTTCACCCATTTAGATAGTTGTTGGTGTTTTTACACTAAGGCCATCTCATGGCGGTACAAACCCATCCGCAGCTTATCAGATGCAGCAGAGGTGCAAAGACAACATTTTTTTTCATTTTTCAATGTGTGGAAATTGTAATCTACCTTTCATCTAAAGAGAAGTACTTCACTGCAGTGTTACCCCAACATGGAGACGTACCAGTTTTACTGTGTGTGTGTGTGTGTGTGTGTGTGTGTGTGTGTGTGTGTGTGTGTGTGTGTGTGTGTGTGTGTGTGTGTGTGTAAATGACACTCATTCTTTATGAGACCTCAATACTAAATTGATTTGCCATGATAGTTCAAGGTATAGTGCATGATTAGATTGGTGCCTGGTAAGGCACAAAGCTAATCTGGCACTACCTGTGAACTGTCATGGCATGTCGGTGTCTATACTGGCTGGTTTGTAGTCTTAAATAGCTGCATCCTAATGTTAACACTGCAGAAATCATCTATACTTTTGAAGTGTGTGAGCATGGAAATGGGTGAAAGGATTATTTTCATTTGTTTTGTTTCAGACAGATTTGAATACATTGTATTTTGCCAGCATTTGGGTGAATTCTTTATTATGAAAGGATTATTTTCATTTGGGTTTTTTTTTTTGACAAATTTGAGTACATTGTATTTTGCCAGCATTTTGGTGAATTCTGTATGCACATGTTGCAATAATGTAGAGAAATTCATAGGTAGTGTTAAATTTATTCATGTATGTGAGTGTATGAAATTTTATACAAACTGTGTCTTTGAAAGTGAGATATACTTCTGCTCTGAGCAAACATTTTCAATTTGCTGCTCTGTGATTTTGGAGCTTCTGGCTAAAGCTGTAAGCTCCAAGATCACAGACAAGCATGAGCACATACAGTTTTACAAGCTTACAAATGTACTCTATAATATTTTATGTGTTTAACTTTAAAGAGATTCCTAGTGTTATGTGTACTCTATATTAATGTTCCATATATACCTATAGATTGTTCTAATGACACATGCACTGTTATAGTATAGTATGCTTGTGATCTTTTTAGACTTTTTTTTAATGAATCACTGCATTATGAGATGACTATAATAATTACTGCCATATTTTTGCGTGATATATGTAACATTTGATGCTTATGGGTTGCTTCCCAGAATTGCATTTTGTGACCTTTTTTTTTTTCTTTCTTGTGAATTTATGCAAGAGCACAAAGTATACGCAAAGAAGTTCACTCAGTAAACAAAAGGTCCTTGAGCTGAGTGGGCCCAAGAATATTTTGCTGTCTGGGTAGGATGGTATTATGAAAGGGCTTTAATCTTGATGTTGTTCAAAGTGGAAGACAGATCTGCCAGGGTACTTGACTACAGTTTGTTTGATTTTCCATTACAAATATATGAATATTGTTGAACTCCTTGTGCTTGCACACAATGGCGCTGTCCGGGCAAGCAATGGCTCCACATGTCATCGTCAGCTGCTGTCAGCCCGTGCGCTGAAGTGTGCGGGCCAACAGTGGCTGAAGTTGGCTTGAATTAAGACCCTTGCTTACTGGAGTAAACGTGTGTGACCCTACTAGCACTGAACGCCTGTGTAGTGTAATAGATTATAGGTGTACAGGTCGGCTGTTATGTACATGTGCTTTTGGGTCTAAGCGTTCTGTCCCTGGGCCATCTGCCCCAGTGCTTTTTGCCCCTCCTCCCCCTCCCCCAGCCACTCACCATCTGGCTTTTTTTCAATGAGCAAAGATCGTCAGCGCCAACATCTGCCGCAGTTGGACCGAACACAGCACACAACTGCGTGCGGACCAATGTCGGCCCAATTACATTGTGTGCATTGTGTTAACCCCACAGTCGTATTTCCCAAATTTTGGAGATATCACCCAACAACTATTTACTAGCCGCAGGAGATGTATCGACCATGACAATTCAAGTTTAGTGCTAGATTAACGTGGCGCCATCAGGCGCCAAGCTAATCCGGAACTACGTTTGAATTATTATGGTCTATCCATCTCCTGCTGTAGTGCGTTGGGGCTAAATGGGTGAAAGGTCAGGGAAGGAAAGGACTAGAAAGAAACAAGAGTAGAAAGACATACACTACAACAAAATTTATAAATATTTTGGGTTTTTCAAAGTAGATATACAAACAAGTACACAATTTGCAGTTTATTTTTTCGCGATGGGGCAATGCAAATAGGACTGATGGCCCCGGGTCAGAAGGCCGGCTCCCATGCTTTCAACTTGCAGCAGTGTATCAGGGTAACTTACATCTGTATGTTGTGTGCTCGGTGTGTTGTGTGCTCGGTGTGTGTGTGTGTGTCTCTCCGTGAGTGTGCATTTAAGTGGAAGATGGCGAGTGAGGGCTGGCAGACGTCCTCTTTGTAAAGATTAAATGATGAAATGACAAACCCTGGCAGCTTGCATGTCCACCAACTCTTCCCAAAGAACCTCGTCAGCCTGAATGGTTGTTTTAACACAATCGAGACGACCTGCATATAGACATGCAGCGAATAGCCGCGTGTCCTCATGCGTGACGTCTCGAATGAGTTAAGGTGTTCACCTTTTTGCAAGATCAAGTTTCGGCACCCTGTCTCGGAAGACAATGGAGTATGCGCTTGCTGGGTCAGTCACTGGAGATCCTGGGATGCCCAGTCGTCAAGATCCCCCTCTCGGCCTCGCTGATGTATCCAAAGGAATGCAAAGCAGTACGTTTGGCATCAGTTTGGCTGCAGGAGCTGCCAGAACAGTGCGTGAATACAGGCAGCTGTCTGCCTTCGGGGCTTCACTCCTGATTTGAAGGGTTTACTTCCCCACATTTGGCCGTTGGATCCAACCTGATCTCCTCTGTCCTCTAGCTGTTGGCTGTCAGAAACAGCTCATCCGCCTAGTGGTGCAATGTGAACACCACCCCCTCACGTAGTTTAGCCCACCAGCTGAGGTGGTTTGCCAGGGTGTGGCGCTTGGAGCCAGCACGTGAGAGATTAAGGAGATGGATGAGGACCAGTGATGCCCGTCCGTCCTATGTAGGACGCAGCTGCCGAACAGCAAAGGTACTACCTCTATCCAGAGCCCCCTACACCCCATCCGGGTTTAACCCTTGACCTGCCAGAACAACACCCAGCTGCAAGAGACATAGATCCTCATGAGCCCAGCAGTTGTGGGGGCTCTGTAGAGCCCCCCCAACTGCTGGGCTCAAGAGGGTCTATGTCTCTTGATGCCCCCACTTTGTATCTGCGTTTGTATGGATGAGTTTCTTTGGCTTTAAAATTAACACAGATTTGAGAAAGCCTGCGACCGCCAGCAGCGAAAGGTTGGATTTGATGACTTGATGGACATCCGTAGCAGTGAGTACACTGTGGTCCTGTCAGATGTGAATCAATAAAATTAAAATGAACAATTAGTGCTGGAAATACATGTTTCTTTCTGGTCTTGGATGGTGTGAGGCAAGTTTTGTACATTTTATGCTATGGTTCTTATTTCAGATTGTGCTGCATTTTGATGCTGCCTCTGTTTACCACAAAGTCCCTTATGGTATTTTATATCGCATTGGTTTGATTTTATTTTTTAAATGTTTTTAATACTGAGAGTCCTGCAGTTTGTGTTAAATTCGGTAATTGAACACAGTGTTTCTTTACGCAAAAGTCCGTTATGGTATGGCTCATATCTATTCGCTGCAGAGTACCCTTTTCAATGTATTGCGGTAATCGTTTTGTCTATTGACTGCAGTCTTTTTGGTCCCCGTCCATTCCCTCGGCCCATTCCCCCTTCCCCACCAGCACACCCCTCCTCCCCCCCCCCCCCCGCCCCCACCCGGGTCTGCCCTGGGGGACTTGGGTGGGGTTAACTACTTTTTAGTTCCCAGGGTCACCCTGGTCAGTCAGGGTGGGGTTTTCCCTCTATTCTGGGGCATGTGTTTCTGTCTACCCTTGGTCCATTCACCTGTATTTGCCTTTTTAAAACTCTCCCAGCTGTCTGCACTGCCTGTAGCTCTTGATGTTGGATGTGTGTTGCTAAATGGTCTTGGCTTTATTTAGGCCCCATGGCATCGGTTTATTTAATGTATTGGACCGGCTGGCGACATACATTCAATATTCTGGTGTTTTGTTTTGTTTTTGGTTTTTTTTTTTTTCACAAGTAGTGCAGGCACGTCATGAGAAAGCCTTGTTGCTGTCGGGACGTTAAGCAATGTACAATCAACCCCCCCCCCCCCCCACTTCGCCCCCCTCCTCCCTCCCCGCCCTTCCGTCCCCTCCCCAGCCTTGGTTTAATACCATATTCTTGCCAACCTCGTGTGATAAATTTTGTACCAAAGCTCAGCCCGGTAAACCCTTTAAAACCTGCTTCTGATAAAACTGTCCCCGTTTGAAGTTCTCTTCACACTACTTGTACTTGCAAACGTAATAAATCTCTCACGCTCAATTCTGTGTGTGTGTGTGTGTGTGTGTGTGTGATATTGCAACATGTGTTCTCTTTTTCTTGACTAATCGTTTCTATTTAACTCCTGCACTGCCGAAAAAAGTGAACACGATTCAACTGCAAGAGACATAGATCTTCATGAGCCCCCGCAGTTGCGGGGGGAATGCGGATCTATGTCTCCTGCTGACGACCACTTTGTGTCCGTGTTGTTTGGTAGGCCGACCTTTCAGCGTTGAATTAACGAAGTTTCCAGAAAACCAGGTGGCAGTGAGGGGAGGGGGGGGGGGGGGTTAACGTCACGTATGGAAGAATGACAATCTCTCTCTCTCTCTCTCTCTCTCTCTCTCTCTCTCTCGCCCCACCCGGGTCTGCCCTGGGGGATTTGGGTGGGGTTAACTACTTTTTAGTTCCCAGGGTCAGCCTCACAGGGTGGGTTTTCCTCTCTATTCTGGGGCATGTGTTTCTGTCTACCCTTTGTCCATTCACCTGTATTTGCCTTTTTAAAACTCTCCCTACTGTCTGCACTGCCTGTACCTCTTGATATTGGATGTTTGTTGCTAAATGGTCTTGGCTTTATTTAGGCCCCATGTGTTAGGTTTATTTAATGTATTGGACCGGCTGGCGACATACATTCAATGTTCTGTTTAGGTTTTTTTCACAAGCAGTGCAGGCACGTCCTGAGAAAGTCTTGTTGCTGTCGGGACGTTAAGCAATGTACAATCAATCAATCAATCTCTCTCTCTCTCTCTCTCTCTCTCTCTCTCTCTCTCTCTCTCTCTCTCTCTCTCTCTCTCAAAAGCTTTTGATCTTGTCAACCATCTTTTAATTAAAAAGTTTGCTGCCTATCAGCTGAGTAATGGCACCCTTGCCTTCATTACATCATACCCCCACCCGGGTCTGCCCTGGGGGTCTTGGGTGGGGTTAGGTATTTTTTAGTTCCCAGGGTCATCCTGGTCAGCCCCACAGGGTGGGTTTTTCTCTCTATTCTGGGGCATGCGTTTCTGTCTACCCTTTGTCCATTCACCTGTATTTGCCTTTTTAAAACTCTCCCTACTGTCTGCACTGCCTGTAGCTCTTGATATTGGATGTTCCCCCACCAGGGTCTGCCCTGGGGGACTTGGGTGGGGTTAGGTACTTTTTAGTTCTCAGGGTCACCCTGGTCAGCCCCACAGGGTGAGTTTTTCTCTCTATTCTGGGGCATGTGTTTCTGTCTACCCGAGGTCCATTCACCTGTATTTGCCTTTTTAAAACTCTCCCTACTGTCTGCACTGCCTGTAGCTCTTGATATTGGATGTGTGTTGCTAAATGGTCTTAGCTTTGTTTAGGCCTCATGTGTTAGGTTTATTTAATGTATTTGACCGGCTGGTGACATACATTCAATGTTCTGTTTAGTTTTTTTTTTCACAAGCAGTGCAGGCACGTCCTGAGAAAGCCTTGTTGCTGTCGGGACGTTAAGCAATGTACAATCAAATCAAATCAAATTGATATTGGATGTGTGTTGCTAAATGGTCTTAGCTTTATTTAGGCCCCATGTGTTAGGTTTATTTAATGTATTTCACCGGCTGGCGACATACATTCAATGTTCTGTTTAGTTTTTTTTTTTTTTCACAAGCAGTGCAGGCACGTCCTGAGAAAGCCTTGTTGCTGTCGTGACGTTAAGCAATGTACAATCAATCAATCAATTCATTACATCATATCTAAACGGGCGCATACCAGTACGTCTGTGTGAATGGTACAAACTCACGTGAGGGGGTGATAGAGCACGGAGTACCACAAGGATCCGTTCTCGGTCCATTATTATTTTCAGTTTTTATAAACGATCTTCCCTTACATATATCCGATCCCCGTGTAATCTGTAGTCTCTTTGCTGATGATGTAACGACCCGTCATCGTCGGATGCATCCTGTATAACCCAGTCCCTACAAAGCGGCTTGAATGATGTTTCCACATGGTGTCAAAACAATTATATGATTCCGAATTCTACTAAGACCAATTACCCCACCCGGGTCTGCCCTGGGGGACTTGGGTGGGGTTAGGTATTTTTTAGCTCCCAGGGTCACCCTGGTCAGCCCCACAGGGTGGGTTTTTCTCTCTATTCTGGGGCATGTGTTTCTGTCTACCCTTTGTAACCCCACCCGGGTCTGCCCTGGGGGACTTGGGTGGGGTTAGGTATTTTTTAGTTCCCAGGGTCACCCTGGTCAGCCCCACAGGGTGGGTTTTTCTCTCTATTCTGGGGCATGTGTTTCTGTCTACCCTTTGTCCATTCACCTGTATTTGCCTTTTTAAAACTCTCCCTACTGTCTGCACTGCCTGTAGCTCTTGATGTTGGATGTGTGTTGCTAAATGGTCTTAGCTTTATTTATGCCCCATGTTGTAGGTTTATTTAATGTATTTGACCGGCTGGCGACATACATTCAATTTTCTGTTTAGTTTTTTTTCACAAGCAGTGCAGTCACGTCCTGAGAAAGCCTTGTTGCTGTTGGGACGTTAAGCAATGTACAATCAATCAATCATGTCTACCCTTTGTAGGGTCACCCTGGTCAGCCCCACAGGGTGGGTTTTTCTCTCTATTCTGGGGCATGTATTTCTGTCTTTGTCCATTCACCTGTATTTGCCTTTTTAAAACTCTCCCTACTGTCTGCACTGCCTGTAGCTCTTGATATTGGATGTGTGTTGCTAAATGGTCTTAGCTTTATTTAGGCCCCATGTGTTAGGTTTATTTAATGTATTAGACCGGCTGGCAACATACATTCAATGTTCTGTTTATTTTTTTTCACAAGCAGTGCAGGCACGTCCTGAGAAAGCCTTGTTGCTGTCGGGACGTTAAGCAATGTACAATCAATCAATCCATTCACCTGTATTTGCCTTTTTAAAACTCTCCCTACTGTCTGCACTGCCTGTAGCTCTTGATATTGGATGTGTGTTGCTAAATGGTCTTAGCTTTATTTAGGCCCCATGTGTTAGGTTTATTTAACGTGTTTGACCGGCTGGCGACATACATTCAATGTTCTGTTTATTTTATTTTTTTTTTTCACTAGCAGTGCAGGCACGTCCTGAGAAAGCCTTGTTGCTGTCGGGACGTTAAGCAATGTACAATCAATCAATCAACTAAGACCAAATGTATGTTAATTACTACTAGACAAAAGCATCGGCTGAACCCGCCTCCCCTACAGCTCTGTTTGAATGGGCAGTCTGTCGAGCAAGTCAAGGAACAGCGTGTGCTTGGAATCTTTGCTGACAAACTGTTGGCAAAGCCATATTACCAAAGTGTGTAAAACAATATAAAAAAAAACTTATTCTTACTGTCAATTAAGATATTTTACTAACGAACCAACAAGGAAACTTTTTTACTGTGCCCATATTTTTTCAGCCACATTTGGATTATGCCTCCTCATTTAGGATGGGAGCAGTGATGCTAATCTCAAAAGGATGAATTCGCTTCACAGGCGGGCAATCAGATTAATCGTTGACAGACCCATGCAAGTCATTAGTACTTATTACAAGGTCAGGCTGCTGGATATTCTGTCACTTGACAAGCAGTTCATTTGTAATAAATTGGTACTCCTGCGCAAAATCACCTTCTCAGACTCCGCAATGCAGGTATCTCTGTAATTTGTTCGCACTTGCCCACAGAGCTAGTCGAACATCAGGGAACAATCTGGTAGTACCAAGGCCCCGCTTAGATATTTATAAGACGTCCTTCGCCTACTCTGGGTCAAAATTATGGGACACAGTTCCTGCAGACATTAAAGCAGCAGCTTCTTTACGAACGTTCAAGAACCAACTACATAAATTTATTAAGAACATGAGAAAACATATTGTTCATATTTCTTTCACACACCGTCATTGACTGCGAAAAATGAATAATCATATTCATCATCATGTATCATAATACTTTAGACTTGCTGAGGTGTTCTTTGTCATTTCTTTTGCAGCATAACATAATTTTGTAATGTTTAATGTTCGATGTTTTGCTTGGTGTCAGTGTGTGTGTGTGACTGGTAGAAATCAGTACGTGTGTGTGGTGTAATGTGAGCATTGATTATTTGAAATGGAATTATTGTTGCTTTACTTTTCACTATTATGTATACTTTTATATATAAAATTATGTTTATGTGTGTTTACGTGCGTGCTATAGCTTAGCAAGGACATGATTTAAAAAAGGGCATTGAAGGTATCTTATCATTTATCATTGAAAAATAAAGTTTCATTTCTCTCTCTCTCTCTCTCTCTCTCTCTCTCTCTCTCTCTCTCTCTCTCTCTCTCTCTCTCTCTCTCTCTCTCTCTCTCTCTCTCTCTCTCTCTCTCTCTCTCTCCCCCTCCCTCCCTCCACAGGTTTGTTTTAGTTTAGTGCGCTTCGCGTCATTAGCTCTGACTGACTCAATCGTAACATGTTAATTGATCTCTCCTCTCTCTTTGCAAATTAATCTTTCTGCTGTCCTGTGCACGTTTCATGGCTGACTTTGCGTATGCGGTGACCTAGCCTAGTACAGTTAACCCGCTTAGCCCCGAGGCGCTGCAGCACGAGACGGATCGACCATAATAATTCAACGGTAGTGCCAAATGAGCTTGGCGCCAAACTCATCTGGCACTATCCTTGAATTGTGATGGTCGATCAATCTTCTGCAAATGGTACATAGTAGTTTAGTGACACCTCCACAATTTGGGTTATGCGGCCTTGGGGTTAAATGGGTTAATAGTCCACTTAACGTAACAAGGTCGGATGTAAAAATGCGTTTCAGAGGCCCTGATCAGACTTACTACGTAAACTACGACGGCAACATTCAAATAAAACAGCAAAGAAATTATATTTTCATTGCATTTTGTTATCTCCGCAGTTCACGGTTATTGTCTTATATTGATTCTTTTCAAGACTATTGGTAGCGCTTTTTGTCGATGCGATTCCAGCAAGGAATCGCTGACCTCGACAAAAAGCACCGTGGCTACCGACAGTCAAAGGGTTAAAGGTATGGTCATGCCGTAATTGTATTAGTATATAGGATTATAATCGTGCTGTGACTACGAGACTTGCACACATCAGAATCCCACCGCGGACTTGGTGGACGCAGATTGCGCTCTACAAAGCATTGTCAATGTGACGTCAAAGATCGCCAGCCCTCAAAGGAACATGGATGCATAGTGGTGTCAGCAAGAGGTATAGTTCTTGAGGTCTAGATGGGTGGTGTTCGAGTCTCGTCGACAGTGAATGGGCCGCAACACAAAACCCGTACGACTGTCGTTCTGTGTCAGAAGCGCAGATCTGAATGGAGCTAGCAAGAGATTGATCCCTATAAACCACCGCTACAGCTGTGGCTCGCGAGGATCTATTCTTCTTGCACGTGGTGTGCCCAGGCAGTTTGATCATTCAAACAATTCCTCGTAAATATGACTCCACAAGGACTGTGGGTCTGAAATGCCGGCATAATGCGGAGTATGCTCCCTAATACTTTAATCTCTCACAAACCAGATAGATGGCAGAATTGTACACAAACCAAGAGGAATCACTCGGCGCCGGACAGACAAACAGTTAGATCCCCTGCCCCCGCCTATCAGGCAACCAATCGCCAGCCCACAGAGAAATACGCAGGTATAGAATAAGACGATCATTTGCATCTAAAAAGATGCATCAGGTTTCTTATATAAACCATCGGTCTTTCTCCGGAACTTAGGAAGTAGGCAGGGGAAACATACATACACAAACACGACTGGTGCACTACCATATGTGGTCAGGTAAATACCCTAATTTCCCACAGTAGATGCACAGAAGATTGCACGGCAACAATGTAACGATATAGCGATACAAATTTGCCTCGAGTTATAATACTCACAAACCAGATAGGTGAGGCTAGCGCTGGCAGAATTGTACACAAACCAAGAGGAATCACTCAGCGCCGGACAGACAAACAGTTAGATCCCCTGCCCCCGCCTATCAGGCACCCAGTTAGGGTATTTACTTGACCACATATGGTAGTGCACCTTCGTGTTTGTGTATGTATGTTTCCCCTGCCTATTTCCTAAGTTCCGGAGAAAGACATGGGTTATATAAGAGACCTGGTGCATCTTTTTAGATACAAATGATCGTCTTATTCTATACCTGCGTATTTCTCTGTGGGCTGGCGATTGGGTGCCTGATAGGCGGGGGCAAGGGATCTAACTGTTTGTCTGTCCGGCGCTGAGTGATTCCTCTTGGTTTGTGTACAATTCTGCCAGCGCTAGCCTCACCTATCTGATTTGTGAGTATTTATAACTCGAGGCAAATTTGTATCGCTATATCGTTACATTGTTGTGTAATGTTCTGTGCATCTACTTGCGGGAAATTAGGGTATTTGACCTGACCACATATGGTAGTGCACCTTCGTGTTTGTGTATGTATGTTTCCCCTGCCTACTTCCTAAGTTCCGGAGAAAGACATGGGTTATATAAGAGACCTGATGCATCTTTTTAGATGGAAATGATCGTCTTATTCTATACCTGCGTATTTCTCTGTGGGCTGGCGATTGGGTGCCTGATAGGCGGGGGCAGGGGATCTAACTGTTTGTCTGTCCGGCGCTGAGTGATTCCTCTTGGTTTGTGTACAATTCTGCCAGCGCTAGCCTCACCTATCTGGTTTGTGAGTATTTATAACTCGAGGCAAATTTGTATGGCTATATCGTTACATTGTTGTCTAATGTTCTGTGCATCTACTGTGGAAAATTAGGGTATTTACCTGACCTTCGTGTTTGTGTATGTATGTTTCCCCTGCCTACTTCCTAAGTGCCGGAGAAAGACATGGGTTATATAAGAGACCTGATGCATCTTTTTAGCTGCAAATGATCGTCTTATTCTATACCTGCGTATTTCTCTGTGGGTTGGTGATTGGGTGCCTGATAGGCGGGGGCAGGGGATCTAACTGTTTGTCTGTCGGGCGCTGAGTGATTCCTTTTGGTTTGTGTACAATACTTTAATCGTCATAAGCAGGCACTGGATATCAGGGGCATATCCGGGGGGGGGGGGGGGGGGGGGGGGTCCTTCCAACTTTTCCTTTGGGACCTTCAGCCTGACATAAAAGGTTTCCTGACGCCAGACATTGCTTCCCAGTGGTCAAACATTAAAAAAAAAAAACGTTTGGGGGTTGGGGGGGGGGGGGGGGGGAGGGCAGTCCAGGCTCCCAAAAAAAGAACTTTGATGTAAGCAGTGTAAAGAATTTTTGGCCTGAGCGGAGAGGGGTTGTGTCCGGAACCCCTGGAAAGGCCCCCTCTCTCTCCCGCCACCAAACCCCATGCAGCGCCGGATCAATCAGCTTTCAAGGGGGGTTGGTGGGATGGCGTGCTAAAAACGACAATGTACAAAATGTACACTGTTGTAATTGTGACAGTACAGTGGAAAGAGGGGGGTAAGGGGTGCTGCAATAACATTAAAGCCTCATCCTCCTTCTCGGACCATGGTGTGAACTGGCAGTGAATGATTCTTTTTTTAAGCCGGCGGGGGGGGGGGGGGGGGGGGGGGGGGCGGTTATAGTACCAAAGCTCCCACCCTGGATCCGGCCCTGAGAGAATGAGAATATGAGCGCCCCAGCCCACCCCTCCCCCAAACAATATATTTATTCTAATTAACACGGTAATTAAGCAAGCCCACGTCAACAAAGACACCCAATACCTTTATTACCTAGCCATTTTAGTTCCACTCCAGAAATCATTCAAGCTATGTTTGGGAGAGGGGTAGGCTGGGGCGCTCATATTCTCATTCTCAGAATAATTAATTTTAGAATGAGAATATAAGATTTGAAAACCAATCAAATCGATAAATGCCACATCGATCAACTAATTATTGTAATCAACTAGCCATTTAGACAAACCCAACGCCACCCAATACACCCAATACCTTTATTACCTATCCATTTTAGTTCCACTCCAGAAATCATTTAAGCTACGTTTTTTGATCAGCTACCAACCTGCGATTATTAAGCCAGATCCCCCACCTAACCTAAATTATTAATGCTGTCATTGACTTCTTTAAGCAAAATTATTATATTATATTATAAAATGAATCAAGACGAATTACTTCTTCTAAACGATATCAATACTGTAGAAAACAAAGACTTGGACTCGAAAAAACAGCGTCTTTTGTCTGTAATTGTCTCAGGCAA
>BTPG01000001.1:174410401-174530401 GCA_036245525.1 Semisulcospira habei
ATGAGACATCTGTATATTCAGGTAGTAAGGTATTTTGAAAACTGTCAGATGCCTTTGGTGATGACAGAAGAAGACAAACAGAATTTTGATGCAGCAGTGATGTGTTGGATTTGTGAAGACGTCCTTGATGGTGATAAAGTTTGCGATCATGATCACATAACTGGTCGTTACAGAGGTGCCGCTCATAACAAATGTAACTTGTTATTAAAAATAAATCCTAAGACATATAAGTTACCAATCTTTTTTCACAATCTGAAGGGATATGATTCACACATTATCATGCAGGCTGTAGACGAGTCTTACAAAAAAATTAGTTGTATTGCTCAGACAACTGAAAAATACTTGACTTTTAGGTTAGATAAATTAGCATTTTATGACTCCATGCAACATTTGTCTTTAGGGTTGGCTAGTCTGGCAGAAGGACTGAGTGAGTATCCAATAACAAGTAAATATTTTGAGCCGGACTTGATTAAAAAAGGTGTTTATCCATATGAGTACATTGATCACTGGGTTGTGTTTGAAGAAACAAGACTACCACCAAAAGAGAAATTTTATTCTACACTAATTGGTAAAGGTATTTCTGACTCTGAATACCAACACGCACTTAATGCATGGGAAAAACTAGGGTGTAAAACTATTGGTGACTATCATGACCAATACTTAAAGGCTGATGTTTGCTTGCTAGCAGACGTATTTGAAAGTTACCGTGAAAAGGGTTTGTTACACTACAAGCTTGACCCTGCTTGTTACATAACTAGTCCTGGCATGACATGGGATGCATTTTTGAAATCCAGTAAGATATTTATAGACCTGTTGTCTGATCGTACGATGGGTGAAATGGTGGAACGTGGATTGAGGGGAGGTATTAGTCTAGCAGCAAACAATTATGGCAAGGCCAACAACAAATATCTTGACGACTTTGACCCGTCAAAGCCAATGTCATTTATTACATACTTGGATGCTAATAATTTGTATGGATTTGCAATGTGTGAATTGTTGCCATTAAAAAACTTTTGTTTGTATGATTTGTCACAGTATGGCATAAAAAAATTAACAAAATATATTATGGATCGAGGTCAAAATGATGAAAAGGGTTGGATCTTTGAAGTAGACTTGGAGTATCCACACCATTTACATGATTACCATAATGATTATCCATTAGCAGTTGAGAAACTGAGTTTAACGGGGAAAAAAGAAGACACCAAACTTGTACCAAATTTAAATGACAAATTCAATTACGTTTGTCACTATCAATTGTTACAGTTTTACATCAGACATGGTTTAGTACTAAAGAAAGTTCATAGAGGAATTCAATTTGATCAAAGTGCTTTTATGAAAGATTACATAATGAAAAACACAACATTGCGTGCAAGAGAAGGTAACACTGCATTTGACAAAGACTTCTTTAAGCTTATGAACAATGCTTGTTTTGGTAAGACAATGGAAAATCCTCATCACAGAAAAGATGTGAGACTAGTCACAACTGAATCAGGTGCAATTAAACTTACAGGTAAGCCCCAGTACACAGGGTATAAAGAATTTCATTCATCATTGTATGCAGTGTCACTCAAAAAAAAGATTGTTAAACTGGACAAGCCAGTATTTATTGGTATGGCAATTCTTGAGTTATCAAAACTGTTAATGCTTGAATTTTATTATGATTACTTTAAACCAAAATATCCTGACTGCCGTCTGCTATACACTGACACTGACTCTATGATCATAGATGTGCCTACTGAAGACTTTTATGAAGACATGAAAACAGAACTACACATGTATGACACGTCTGACTACCCTAAAGACCATCCACTGTTTAGCACACAAAACAAGAAAGTGCCTGGTAAGTTTAAAGATGAACTGAATGGTGTGCCTATAGTTGAGTATGTTGGACTGAGATCAAAAATGTATTCTATACTGCACCAGAAGGGAAGTCAGTCAAAAGCCAAAGGAATAAAAAAAAACAGCAATAAAAAATAAAGACATACGTCATGAACATTACAAGCAAGTGTTAGATGGTGCATTAATGCCTGATTATCCAAACAAGACACTAAGATCAAACAAACATAATATTGAAATGATTCAAACATATAAAAAGTCTCTAGCAGTTGGAGACACAAAAAGAGTGTTTCACACTAAGGAAAAAGCTTATGCACCAGGTCATTACAGGCTCAAGTTATCTGAAGAAATAGCTGATAATCTGCTTGATAAACTAATTGATGAATTGAAATTGTTAAAAGTGGGTAACAGTATCTGTGGGAATAATCTGTAATTCTTCTCTGACAAATGCCCTCTTTGGTGCAGGCTCATACAGATAATATATTGTTGCATTAGCTGAAGGAACTATTTTTTTTATATTATGAACAGATGTAGACCAAATTGGATCAGTTGCCCTACGTCTAACGTCATTTTCAGCTTCACCTGGTTGATACAAATATCTCACCTGTTTTGTAAACAAGCTAGTGTCTGGAGGTGTTATTGCTTTTATTTCTGACGGTATTGTTTTCAATTTAATAGAATCAACAGGTTTAGGGTGACCCTCATTATTCATTGCTTTTATTACAGACGGTAATCTTTTAACCCACTCAGTGTTACGTGTGTCATGCATGAGTTCCTTAGAATACTGATAGCTAAAAAGTCTCTCCGATAATTGCTTGTTAAAGTTTTCTACAATAGCCTGTGATCTATGCAAGCCTGGTATGCCTCGCCGCACTAGCACTCCATGCTTTGCAAATAACTGATTAACAGCGCCTTTAAATTCACTCCCATCATCAACCTGCACAAGCCTAGGGTATTTTAAAGGACCTCGACTATATATTTTTGATAATGCAGTGGCCACTGTTACAGCTTTTTTGTCAGTTATGGGTTCTGCATCCTTATACCTTGAAGCTATGTCAACAACAGTTAATGCATACTTGTATCGTTTCTTTTTTATTGTGTCATGCGGAAGAAACAGGAGGTCCATTTGGTGTGTGTCATTAGGGATAGTGTTTTCAAAATGAGGCCTTGTTATTTTTCTTGGAGCAGGAAGATATATTTGCCAAATTGCCTGTTTTTTGAGCCACTGTTTTATTTGGTTGACATCTCCACCCACAGCAGCATGTAATTTTTCTACTGCAGTATTCCCTTTCCAGTAGCCAATTGGGGAGTAATATATTTTTGATAGTTTAGCGTCTGCCATTTTTTTTAGCAATATAAACTCCTGTAAAATATACTAATGTCATTCCTACTAAAACAAATATTATTTCTCCATTTCTTTGTTCTGGGCTTGGTTGGTAGTAGTCACTAAGTTTTGGTTGTGGAATAGACATGTCTTCACCAGTTACAAGATAGTATTCTTTGATAGCGTCATCGACATTTGAAAATGTATGCTGTGCGTGACCCTCAAGTTTTAGTTTTTCATTAATAAAATCAAGTTTCTCAATTCTTTGCTTTTCATAATCTTGTTGAGCTTGAGCTAGTTTTTCAGATGCCTCATTGTGTCGCTTCATTTCTTCTGCTGATTCTTCTTTACTAACTTTTGAAAAGAAATAGTTTGATCCACTAAAAGCTAATGCGTTAATAACTGCACCACCAATCATGACAGCTATAGTTGCCATATTTTTATTTACATAGAAATATTTTCTGGAATAATTCCTTGCTTGACTAGAAAATCTTTTGTTGCAATCGATGCTGTTATAACAACTACTAGTTTAGCACTGTCTTCGAAGTCTAATTTACTAAGGTCTGCTGATTTCATTTTGAGAAGACTTTTTCCCAGCATAGAATAAGCTACTGCTAGTCCACTTATTACAGCAGAGTGATAGACAAGGTTCATTAAGTTCTTTGTGTCGCTCATTTTCTTATACCATAAAAATTAAAATAATAAATTTATTTACTGCATGTAAAATGGGTCCAAAGGTTTTGGAACTGCTGGTAATGTGGAGACTTCTTCTTTTGTTTTTGGAGTGTTTGATTTTTTGGACACTGTTCGAGTGTTTGGTTTGTATTTTTTATATAATTGGTAACCTACGTAACCAAATCCGACAACAAATCCAGCAACTATATATTTTGTAGTTTCAGGTTTAGTTGTTTGTCTCTCACTTTGTGGGGGGTGTGACGGTAGTGACACTGGTGCTGTTGATGGTGTGTCAGTCTTTTCTGTTAATGCTTGAAGCTGTAATTTCTTTTGTCTGTTATATTCAGCTAATCTTTTTCCAGCCTCTATTCTACCTGGGCTTTTAGTCTTAGTCACTGTTTGAACCTGTGTCAAGACATGGCTCTGTTGTGGAGTCGTCTCGTCCATTTTCTTCTAATTTAAAATTTATTTTAGAAAAATCAATATGACTACTAGTAACAAGTAAGGTTACAGCAGGCGCAAGGTAATTCCCAAACTTGTAAAACATAAGGCTTTGATTGATTGATTGTACATTGCTTAACGTCCCGACAGCAACAAGGCTTTCTCAGGACGTGCCTGCACTGCTTGTGAAAAAAAATAAACAGAACATTGAATGTATGTCGCCAGCCGGTCAAATACATTAAATAAACCTAACACATGGGGCCTAAATAAAGCTAAGACCATTTAGCAACACACATCCAATATCAAGAGCTACAGGCAGTGCAGACAGTAGGGAGAGTTTTAAAAAGGCAAATACAGGTGAATGGACAAAGGGTAGACAGAAACACATGCCCCAGAATAGAGAGAAAAACCCACCCTGTGGGGCTGACCAGGGTGACCCTGGGAACTAAAAAATACCTAACCCCACCCAAGTCCCCCAGGGCAGACCCGGGTGGGGAAAAACATAAGGCATGCTAATTTACCTATTGAACTTGAAACTATGGGGTTGCTTTCTAGATCATGTGAAAGGCTGTCACTATCAACAGGTAGGAAGTGACTTACAGCTTTTGTATATAGACAGACAAGAGACCGGCTTAAATCACGTGTCATTAGTGAAGCAATGTGATTTTCATATTTAGAATGTAGTTTAATTAGCTCATCAGCAGTAAGGGATTCTATGTCTTCTGTCATGTATTGTTTACCGAGAAAAGCTTTTGATTTGCTGGACACAACTACAGATAGAAGCCGCTGTTTTTTTTGGTCTAAGTCTTTGTTCTCTACAGCACAGATATCGCTTAGAAGAAGTAATTCGTCTTGGTTCATTTTAAAACGTAATATAATAATTTTGTTTAAAGAAGTCAATGACAGCATTAATAATTTAGGTTAGGTGGGGGATCTGGCTTAATAATCGCAGGTTGGTAGCTGATCAAAAAACGTAGCTTGAATGATTTCTGGAGTGGAACTAAAATGGATAGGTAATAAAGGTATTGGGTGTATTGGGTGGCGTTGGGTTTGTCTAAATGGCTAGTTGATTACAATAATTAGTTGATCGATGTGGCATTTATCGATTTGATTGGTTTTCAAATCTTATATTCTCATTCTAAAATTAATTATTCTGAGAATGAGAATATGAGCGCCCCAGCCTACCCCTCCCCCAAACATAGCTTGAATGATTTCTGGAGTGGAACTAAAATGGCTAGGTAATAAAGGTATTGGGTGTCTTTGTTGACGTGGGCTTGCTTAATTACCGTGTTAATTAGAATAAATATATTGTTTGGGGGAGGGGTGGGCTGGGGCGCTCATATTCTCATTCTCTCCCTGCCGGGATCCGCCCCTAGGATAGAGACCTATCTCTCTCTCTCTCTCTCTCTCTCTCTCTCTCTCTCTCTCTCTCTCTCTCTCTCTCTCTCTCTCTCTCTCTCTCTCTCTCTCTCTCTCTTAAATCCCTAAGTCAACGAGTGGTTTATTCAAGGAGAAAAGCCAGCTTATCGTGCCGATCCGAAGAGACGCCTGGTGATTGAGTTTTGTTTTGTGATCTTCTGCAAATGTACGATTCCGGTTTATGAAGATTGTAAAACTGATCAAACAGAAGTTTCAGCCATTTGGAGATTGGACCATTTACGAATTTTATTCAAGCAATGCAATTGTTTGTAGATCAGAATTTCATTGAAAATGAAAACAACTTGCAAAATGATGTTGCTGCGTCCGTGTGCATGTGTTACGTGTCAATTCCTGTTGTTTGGGAGATTAAACAGTTTGGCGACTTGTCCATTTCAGAATTGACTTCTTTTTTCTTTTTTTTTTAACATCAGTGGAGACAAACATACAAGATTTTTCTCTGTTGTAATTTCTAAAGGTCACGCATAAGACACAAGCAAACATCTTGTGTAAGCTGTATCGGGTCATGGGGAGCTGGGTGGCTCGGTGTTAGAACGTACACCTCTCGTCCGAAAGGTCCCGGGTTCGAATCCAGCTGGGGTCAAAATTTGTTTAAAACCTATTTGGTGCCCGTCTTTGAAATCGTCTAAAAATGTTTAACTTCTTTTTGTATCGGGTCAAACCAGCCGTCAAACCGGCATGACCTGAAAAAATACATATACCACAGTGGGAGAAATACGTTAAAGCGTTGGTGGTTATGATTAATTTACGAGCCTCGACTTGCTTTTGACACAACGTTTTGGCTCCGAGTCTCTGCTGTGACAGAGCCTCGGAGCCAGAGCTTTGTGTCAAAAGCAAGCCGAGGCTCGCAAATCATCACGGCTCATAGTAATTAACGTTTACGTAAATGGGCACGAACAGAAACAACGACTGAACACCACGATCTTGCGCAGATGTGGGACTCATGAGGTTCAATGCCTCGTTCAACTGCCTCGTCATGTTCCGCATTTTCCCCGGCAGTGACGCGGTCAATAATGTCGTAAATGATGACGATCTTGTGCGTCCGCGTAATAATCACCTGTCGATGAACAATAATCCTTATTCGTGATCTTCTTGTACACATCGCGAGCGCAGGCTGTTAAAAAAAAAAAGAAGAAATAAAAAAAGCATTAGCCCCTTCCTGTCACTGGGCACATATTGTTTGTGTGTGTGTGTGTGCGCGTGCGTGTGTGTGTGTGTGTGCGTGCGTGCGCGTGTGTGTGTGTGCGTGTGTGTGTGTGTGTGCGCGTGCGTGCGTGTGTGTGTGCGTGCGCGCGCGCGTGTGTGTGTGTGTGTGTGTGTGTGTGTGTGTGTGTGTGTGTGTGTGTGTGTATGTGTGTGTGTGTGTACTTTGGTGCCATTTCGGTACAGTTTCAGGCCACTTGGCAAATTTTGGAAGCGATCAAAATTTCCGAAACCTCAATAGCTGAGATGACTCTTCGCACCACGTGAATGTCCTGTGTTTGTCTTGTACTGTGTTCTGTCTTCAGAGTGAATAGGTGTGTGTCACGTGAGCGTGCGTGTTATGTTCAGTTCGCGGCGCTTTGAGCCGATTCACAGAATTCAATTAAGTGCATATGTAATGACCATTATTATTATTATTATTGTTGTTATTCAGTTTGTGTAGTTCACTCAACAACCAAGTCACAACCGTCCAAGGAACATGGATACAAATTGGTCTCAGCAAGAGGCATAGATCCTCATGAGCCCCCGTGAATGCGGGGGCTCATGAGGATATATGTCTCTTGCAGTTGGATCGTGTGCACTTTTTCTCGGCAGTCAGGGGGTTAAACTCCATCGAGTGTGTGGGACATAAAGTTTCATTAGCCGCGTACCCATGTGCGGCACGCCTCCAATGAGTTAACCAATGAGTTAATTAGTGCTCTTGGGGGCACCGTGCGGTTTACAGTGAACGAGGGGTTGACCCCTTCGCCGTCAGTGGTCATGAATTAAACGTCAGAAACCACTACACACTGACTGATACTCGCGTGAGGAACACAGAGGTAAATAGGACAAAATGAGGCATGGAGAACGCAGGACTAACTGAAGAGACATAAACCCTCATCAGCCCCCGCCACTATCTCTAGCAGCTGGGTAGCGCACCAAGTCAAGGTGTGTGTCTCTTCAAAACAGTTTAGACCTTTCTATCCGCAAGAGACACAGAGTTACGTGAGTCCCTTCAGCAAAAGGACCAATGAGAATCTATGCCTTTTACTGGAGTGTGTGTGTATGGTGTGAAACTGAACAGTAAATTTCGGGTGTCCCCTACTGCACTTAATTTCGGACCCCACTCCCGATTTTGTTGTAGTTGTGTTATTTGTTATCATTTGTCCGATGGCTCGTTCGCGGGATTTTTGGTTCCTGGTCTGTTCGTTTGTTAGTGTATTCATGGATGTGTTTGTCCGTTTGCTCTTTTCCATGGTACAGTAAACTTCGGATGTAACAAATCACCTGCAGACTCAAATGTTCTCGTTGTTTGTTATAAGCGAAGTCAGTAATGTATATAGACAAAAAGTGTTGCCGGGACCTCCGTGTAACTGTTATTAAGCGAAGTCAGTAATGTATATAGACAAAAAGTGTTGCCGGGACCTCCGTGTAACTGTTATTAAGCGAAGTCAGTAATGTATATAGACAAAAAGTGTTGCCGGGACCTCCGTGTAACTGTTATTATATCCGACCATGTTTTAACTCATTCAGCCCGACGCACGTATTTCTCAAATTTTGGAGGCGTCATCTAACGACTATGCATCTGTTGCAGGAGATGGATCGACCATGATAATTCAAGGGTAGTGCCAGATTAGCTTGGTGCCGACAGGCGCCAAGCTAATCTGGCCGTACCCTTGAATTATCATGGTCGATCCATCTCCTGCTATAGTGCGTCAGGGCTGAATGGGTTAAGCGAAGTTGACCGCATACAGTCTCCTTGGACCAGTTGCATGAGTGAGAATAGTCCAGCGCCAGCCACTAAGCAAGGTGCTCCGCTCAGTAGCGCCACTCAGGACACTCACCCTGCTGTAGCGCCACTACACTCACCCCGCTGTAGCGCCACTACACTCACCCAGCTGTAGCGCCACTACACTCACCCAGCTGTAGCGCCACTACACTCACCCCGCTATAGCGCCACTCAGTACACTCACCCTGCTGCAGTGCCACTACACTCACCCCGCTGTAGCGCCACTACACTCACCCCGCTGTAGCGCCACTACACTCACCCCGCTGTAGCGCCACTACACTCATCCCGCTATAGCGCCACTCAGTACACTCACCCTGCTGTAGTGCCACTACACTCACCCTGCTGTAGTGCCACTACACTCACCCCGCTGTAGCGCCACTACACTCACCCCGCTGTAGCGCCACTCAGTACACTCACCCTGCTGTAGCGCCACTACACTCACCCAGCTGTAGCGCCACTACACTCACCCCGCCGTAGCGCCACTACACTCACCCCGCTGTAGCGCCACTACACTCACCCCGCTGTAGCGCCACTACACTCACCCCGTTGTAGCGCCACTCAGTACACTCACCCTGCTGTAGCGCCATTACACTCACCCCGCTGTAGCGCCATTACACTCACCCCGCTGTAGCGCCACTACACTCACCCCGCTGTAGCGCCACTACACTCACCCCGCTGTAGTGCCACTCAGTACACTCACCCTGCTGTAGCGCCACTGCACTCACCCCGCTGTAGCGCCATTACACTCACCCCGCTGTAGCGCCACTACACTCAACCCGCTGTAGCGGAGCACCTTTTTTAGTGGCTGACGCTGGACTACGCTTACAGGGCAACTGGCCGCTGGTACTGGAAATTGTCTGCTCCCTCCTTCCCCGTTTGTGTAAAGGCCCCGCCACACGGGCCGGTTGTGCCCCGATTTTGAAGCCGATTCCGATCCGATTGCGATCGGATGACGTCAATTATTCGATCCGGTTCCAATCGGCTGGGAATCGGGTGACTAGATCCTGCTCTATTTTTCCGATCCGAATCGGCCCCGGTTGTAAGCTTCAACCAATCAGAGCGCGTCTCGCAAAGCATGTCGTTTTAGTTTGCAAATGGCGGAACACGCCTGTTGTGATCAGTACAACCTTCGTTGCCGATGTTTCGCACGCCTCTTCCCGAATATGATGCAAAACTGCTGATAATGCAAGCACATCATCATCACTGTCAAAACTAGCAGTCATTTTGCAGAACAGGTACGACTTTGATCTTCGGTTCAAACCGGTCGGCTAAACAAGTCGGGAAATGTGTGGCAGTGCACACGTTTTTTAAGTCCGGCCCGATCACCTACCGATTCGAAAACTGATCGGGAATCGGCCTCAAAACCGGGCAATGATGTGTAGCGGGGCCTTAAAGGCCCCACTACACGAGCCCGGTTTCATGAGGCCGATTCCCGATCTGTTTCGAATCGGGGCACAACCGGCTCGTGTCAGTGGCGGGGCCTTAAGAGTCTGAATAAACAATTTGCGTTATATTTAAGTCGGTGTACAGTGACCCGATAGTTACCGCAGTCCGATTTAGGTGCCGGCTCATAGCCCTCGAGGATCTTTCCAGTGTTGGCTGTAACGCATTTGCATTCTCTGGAACACACGAAACACACTGACGGACACGGAGAGCCTCAGTCACCTGAACTTTTGCTGCCGAGGCGATTGGACAACAAGCCGCTACCGACAGCAAAAGGTTTAGCGCCTCAATCGGCTAATGACGTAGAAATCCACAGGAACCCTTATAATTCTGTCTATACTGGCGAGCAAAAAAAAATGCGACGTTTTTGGAATCATCGGTCGATGATTAAAAAATATGTCACATTTCTTTTGCTCATCAGTATACAAAAAGGAAAACAAAGTTAAACGATAAACGCGTTCAGTGCCGAGAAAAATTGAACACCATCCAACTGGAGTGAAAAGGCATAGATCCGCATGAGCCCCCACACTTGCCGCTAGCTGACACCATTTCAAGTTAATCCTTGTTCCTGGGACATCTAGAGCTTTTCGGTGCTGAGTTAACTCACTCTACCCCAACACCGAAATCCCCAAATGTTGCCGTTGTCCTCTGAAGACTGCGTTGCAGTGCAGGACACAGATCGACCATAATAGTTCAAGGGTGATGCCAGAATAGCTTGGCGCCCGTAGGCGCCAAGCTATTCTGGCATCACCCTTGAACTATCATAGTCGATCCTTATCGTCCTGTGGTGCGTCTGGGGTAGAATGAGTTAACGAACATTGCACAAACACAGTCTGCGTCAACTGGCACTGAGCGGGTTAATCTTTTAGGGCTTAACGTCTTTCGCCCGGGCCACACCGAACAGAGTCTGAACACTTTTTGACCACAGCTTGATTCGAACCCGTGACTTTCCAGACGCGAGACAAACATACAGCCACCTGAGCTACCAAGCTCCCCACTCTACAAGAGACCTATACAATATATATGACAAACTAATAATAATTTATAAAACTCTCAAGGCCATGTGATACAATGCCGTCTCATTTGGGTGATGCGGGCTGTGCGATCTCCGCCGTACTTCAATAACGGTTTCGTTGCAATGCCACACAACAATCAAATACTGAGGCGGGGTAAAGTAAGAAGGAAAAAAATGGTCGATTCTGAGGTTAACCTGTTCAGTGCCGAGCAAATCTGGACGCCACCCAACTACAAGAGGTATAGATCCTCATCAGCCCCTGCAGGATCTATACCTCTTGCTAGCACCACTTTGAATCCACGTTCTCTGGAGAGCAAAGGATTTATGAAGTTGAATCAACGAAAACTGCAGAAAGACAATCTGCGTCAGCTGACACTGAACAGGTTAAACCCCTTTCAAATTTGTTTGTAAATAAATTAACGTATGCCTGGCATTACCAGTACGCAAATTAAATCACACGCGTTCAGTTCGGACTGATAAAATGTTGGCTAAATCGCGCATTTTATCGGTTCGTGCTTTATGATGCGTAACGAGAGGTCACGCCTAAGTTATACTCTATACTGATTAACGATACTGTATCTAGATATAGTGATATAGTGCTTAGTCAATAGGGTTCGAGTGCATTACAGAAACATTGTTCACCGGGTATGTTATTTGGTGGAGCCCGCATGGGCGGATCAGTTACCTCGAGGGGGGGGGGGCGGGGTTTCCAACTGTTTGTTTGGGACCTTCAACCTGATACAAAAGGCCTCCCCGACGCGGTTGCGCAGAGGTGGCCTACGAAGTGAAGAATGTGGGACTAACCTGTGAAAAAAATCACTGCCTCCATAATAAACGTCAGATCTTAACCTACATTGTTGTGAATTGTTACACAGGGGCGGATCAGTTACCTCGGTCGGGGGTGGGGGGGGGTGTGTGTTCAACTTCAGTTTGTTTGGGGCCTTCAACCTGATACACAAGGCCTCCCCGACGCTAGACCTTGCTTCCAGGGGCTGAAAAATCGAAAAGCGGGGGATGGGGAGGGGGGGGGGAGGGGGTCCAAACACCCCAAGAAAGGACTTTGTTATAGCATTTTAAACAATTTCTGGGTCTGCGAGGGGGCGGGGGGGGGGTACCCTTTAACCCCCCACTCCACCCCCAGATCCGCCCCTGGTCCGGAATGCAAGGTTCACCGAGCATTCCGGCTCCATCAAATAACGTACAAAGTTAACACTTTTTCTGCAGTCCACATGAGCCCTATTAACTAAGCAGTTTACATCACGCGCCTCCTGCATACTATTTTTGTGGACTGAAATGTGATCGAAACAGCCTTCAAAGTGGACGCACTCCTCGGCATGTTTACGTATGATGCCTGAAAAATTACAAATGTGCTTCAGATGCCAGCAAACCCGATAATTATCTCTCACGCCAATCCGATAAATCAGAAGAAAACGGGGAGAAATGAAAAGAAAAGGGGAGACTGCCAGTGCTAATATTTTAGGAAGATCACCCCCCTGCTCAAACTCCTTCACTGGCTTCCCATCCCCCAACGCATTCAATACAAGATTCTGTCTCTCTGCTACAAATCCCTGAACAACTGCGCTCCTGCCTATCTCTCCAACTTACTTCACCCCTACACTCCTCCCCGCTCTCTCCGCTCCACCTCCGACCCTCTCCGCCTCCACATCCCCCGCACCAAACTCAGCACTTTCGGCCCCCGTTCCTTCTCTGTATACGGTCCATCCGCCTGGAACACTCTCCCACTCTCTCTCTCTCTCCGTCAGAAACACTCTTTCTCCTCCTTCCAGTCCGCCCTCAAAACTCACCTCTTTCAACAGTTCTAGCACTATATCACCACACTCCCCACCCCAAGTCGACTGTCGTAATGTATTTCACTTTTTTTGGTACGCGAGCCGTTGTCTAAGTGCGCATGCGTGCGTGAGTTGTGAGTGCGCGCTTAGAGTTATAATTATTATAAGATAAACGCATTATAAATACCTTAATTATTATTATTATTAAGATTACAAAGTAAAGTAGGTAAAAGCACTGTCAGGGGAGAGAAGTGTGCATGATCGACCAGTGATCATAGATCACTGGTATATCATAGTTCTCGATTTTGGTCACTGTCGCTGTCGTGTCGCGATATGGAAACACAGCTTTAGCCTGAAGTTTACACTTACGATAAGTTCGGCCCTTGTCCACACTGTACCGGTTTGTAAACAGCTGGATTCTTCCCATCACAATCCATCACAGCTATATCCTGGTACCCTTCTTCAATCATCTGTAGATACCGCTTTCGCTCCTCATTGCATGGCGTCCCTGATCAATAAACCCGGTTCAAAAAGGTGACTGCCAAGCATGTAAAATGCAAAGAAATTTCATGACACAGAATGAAATGCGCTTAGGAAGGAAATTCACAGCACTATTTATTACATAATCGAGTTTAACTCATTCAGCCCCGACACACCACAGCAAGACATGGGTCGAGCATGATAGTTCAAGGGTGGTGCCAGAATAGCTTGGCGCCTATTGGCGCCAAGCTATTCTGGCACTACCCTTGAACTATCATGCTCGATCTGTCTCCAGAAGTGTAATACAGACTTTCAGAGGGCAACTTCAAAATTGGGGATTTCGGTCCTGAGGCAGAATGTGTTAAACGTTTTAAATGAAAGGATTTAACAAAAATGTATCACTTGTGTTGTGATTGTCTTTTCATTTTTGGATTTTTTATTACTGTGACTGCAGACTAAAAAAAGAAAGGTCACGTTAATCCCTTGACTGCTACCAGATACTGCTGGGCGTGGAAAGACGCGGGGGGTAAAGGGGGGGGGGGGGCTGAGTTGATCAGCGATTGAATTCTATACTTGTTTGTTTGTCTATTTTGAAAAGAGTTTTTCTTTACCTGAAATATTAACATATTGAGGAGCAAAAGAAATGCGACATTTTTTTTTTAAATCATCGTAAACACTATAGGCAGCCGCTAGACCCAGACAGACGATACAAGTTACTCACCAGCGACACCGTAGACAGCCACTAGACCCACACAGACGATACAAGTGACTCACCAGCCACACTGTAGACAGCCAATAGACTCACACAGATGTTGCAAGTTACTCACCAGCCACCCTGTAGACAGCCACTAGAACCACACTGACGATGAAAGTTACTCACCAGCCACCCTGTAGACAGCCACTAGAACCACACTGACGATGAAAGTTACTAACCAGCCACACTGTAGACATACGCTAGACCCACACAGACGATGAAAGTTACTCACCAGCCACACTGTAGACAGCCGCTAGAACCACACCGACGATGAAAGTTACTCACCAGCCACACTGTAGACAGCCGCTAGAACCACACCGACGATGAAAGTTACTGACTAACCAGCCACACTGTAGACAGCCGCTAGAACCACACCGACGATCAAAGTTACTCACCAGCCACACTGTAGTCATACGCTAGACCCACACAGACGATGAAAGTTACTCACCAGCCACACTGTAGACATACGCTAGACCCACACAGACGATGAAAGTTACTCACCAGCCACACTGTAGTCATACGCTAGACCCACACAGACGATGAAAGTTACTCACCAGCCACACTGTAGACATACGCTAGACCCACACAGACGATGAAAGTTACTAGTAACCAGCCACACTGTAGACATACGCTAGACCCACACAGACGATGAAAGTTACTCTCCAGCCACACTGTAGACATACGCTAGACCCACACAGACGATGAAAGTTACTCACCAACCACACTGTAGACAGCCGCTAGAACCACACCGACGATGAAAGTTACTCACCAGCCACACTGTAGACATACGCTAGACCCACACAGACGATGAAAGTTACTCACCAGCCACACTGTAGACAGCCGCTAGAACCACACCGACGATGAAAGTTACTCACCAGCCACACTGTAGACAGCCGCTAGAACCACACCGACGATGAAAGTTACTCACCAGCCACACTGTAGACAGCCCCTAGACCCAGACAGAAGATACAAGTTACTCACCAGCGACACTGTAGACAGCCAATAGACCCAGACAGACGATGAAAGTGAGAGAGGCCATGCTATCAGCTCCTTGAGCCACACGCAGAAAAGCAATGACTTTCTACCAGCTTACTTGCACGGATAGACGGTTTTTACGTCTGATATGTGGTTGTTGCTATCAATGACGCATTTTACGTTAGATTAAATAAACAGTGACGAGTCAGAACAATTAAACTTAGATTAACCACTTCAATGCCGGATAAATGCGAATACCACACAACTGCAAGAGGCAAGAACCTCCCCCCCCCCCCCCCCCCCGCCCCACCCGGGCCCTGCCCGCAACTTACTTTCATCGAAAACCCGTCAAATGTTCTATATTTATATGCGATTAGTGTTATTTAGGTCTGTGGAGCACACAGCGTTGACAATTTGCACACGACCTACACTTGTTACAGTTAATTCCTAAATGGATTAATCTTTACATTGTTTTATCTATATATTGTTTATCCTAAGATGTTTAAAACAAAACAATGTTTGGTTACATGTGGAGATTCAGTGTGTACAGAAAAGAAACCGCATCAATTTTTATTTAATTCTCAAAAACTGACAAATTCGCAAATGGACCAGTCTCCAAATAGATTAACCTCAAAACAGCATTAATCGACATGGGAACACTAACATACTGATGCAGCGACATAATTATGCATATGTTTCCGAATGCAGTGTATTCTCACATACAAACCATTGAATTGCCTGAATAAAGTTCTTACATGGCTCAATCATCAAATGGCTGCAACTTCTGTTTGATCAGTTTACTATCTTCATAAAGCCGGATTCGTAATAGGATAAGCTAAACCCACAAACGGAACTTATGTATTCACAGTGCATGGCCGCCGGAAATCACTTTTTAGGCACATTTGGCGCAGTTTTTTAGTACCAGACTGCACTGGCAACAAACACACAGCATAGCATTGCATGTGTGTCACCAGCCCACCTCAAAAGCAATAGCCCGTAAGCAAATGACCCGAGGGCCGACGTCGGTCTCAGTGTACCCGTGCACGACTGTGCGCGAGCCCACTGAGGCTGACGTCGGCCCGAGGACCTTTTCTTACATTGTATTGACCAGAGACACAATAGAAAAAAGTAGAGAGAAAATGCGTCTGATTAAAAACGCATATATTATATGCAATCACTAACTGAGGGCATGCAACCATAATAGATCCAGCTGTTTAATGTTTAGCTCCCATAGACATACAATCACACTGGCCTCAGCTTCTAATATAATAATAATAATAATAATATAACTTTTCTATAGCGCAATATCCCCACAAAGAGCACTTTACATCTATACTAATGGTCAAAACTCAAAGGGCCACATTTTATCGCAGATACCTTCAGTACAACACCACACACATAATGTAACAATACTTAGAGTCAGTACTTTGTTAATATATTCAGTAACAATTTTATTTAAGTTCTGAGTAAATCAAGCAATTATAACCTCGCGCTGGGACCATATGGCGTTCAGGCGCGTCCCCTGGGTGGTGGATAGGGGGTCCCTCGCGAGAGGGGTGCACCGAATGAAATAAGGTGCCGTGAACCAACATAGTCTAAGGGAAGATGACCCCGACAGAAAACCCCTGGTCCTCCTAGTAAGGGGGTTGGGCATGGGGGTAGCTTCCCCACCCTGCAAATAAGGAAATAGCTACAAAAACGCCGACGAAAAGACAAACAGCAATTTCTTTCCTGGAGGAGGAAGGTTCTTCTACCAGAAGATTTATGACGTCCTGTGGTGAAAGCCGGAAGTCTTCGGAAGCCACAGGACCGAGCCGCCTCTCTCTATCCAGGGACACAACCATGGGCACATGGAATGTCAAGACCATGTACCAGAGCGGCAAGGCCGCCCAGATAGCAGCGGAAATGCAAAAGTACAACCTTTCCCTGCAAGGTATAAGTGAAGCCAGATGGACGCAGTCTGGCCAGAAAAGGCTGTTAAGTGGGGAGATGATTCTGTAGTCAGGTCATGAAGAGGAGAATGCCCCCCATACAGAAGGAGTAGCATTCATGCTGTCACCAGTGGCACAGAGAGCGCTGATGGGCTGGGAACCTTTTGGGCCAAAAATTATCACAGCAGCCTTTAGAACCAAAAAAAAAGATCAAGCTGAACGTCATCCAGTGTTATGCGCCCACTAATGATAGTGACGAGGAAGAGAAACAAGAGTTCTACGACCGACTCCAGAGTGCTGTGGACAAATGTGCGGAGCGAGACATCACCATCGTCATGGGCAATTTTAATGCCAAAGTAGGGAAGGACAACACCGGATATGAAGAGGTGATGGGGAGACAGGGACTAGGGGAGATGAGTGAGAACGGGGAGAGGTTTGTGGACTTTTGTGCTCTAAACAGACTTGTCATTGGAGGCAGCATCTTCCCACACAGAAGAATACACAAAACAACTTGGGTCTCACCTGACCATACTTACTTACTTTACTTAAGCCTGTCACCCCTCCCCGCACAGAGACAACAAGAAGACAGTGCTATAATGTAGGCCTCCTGAGAGAGAGTGGAGTGAGAGGAGAATTCAAACCGGTGCTGTCCAACCGGTTTCAAGCGAGCTAGTAAATGAAGAGGAGGCGGTCACCACAGAGCAGCAGTGGAAAGCAGTTAGAGAGGCGCTGAAATCAACCTGCAAAGACACTGTAGGGTTCAGGAAACACCATCACAAGGACTGGCTGTCGGCACAGACCTTGAAAAAGATAGAAGTGAGGAAGCAGAAGAAAGCAGTTGTCAAGAACAGTCGCATGAGAGCAGCCAACGCAAGGGCACAGGAGGAGTACTCGGAAGCCAACCGCGAGGTGAAGAGGAGTATCAGGGCAGACAAGAGGGCCTACACAGACAGCCTGGCAGCAGAGGCAGAAAAGGCAGCAGGCAGCGGCAACATGAAACAGCTCTACGACATTACCAGAAGATTGTCGGGCAAGTATGGCCATACAGAAAGACCAGTAAAAGACAAAGAAGGCAAGCCTATTGCAGACAGAGCAGACCAACTCGACAGATGGGCCGAGTATTTTTAATAGTTACTGAACAGACCCAGACCACCCGACCCCCCAGACATTCAGCCAGCAGAGACCGACCTACCCATCAGCTGTGACAGACCCAGCCGGGAAGAGATCAGAAGAGCAGTGGCATTTTTGAAGAACGGCAAAGCAGCAGGGCCAGATGGCATCCCAGCGGAGTCTCTGAAAGCAGACTTAGAGACAACAGTAGAGCTGCTGTACGCACTGTTTGGAAAGATCTGGGAAGATGAGGTGATGCCGGCTGACTGGAAGGAGGGGTACCTAATCAAGCTTCCCAAGAAAGGCGACCTCAGCAAGTGTTCCAACTACAGAGGAATCACCTTGCTGTCAGTACCAGGAAAGGTCTTCAACAGGATCATCCTGGAGAGAATGAAGAGCTCCGTTGACCCCCAGCTGAGAGACCAGCAAGCAGGATTCAGGAAAAACCGATCATGTACAGACCAGATCGCCACTCTCCGCATCATCGTGGAACAGTCTCTGGAGTGGAGCTCCCCGCTGTACGTCAACTTTGTGGATTACGAGAAAGCATTTGACAGCGTGGACCGAGAGACTCTGTGGAAACTCCTACGACACTACGGTGTACCCACAAAGCTCGTCCGCCTGAACAAGAGCAGCTACGATGGCATGGACATGTCGCGTGATCCAGGAAGGGCAGTTCACCAGGGAGCTCCAGGTCAGAACCGGTGTAAGGCAGGGGTGTTTGCTGTCTCCGTTCCTCTTCCTACTGGCCATAGACTGGGTCATGAAGATGACCACAGAGCACAAACGAAGTGGAATACAGTGGACACTATGGACACAGCTTGACGACCTCGATTTTGCAGATGACTTGGCTTTACTGTCCCACACTCATCATCAAATGCAGGACAAGACCACGAGGCTTGCTGACGTCTCGTCCCAAGTGGGCCTCAGCATCCACAAACAGAAAACAAAGACAATGAGGCTGAACGCAACCAGGGAAGAACCAGTCTTGCTTGCTGGCACCCCGTTGGAGGAGGCGGAGTCCTTCACCTATCTCGGGAGCATCATAGACAAAAAAGGCGGCACTGATGCAGATGTCAGTGCACGAATCGGTAAAGCCAGAGCAACCTTTCTCCAGTTGAAAAAGTGTGTAGTTCCAGAGAGCTGTCACAACACACCAAAGTCCGGATTTTCAACTCCAACGTAAAAGCAGCTCTCCTATATGAAGCAGAGACTTGGAGATTGACAAAAACCACAGTCAACAGAGTACAGATCTTAGTAAACAGTTGCCTTAGAAGAATTTTAAAAATCCACTGGCCAGAAAAGATCAGCAACGTCAGACTCTTGGAGAGAACAGAGCAGATAACAGCAGAGAATGAAATTGGGCGAAGGAGATGGGGATGGATTGGTCACAGTCTGAGAAAGCCAGCTTCCAGTATCACTAGGCAGGCATTGTCATGGAACCCCCAGGGAAAGAGGAAAAGAGGCAGGCCGAGAAACACCTGGCGTCGAGACCTCCAAGCAGACATCAAGAGACTGGGAACCACCTGGAGTAAAATCGAAGGAGAAGCACAGGACAGGAGTCGCTGGAGGTCTCTCGTCGACGGCCTATACCCTGGGAGGGATGACAGGCGTAAGTAAGTAAGTAAGCAAATGTAACAACAGCAGTACGTTAGAATGTTCACCCACTCCTCATTTGAAAAGTCACACAAGGCTGGTCCAGTCAATAGCTAGTGTACCCACCGTTTGCAGCCAAGCATTCAATGCAGCGTTGACGCATGGAGTTCACCAGGGTTCGGAGAACATGTAATGGGATCGCTTCCCACTCTTGATGCAGGAACTGAGTTAGCTGGGGGACGCCTTGAGGTGGAGGGGGGGGGGGAGGTGGTGGTTGCTGACTACACGTTGCCCCAGCACGTCCCAGAGGTGCTCGATGGGAGCCCAGATCAGGTGAACGAGCTGGCCACTCCATCCTCATGATGCCCCGTTGCTCAAGGTACTCATCCACCACACGGGCGCGATGAGGTCGAGCGTTGTCGTCCTGCAAAACAGCATTGTCGCCTATGGCTTGGATAGCTGGCTGAATGAGGGGCTGCACAATCTCGTCCCGATAGCGCAGTCCAGTCAGGGTGCCTCGGATGACGTGGAGGGGGATCCTGCCTTCCCTGCTGAAGCCTGCCCAGACCATGACTGAGCCTCCGTAGCGATCCACCTCTTGGACGCATCCATCCATGAATCGCTTGCCTTGGCGTCTCCAGGCCCTCACCCTGCCGTCGTTGAAGGACACAGTGAACCGTGACTCGTCAGTAAACAGAACATGAGTCCACTGGAGTCTGTTCCACCACACATGTTGACGACACCAGGCAACCCGGGCTCTGCGATGAGCTGGAGTGAGGGGTATTCTTACTGTTGCTCTGCATGAAGCCAGGCCAATTTCGCGCAGACGTCAGCAGATTGTGCTTCTGCTGACGTTAACGTTTGCAGCTTGCATCAGTTGACGTCGCAGAGTGATTGACATGACAGTTCGGTCGCGCAGAGCCGCCACACAGAGGTAATTGTCCTCTATTCTGCTGGTGCAGCGCGGGCGTCCTGAGCAGGGCCGTCGTTCTGCCCTTCCAGTTTCTTGAAATCGTGCCAGCAGCCTCTGGATCACTAAATGGGACACCCCAAGACGTCTCCCAACTTCTCGTCCGGAAATTCCATCCTGCAACCATGCTAGCGCCCGTCCTTGGTCTAATGGCGTTAGGCGTTAGGCTTCGTCGTGGTGGCATGGTTAGGAAAGTGACAATTATGCCCTTACTGTACCGGTATTTGTAGCGAAAAAGAAGTGCTCAGTGTTCACGACTGACCCCTTTAGCACGTGCATCACGACTTTACCGAGTTTTCCCATCTGGTACGCTTGCCAATATCACACAGCTTTTCACAAAAACTGACGATGTTTCACGTGCATTTGACAAGTTCGTGGAAATTGATGAATTGTTGTTTCTTGTTCCCTGTACAGTGGACTGTCTAAGGTCAACTGTTAACCCATTTGGATCGAAAGAACATTGTATTTTATGGTATGGTATGGTATGGTATGGTATGGTGTCTCTGAGGCGAACATATCCATCTAATTAAAGATCCCTCAAGCCGTAGGGATGGAAGCTGAAGCTTTGAAATACTAAGCGCTACTTTATGTGCAAACCTATTAATTTCGGTGCATGTGATATATTTCTGTTTCCATTTCACCGGCCCTACCGGGCCTTCTCTTTTCGAATAGTGGTAATGGGATTTTTAACGTGCGCATTTGATGATTATGCGTGCTGCACACAACACGAATGCGAGATAGGCAAGCGTAAGCCGAGTCTGTACGTAAATTTGACTCGATGGGAATGAGGAAAAGTCCACATCCCATTCCTGCCCACCAGGGGATTCGAACCCGGGATCTTACGACTGCCAGCGCAGTGTCTTATCTACTAAGCTACGTCCCCATGTCATGTAATGCGACGATAAACAATGACACAAAAAAGTGGGGTGGCCCTTAAGTTTTGAACATTAGAATAGATAATCTAACTAATCGAAATTAACTAAGGTACCAACAACATACAAAAACGCAATCATTCATATATATATATATATATATATATATATATATATATATATATATATATATATATATATATATATATATATATATATATATATATATATATATATATATATATATATATATATATATATATATATATATATATATATATATATATATATATATAGCCATGGTAAGATAGCCATGTGTCATCAGGACATCAGCTGCCCTTTCTGTGACTGCACAAGAGCATTCCCAGAATTGAATGAAAAATCTATATATATAAGATTTTTCATTCAATTCTGGGAATGCTCTTACAGTCACAGAAAGGGCAGCTGATGTCCTGATGACACATGGCTATCTTACCAGCCTGGAATTCCATGGAATTAGCACAGCAAGAGCACTTTCTCAGAATTGAATGAAAAATTACGTCCCTTGGAGCTAATCTGAGTGCATTTTTGGTTTTGGGCGACGCCTTTGTTAAAAGTAAAGAATATATATATATATATATATATATATATATATATATATATATATATATATATATATATATATATATATATATATATATATATATATATATATATATGTTGATGGGAAAACGTAGGGTTTATCAATCCCTTTCAAAGGCCAGATTGGAGAGACAAAAATGTTTCAATCTAGCCCTGAAAATGGCCAAAGATGGTCCATGGCGAATATCATGGGGAAGAACATTCCACACTTTGGGAGCTTGGAAAGAAAAAGACCGCTGGCCAAAGGTTTTTAAGGACACTCTGGGGGTTTTCAATATTCCTTCGTCAGTGCTGTTGCGCAATACTCTGCCTGGTGTATAGACAGTGAGACTGGAGGACAAGTATGCCGGGAGTGTTTTATCAAAGGCCTGAAAAACGAGGGAAGCAATTTTGTATTCAATTCTGAACTTCACAGGAAGCCAGTGTACAAACTGCTTAAGCAAGGGAGTGATGTGGTCACGCTTTGATTTTTTCAGTACAAGTCTTGCTGCGTGGTATTGAATCTTCTGGAACCTGTAGAGCAGATCGTTCGAAATACCTGACATTACAGAGTTACAGTAGTCAAGCCTTGACAAAATCTGTGAACATGCGATTTGCTTACAGCCATCGTCAGTAAGGTACTGTATAACAGAGCTAAGCCTCCTGAGCTCAAGATAGCAGCAGCGGCACAGGTGAGACACATGATCGTTCATGGACAGGACATTGTCAATGTAAACACCTAGGTTTTTCACACATTTTTGAGAGGGAATGTCCTGTCCACAAACATTCAAGGACACATCATGGGAGAGACTCACCCTGGAGAGATTGCCTACCACAATGGCATCTGTTTTTCCTTCATTGAGCCTTAGTTTGTTGTCTGTCATCAAGTCCTTAACAGCTTCTATACATTGTTCCATGTCATGCAGAAGAGACGGGAACTGTTTGAGAGGAGCGTCTTTCTTCAGCTGCTTGTCACCGGCATATTTGTGATGTTCACATCCTTTACTAGCGATCACCTCAGACACAGGCTGTGTGTACAAAGAAAACAAGACCGGTCCGAGAGCTCTGGGGCACGCGGCCATATCTCAGAAGGAGGAGAGCGGAAGTAGAATTCTGTATAATGACACGTTGGAACTTGTCAGACAAATATGAGGAGAACCAGTCAGGACCCGTCCACAGATGCCAAAAGACACACTAAGTCTATTCATAAGGATGTGGTCGAGCGTGTCAAGCGCCGCAGACAGGTCCAATAATGAGAAGAGTGACACACGTCCCTCGTCAGCGCAGGTTAGCCGGCTGTTGGTCGCATGAAGAAGAGCTATTTCACAGCTATGATGTCTTGCTCAATTATAGGATGTCACTGGAAGTGCAGATAATCCGGGTTTGGACGGTAATATGTTTTGACTTATCCATTCTTGGGCTGAGCTCGGTTGTCATGTTTAATCAATCTCAATAGTCATAGGGTAAGTTAAGAGTTGGGCTGATCCTGTAATCCCAGCTCTAATCCGTCGAACTCCAATCTGATAAGTTGCCGTGACGTCACACGAGATTCTATATTTATCCCCCTAGCACACAAGGTGATCATGCACGTCACGAGATTAACTCATTCAAGGCCAGCCGTGTATCCGGATGCGACTTGCCTTGAATGAGTTAATGATGACTGTATGTGAGCGTACTGAAAAGAGAATGTGCTTTCCTGCCTCTCAAAAAAATCAATGCTGATGATATAGGGGTGGGGGGGGGGGGGGGTGGCGGAGGGCGTTACGATGTAAACAACTGTGATTGTCTTTTTCACTTGGCTAAAAAACAAACGACCGGAGTGGGAGAGGACGGCCGGAAGCGGGGAGGAGACTGAACCGGAGTTACAGTGCCTCGGGTTTCAGTCACAAATATCTTAACTCATTCAGCCCGACGCACCTATTTTCCAAGTTTTGGAGGCGTCATCTAACGATTATGCACCAATTGCAGGAGATGGATCGACCATGATAATTCAAGGCTAGTGCCAGATTAGCTTGAATTATCAAGGTCGACCCATCTCCTGCTGTATTGCGTCAGGGCTGAATGGGTTAACTCTTTCACTGCCGAGAAAACTTGAATACGATTTAACTGCAAGAGGTACCTGCGGGGGCTCATGAGGATCAATGCCTCTTCTATACCATTTTGTATCCATCTTCCTCGGACGGTTTTGGGTGTTTGGCATTGGATTAACAAAGATTTCAGAAACAAAATCTGCGATCATTTGCGGTGAAGGGGGTTAACATTTTCGACGTGTTTAATGTATATTCGTTACTTTGTCTTTATCTTCTGTTTAAAGATGTTCATTTTATTTTATTTTATTTTATTTTACTTTTTCCATTTATTCGATTTGATTTTCTTTTCTTTTTTCTCTCTCTTTGAGCTGGGGAGGGGGAGGGGGGATGAGGGTGGCCGATCCGCCCCTGTGTAAAGTTATTTAATTTTTATTCCCACGGTTTCCGGGACGCGAGGTATGACCACTCTAAAGTGGATTTGTGGTCGAATGCCTGTGCCTAAAGCCTTCACCTGACCGGGTCGATACCGTAATCTATATCGAGTGCCTGGTGTGCCTTCACTCAGTGCCTTCCCTCTGCATCAGGCGTAGATATTCATTGCCTCGCGCAGATGCATGGTCCTCACGCGAATTTACACCCCATGGTGGAAGATATCGTTTCGATTTATTTCCATTTCAGCTCCTCAGATGGATCGGCGAGTTCTATCATTTCAAGTGGCATAGATTCAAATGTGACCCTGCAGCGGCATAAGCACTTGCGAATTTACGCCTTCGGCTGGCAGAGAACGGTACCATTTACATCCATTAATTATCTAGTGCTCATGCGGGTCAGCGAATCTTTCAACCTCACATCAAGAGGCATAGATTCTCGTGAGCTCCTGCCGCTGCAGCGGCACTGAGGAGCTCATGAGAATCTATGCCTCTTGCTTACTACCGATTCCATGGATCCCGTTCTCGCAGATCAAATCATTTACAACTCTAACCCTCAAACAGAGAAATTTCTCCGAGTACACGATCCGTATAAAAGTACCAGCTTGCAACGCGCGCGGCGCAAATTTGTCGTCTGCCTAGGTGGCAGATTAAGCCGCCTTGCCGCTTGTCTTTATCGTCAGACGGACTGCGACCTCACCGTCTTCAGAAGAATGTGGACTTGCAGCTTGTGTGCGCTCGTGTGTGTTTATGCCAACCACACTACCCCGTGCGAATACCAGTGATATACCATAAGTCTCACGTGAATACACACGCGATATACATCTCACGCCACTTCATTTTCAGGTAAGTTAACTTACTTATCTCAGAGAACTGGTATTGTGTGGCGGTTCTATTTGAATTCCTCACTGTCTTGGAGGAGACTTGACCTAGCCCCTCTGTTGTCGATAAAAAGTTTGTACCGTCTGAAAATAAGAGAGCTCCCTAACTCAGTGAGGAAAAACCAAAACAAACCTGCATGGCTAACCAACACAACAAGCACATGTTTCTGTGTGTGAAGTAACTGCCGTCTTAACCCCCCCCCCCTCCCCCCCCCCCCCCCCCCCCCCCCGGAATTAGAACCTGTACATAATATGCAGTACAGAGTGTGTTGTGGTCTGTGGTTTCGATTACGGCTGAGCCATAAGATCTAAAACCACAGACCAACGCAAAGTAATGTTTAAACTTATTGACTGCCGAATTCAGTTGATACAAGTTATTTTTCTGGAGCCTACTCAAACGACGCAACGAACCAAGTAAAATGAGCCATGCATGCCTTTGATTTCTGACCCTGGTCACAGCCTCTTAACCTGTAGCATAACAGCACAGTGAACTTCATACATCCTCAACCGCGTCCCTGCCGAGACCGTGAGAGGCTGAACACCAACCAACTGCAAGAGGTATAGAGCAGTTGTAATTAATTTGATCGCACTCACAAGATAAGTCACCGTCATCATAACGACTGAATTGTATAAATGTTTGTTTGCCTATTTTGAAAAAGTTTTCAAATATTAATCATTTGTGTTGGTACTGTCATTTCTGAGCGCGTGTCTTTCTCCGTCGGGGTTCTTATGTGTTAACTCAGTCAGTGTAGATGGGTGATGTGTACGTACAAAGCCGGCATAACGCCTATATAAACTGGTTCACTCGTGTAATACGAGCGATGTACCCCTTCACTCATTGACAAACACCACCAGACGTTTGGGTTAGGTGTGTATTTGAGTTATTGTGATCTGTTGTCCTTATACCGCTTGAAAAAGTGGTGGTCTAGGAAGGCTCATTTGTTTACTGTAACGGTTCTATGTGTGAACCAGTAAAGTCGTTTAGGCACCGCTGTGTAGACTGTCACTTTAACTCATTCTACCCCAGACACACCACAGCAAGATAAGGATCGACCATGATAGTTCAAGGATGATGCCAGAATAGCTTGGCGCCTGTGCCAAACTATTCTGGCATCACCCTTGAACTATCATGGTCGATCTGTGTCCTGCACTGCAACGCAGTCTTCAGAGGACAACGGCAAAAAAAAAAAAAAAAAAATGGTTTGGTGATTACGGTCTTGGGATAGAATGAGTTAAACCCTTTCACCCCCAGAAAACAAATGAACCCCACCAAACTGCAAGAGGTATAGATCCACATGATCCCCGCATATGCGGGGCTCATGAGGATCTATACCTCTTGATGGAATTATTTTTGTATCCATGTTACTTGGACGAATGAGGTTCTTTGGCGTTCAATATACGATGCTTTTAGAAGGACAACGCGCGACCACTGATAGTGAAGGGGGTACTCTGCTATGCAAACTGTGGCGTTCGAACACTACTCGGTCAGCTTAGCTGTACGTCGGTGTATTGTGTGCATATTCAGGTTGTTAACCTGTGAGCGTATCCCCTACTTTGCTGACTATATTCAGCGTGGCCCATAGTTCTCTAAGTATGTTGTCCTTTATATTAGATAGCCTTTAGTTCGAAAAAGCTTGCAACAATACAGTTGTGCTCCAGCAAAAGTTTATGTTTGAGAATCAAATAAGCCGACAGCGCGGCAGCATGGAACACTGAATCTATTAAACTTTATTTATTTACGGCTGAGGCATTGACGTTGTCACAGACATAGCCATGTTTCAAACCTGCCTTTCGTAATAACTACGAGACTGTCTACTCAGAAAATATATAAATGTTCATACTTATACAAAACATTAAAAGAAAAACCAAGATAGTTCAAGGGTAGTGCCTGTTTAGCTTGGCGCCTTTGCAGGCGGCGCCACGCTAAACAGGCACCACCCTTGAACTTGTGTACGTAGTCTCTTTTTGTTTTCTCGAAAATGACAGCGTTTAATTGAACCGGTGTTTTAGAGAAACACTTGAAATTCAGTAAGGCGGTGTTATCATTGGTTTCAGTCACAGCTATGCCTTGCTATCTCATAGTTTGTCATGATAGTGGTCCACTCTAACACGCCGGGCCGTCCAGTTTTTCTTCAGAAATCTTACACAAACCACGTAGCGCGATGGCGTGTGCCCTAAATTTGAACCTTGCGTACGTAATTCTGACCAGTAGTTTTGAAGAGAAATGTCGATAAGAAAGTAGCAGCCGGTAGTCGATACAGATTAGAGAAATAAAAAAATGCGGGAAATGGTTGACAATTAACACTTTTGTGATGTAAAGCCGCCAGACTAGTGTCCGGAAAATTGATGGGCAGCCGGACATTATGTCCGGCTGTCAAATTTCATAGCGGGATCGCTGGTTGTGTGTATCTAGCCCCCCTCACGCCCCCAATTCCCCCCCCCCCACCACCACCACCACCACCTCCACTACCACCGCCTCTCCATTAGATGTTTCGAGGCCTGACCCGAATGTGTTTCGGCTGACTGATTTTGAAGGAGGTCACTGTTTTGGCCAGGTACTAATGACAGAAAGTACCGATTGTCAAAAACCCTATCGGGAACAATTTCCAGTTAGGCCATATCACACTGAGGCTAAAAGTTTCAAATTTGTACACTGCCATATGCAAGCTACATTATAGTACTTACAGATAAGGATGGCTTTAGTTCAAGGGTGGTGCCAGAATAGCTTGGCGCCTAGAGGCGCCAAGCTATTCTGGCTCTACCCTTGAACTATTTTAGTCAAACTTATTTCACACACTGGTGTATTCCGAATGATAAGGGTTAACTCTTTAACAAGATCGACATATTGAAGTTCAGGACAACGCTATGAAGAAAAAGTGATCACCAAGCTTGGTCCTAATTTTTTTTTTCAAATTGGCTTTAAATTAGCCACTACCCTCTGGAGATCTTGGAGATGACGTAAAGTATGCCCTGTTCAGGCCTCAGTGTCCACTGACCTGCATCACTGACGCTGAAACTGACAAGTTATGCACGGATCAGAGAGCGTGAACCAATGTCAGTGTTGTTTTAGCCTGGTTTAAATAGGTCATGTTCAAAATGTCCTTACGGGAGCGGCCGAGTCATTGTTGTCAAGACTAAAGGGAATTCACAGTAAGTTAGGACGGCCAGAGTTTGTTGATCATCTTTTCTTCACAGAGTTGTCTTGAAATCATCTGCGTTCAAAGGTTATTCGCAACAAAAAAAACAAACAAACTCGAGCAAGCTGTGCTCAAACGGACTATACACTTATTTTATAGCGTCTGACGGCCATGACGGACCCTTGTTTCAGACCTTGTAGAGCTATTTTCTATGCCACTGAAACTCGAACTAAACAAAACATCAGCCTGAACTGATGCGCAACAGATCCTCGAGCCGACGTCGGCCGCAGTTGGCCGTGCGCGTGGTCAGCTGCGCCGGACTTCGGCCCGATAGACTTTCGTGCACTGGCCGTGCGCGTGGTCAACTGCGACCGACTTCGGCCCGATAAACTTTCGTGCACTGGCCGTGCGCGTGGTCAGCTGCGCCGGACTTCGGCCTGATAGACTTTCGTGCACTGGCCGTGCGCGTGGTCAACTGCGACCGACTTCGGCCCGATAAACTTTCGTGCACTGGCCGTGCGCGTGGTCAACTGCGACCGACTTCGGCCCGATAAACTTTCGTGCACTGGCGAAGCATTGATTCATCGTAATGGGATGGGACGGGATGGGAGAGATACAATGCCTTTAGTGCTTATTGATTCATCGTAATGGGATGGGACGGGATGGAAGAGATACAATGCCTTTAGTGCTTATTGATTCATCGTAATGGGATGGGACGGGATGGAAGAGATACAATGCCTTTAGTAATCCAGACCAAAAAGGTGACTGCCAAGCGTGTGAAATGCAAAGAAGTACCCAACGGAGAAAGAACTTGACCAACGGTACAACACAATTTATTAATATTTCGGGTAAATACCCTTTGTCAAAATAGACAAACAAACAGACACATTAGCCGCTACTTATCTTCAGATGCAGAAGGAATGTGGCCTTTAGTGCTTATTGATTTTTCTGTATTGGGCACTGTTGAATATTATGTGCGTTTTACGAGTCATTGATTGCCACGCTTCTTAATTCTCATTCAGGTATGAAAAGACTTGCCTATTGTCCGCTCCGTCAACAACTACAACAAAAACACAACGTTTTTATAAAGGAGGGAAGGAAGTGTGCGTTGACCCCTTCACTGCTATTGGACGCAGACTGTTTTCTAAAATCTTTGTTAATCCGACGCCACAGAACCCCAGCCTTCAAAGGAACACAGACACAAAGTGGTTTCAGCAGGAGGCATAGATCCTCATGAGCCCCCGCAATTGCGGGGGCTCATGAGGATCTATGCCTCTTGTAGTTGGGTGGCGCTCACTTTATCTCGGCAGTGAACGGGTTAACCTTTTGGGATCTGAACTGAACTGACAACAGCAAGGTTGATGGGAGTAGAGAGATGGGGGACTACAGTGTTTGTCGATGGGTGGGGCTGGAGAGGATGAGAGGAAGTGCTTACGAGTTATCGATCACAGCGCTTTCCTATTCGAGGGCCTCTAGATTTTGACAGAACCAATTGATGCAGGTTGACACGCTACCTGGGAGTCATCAGGTCACATCCCGTTAACCCCTTGCCTGCTATTGACGTTTCCCCTCGGCGGAAAAGACGCGTGACTACTCGTCTTATTATCCTCCGAACGGTATGGTTAGCAGCACGGCAGTCAAGGTATTATATTGGCTTTCTGGTTTTACTGTAGTCTAGTACTCTGTTTAGACTTGCAGATAAAAAGCCCCCCCCCCCCCCCACACACACACACACACACACATATATGCACACGCCATGCAAGCTCAAAGACCTGTTTTAAAAATTACAACAACAAAAATGAGCAAAAGGTCCTAGGTATGTATGGATCTTTATTTGAACGACTAACAAAAGCTTTAAGACGGCCTGTGCAACAAAAAATCCCCAAGACAATCTCTTTTAACTCATTGTGCCCGAGGTCCGAAATACCCACATTTTGGAGGTATCCTCTGAGGTCTGCTTTGCAATTCAGGAGACAGATCGACCATGATAGTTCAAGGGTGGTGGCAGAATAGCTCGGCGCCTATGAGGCGCCAAGCTATTCTGCCACCACCCTTGAACTATCATGGTCGAGCCATATCCTGCTGTGGTGTGTCGCGGACAGAATGAGATAATAGCGGGGAACTGTTTTCCACGCACTGTGCGCCCAACCCAGCCCAATGATACCCCCCCCCCATCCCCCCATCCCCCCTCCCCCCCCCCCCCCCCCCCCCGCTCCAGGGCCTTTTTGTCTGAATGTGTCTGAAAATAGATCTCTCTTGGTTAAAACAGTAGAACTTGTTTTGAGCCACCATCTATTTTGCAAGAAAAATTGGCCTTAAAAGACAGGTTCTTCCTAAAGAGAAGTCTAGAAGTGTCACTTGTCATTAAAGACCATCATTTAGGTGGCTACGGCCACACTCACAGCTACAGCCACCTAAATGATGGTCTTTAATGACAGGGGATCTCTCACAGGGTGGTCGCTCAAAAGAGGTTATGTTGTATTGATTAAGATGACTGGTTTGAGTACTGTTCTATTTTTATTTAGTGCGTCATGTTTGCAAAACCTTCTTTAGATAGCTCTGTGCGTTACAGTTCAAAACAGGGGTAAATAAACACGTGTTCAGCATGAAAACGCCATAGGTGGATCCAGTGTAGTGCCAAATTAGCTTGGCCAGCTTAGCAAGAGGACGGCATGTTCGATCCATCTAAACACAAGCGTAGTAGGTTTGCTGTCACACTACGGTGTAATACAATACATCCATTACTTCCATGACCCACTCATTCATCCATCCACCCACCCACCCAAACAACAAACAAAACAATACCAAAAAAAGCATACAAACCCCCATAACAATTATATATATATATATATATATATATATATATATATATATATATATATATATATATATATATATATATATATATATATATATATATATATATATATATATAAAATAAAACAGTGCCATCAGAATTGAATGAAAAATTACGTCCCTTGGAACTAATCTGATTGAATGCATTTTTTGGCTTTGGGCGACGCCTTTGTTGAATGTAAAGAATATATATATATATATATATATATATATATATATATATATATATATATATATATATATATATATATATATATATATATATATATATATATATATATAGTTGACGTTGGGAGTGAAACAAGATGGGATGAACCATAACCCACACAGTCGATTTTTTTTTTTACCGTTTTAATTTTTTTTCTGAAAAGAATTAATTTTTACTAACAAAGTTGAAAGGGTACAAAGCTGGCTAACGAAATCATCCAATCTTCAAACTAGCTATATCCAAAATTTCAAGTAAAATGACAAAAAATCACGGACTCACTGGGTCAATCGACTTTCTTTAAACGGTGTTTATGTCTTCACTCAGACATCCAATTGCAATATGCTAGGAGGCTCCCTTAGCCACCCATGGAATAAAGTATTTTTCGCCACGTTTCAAGCTTGTGCGTACAGAAATATCGGAGACTCGTGTCTACACACACATGCACGCACACACGCACGTACGCACGCGCGCGCGCGCGCACATGCGGCTCTTCGCGCCAAATTATGTTCCGCAGCGAGATTATCGTAACTAGGTATGACACAATTGTTATCTTGTTACTTCAGTTGTCAGAAGATTAGGCCTGTCCTCCTTTGTCATCATGGACATGCTATTAAATTTGTCCCACCGCGACCCATCCTAAAAGTCCCTTCTATAAATAGAAGGGACTTCCTAAAGCCGATTTATGTGTTTTCGCACACACACAAAACGCAGTAGGAGATATCTCCAGGGGAGTTTCAGATAAGAGGTTCACATTATTCAATCTATATTTGTGCGCTCGGATCAAAAGTCTTAAGGTATTAGCTCGCCGGCCATTTCTAAAGCTTGACTACGTGTGTACACTGCAGTTCTCAGTTTTCATAGCAAGTTTTGATGAACAGTTTTGGGCACAGGCAAAGGCATCCTGTTAAAACAGTGCCATCACTGCTTTGTCGTGATCCCTGCGGGGCTCACGACGAAGCAGTGATGGCACTGTTTTAACGTGATAAGGCAAAGGTGACAAGAATGATTTATGTTAGACCCCAGCTATTTTTCCACTCGACAAGCTTCGGTACAATACAGTACCAGTCTCTAAAATATACACATTACGTATTTGATCTACACTGATAAACATTCTCTGTGTGTGTTTGGACCATCATTTTCAATTTCGCGAGGAGGAATATCGTTGTGAGCTGTTTACGATTCACTTAGTCAAACAGCTCACAACTGCGGCCATTTGCAGGCGGATAAGAAGCTTCCGGTTTTTTGGTGGGGAGCTGGGGAGCTCAGTTGGTAGGGAGTTCGTCTCTCGCCCGAAACTGAGGTCGTGAGTTCGAACCTGGCTGGGGGCAAAATCTGTTGCTGTCTCTTTTCGGTGCCTTGTCGTCGAAATCACCTTCGTGGTGGACAAAAGACGTTAAGTCCAGAACGTTGAACGTTTAACCTGTTTTCCGGTCTCTTAACTCATTCAGCCCTGCCGCACTACAGCCAAAGATGGATCGACCAGGATAATTCAAGGGTAGTGCCAGATTAGATTGGCGCTTGTCGGCGCCAAGCTAATCTGGCAATACCCTTGAATTATCATGGTCGATCCATCTGCTACAACTGGTGCATAGTCGTTAGATGACGTCTCCAAAATTTGGGAAATACGGGCTTGGGGTTGAATGAGTTAACGAAGCGTGTAGCGTGAAAATGGTCGGGTTCTAACAATCTGAACCTCAGTTTATGTCGGTGTCGATCTCCGAGAGATAGCAAACCGAACCCCAAATCATTCTTGTGTCATGAGAGTCAACCCCAATGTCACATTCATTCATTCAATAATTCTTTAGTCAACCTCTGCCTGCGAAGCGGTGACCAGCGCCAAGCTAATCAGGCACTATATTCTCAGACGTCACAGACTTTGCCTCCTCAGGCAAGTTTCACTACAGATAAAAGGTGAACACAAACCTTCTGCAAGAGACTGACATAGATTGGCGTCTGCCGGGGGCCCATAAGGATGAATGTCTCTTGCTGGCGGCACTTTGTATCCATGTTCCTTCGACACGATCCAAAAAGCAAGAGACATAGATCCGCATGAGCCTCCGCAACTGCGAGGGCTCATGAGGATCTATGCCTCTTGCTCATACCACTTTGCATCTATCTCCGCACTACGTACACATCGGAACTGGAGATTGCTCAGTTGAAACGTGGCCAGAACTTTTGAATCAACGCTCCTTCGACACGATCCAGCTTTAAGAGGCAACTGCGGGGGCTGATGAGGATCTATGCCTCTTTCTGACACCACTTTGCATCCGTGCTCGCACCACGTAAAGACTGCAGTTGGAAATCGATAGCAATTGAAACTTATCCGGTTGCAGTGTTGCGTGACTGCACCGTGCAGCTAATGGACCTAATGCTCCGGCCTGCCTTTACCCGGCGTATTCCTTTTCATGGCATTGTTATTGGGAGAAAAAATCAATGGCGGGTCTGTGAAAAACAACACCTGCCATTGTCCACAAACAGAGATTTGACCATGTTTTTGTTTTCGTAAAAAAAAAATAGCGATGAAAACAACAACACGCAACAACAACGGCAATTTCGAAAACAACCTGCGACAATTATAGGAATTTCCTTTGGGCAAAATCGTTTGATACGCGCTTTTCACATTAATTTTGTTTATTTATTTATTTATTTATTTATTTATTTATTTATTTATTTATTTATTTATTTATTATTTTCAATAGCATACGTGTATTTCATTGATTATTTTGAGGTCGCGGTGATTCCTGTAGGAAGGTATGGGTTGTGTTCCTGTAGGAATCATCGCGACTAAAAGCGTTACCGACACGCGAAGGGCTAAAGGTGTGAGTTTCAATACACGGGTAGTTTGTTAGTTCCTAGTTGAACGTCCACCGCACCGGAGTGATAATGGACGGCCCTAACAGGCGGGGTAGAGGGTACATGGACAGCTATTGCCTGCTGTGGAGTACGACCTGAACACAGATCATTTCAGGCGCACTGCAACTGTGCCACTTTGATTTATCAGGACCTTTTTAACGGACATGCTATCTAAATAAGCCCGCCTTTCTGCGTGGACTTAGATACCAGTTTCAGGCGTCGGACTTATCCGATAAGTGACACCGTTAATTCGGGCGGACTGTAATAATAATAATACCGGTTATTATATAGGCGCTTTACCCAATTCTGCGAATCGGATCAAAGCGCCGCGAACTGAACCCAACACGCACTCTCACGGGACACACACACATTCACTCTGAAGACAAACACAGTACAAGACAAACACAGGACATTCACGTCGTGCGAAGGGTCAGCTCAGCTACTGAGGTCATTTTCGGAAATTTTGATCGCTTGTATTTGAAATTTATAAAGTGGCCTGAAACCGATACCAAAGTGGAGGGGGAGGAAGAGCCGCAGTACCCGGAGAAAGAACCCCCGACGGTCCGCCCGAAATAACGGTGACGCTTACTAGTGGAGAAAAGTCCGACGCGGAAACCCGGTATCGAGACTCGCACCTTTAGCATTGGTGGCAGGCGCCTTTACCATTGCGCCACGGACCGCCCTATTCACGTGAGCGTGCGTGTTGTGTTCACTTCGCGGCGTTTTCAGTCTGTATGATGACCGGTATTATTATTATTTCGCAAGCTCAAAATAAAAACGAAACATACGCTGTGACACATGAACAAGTGTACCAGTGTCAGGAATAATACTCAAAATACAATGTTTAATACTGTCACTGTGCACTGTACTACTGTTGTTTTTGCTTCCATCCCAACAAGAACACACATTGTAATATGTGTACAATGAGACAGTATGTTTAAAAAGGGACCATACATAAGCTTTAAATGGGCAGAACAGAACATTCAAATATTAAATACCTCGCCCATGTCTTGCCTTAATACCTTAACGCTCCAAATGCTCACCCATTTAACACTTTAGTTCTTCAGTGTCTCAGCCCCTTCCCTGTAGAAATGTGATCATGAACACCACCCAACTGCAAGAGGCAAAGAACCTCATGAGCCCCCGAGATTAGTCTGTGTTGAATTTGCCATGTTTTTCAAAGACATAATTTTGCGTGCACCGGCAGTGAATGGGTTAATTGTTCTGCTCTGTTTGGATGTATTACTAACTTCTGACAGCTCGAGGCCGTACAATCTCGTATAGATTAATCGATGTCACAAGTCTGTAGCACTTACCGTGTCATGCCATTCAATTATGAATTATTAATCCCATCCGTGGATTGTTTTAGTGGCCATGTCAACATAAGGTGTTTGTCTGCAATAAGATTAATCACACACATTCTTTTTTCATGCTCACAGGTCGTCAAACGCTTTTTGTCAGTCATACAAAAGGCATACAATTAGAGAGCTACCAGATCAATATGCCAGCACAGGTTTCCTTTTTGTGCAAAGTAGAAAGGATTTCCAAAAGTACGTTTTAATGGCCACGTAACTGTTATAGTCGTGTGAATGCAACAGCTGTTGAATTTTTATGTGTACACAACTCTGATATAGCATACACCGGGACCAGATGAGAAAATATTTGCTTTGTCCGGTGTCAAATGCTTTCGGACGGTCCTTTGTTTCATGTATTCCAGCTCCATCCACAAACTGTGGTGTTCTGCACTTCTAATACCGTCCAAAAACTGTGGTGGTCTTTGTTGCATTCATTCTAAAACCGTGCACATCATTACCAATTCTTTGTTTTGTTGCATTCCAACCGCCCCAAAACTGTGTATTTTTTGTTTCATCCATTCCAACACCGTCCACAAACTGTGATGGTCTTTGTTTCATGCATTCCGGTACCGTCCAAAACTGTGGTGGTCTTTGTTACATGCATTCCAACGCCATGCGACAGGCTGTCCTTTCTTTTATGCATTCCAACACCGTCTACAAACTGTGGTGTTCTTTGTTTCATGCATTACGGTACCGTCCAAAAACTATGGTATTATCTGTTTCATGCATTCCAACACCGTCCAAAAACTATGTTTTTTGTTTCGTGCTTTCCAACACTGTTCAAAAACTAATTTTCTTCCTTTTATGTTTCCAGTGACGTCCAAAGACTGTGCTATTCTTTGTTTTGTGTATTCCAGCACCGTCCAAAAACTGTTCACATGTTTGTTTAGCTTTTAGCGATCCATTGCATGTATACAATATTGATCGACACTGGCCTCAACAATGGTCTGTATCTGAAACAGCGGCTTTTAACTCATTCTACCCCAGACACACCACAGCAAAATAAAGATCGACCGGATGATAGTTCAAGGGTGATGCCAGAATAGCGTGGCGCCTATGGGCGCCAAGCCATTCTGGCATCACCCTTGAACTGTCATGGTCGATCTGTGTCCTGCACTGCAACGCAGTCTTCACAGGACGGCTTCAAAATTTGGCGATTTCGGTCTTGGGATTGAATGAGTTAACAAGCATAAAGCTTTCCTCTTGTTCTTCTCTGCAAGAGTCTTAACATTTGCATGGCGGAAAATCCGAACAATAAGTCCATCAATCCTTTGCCTGAAGGACAACCAATGAAACCGGTTTTAACGCAATCTTATACCTAAGGCCCTTTGCGTATTGGGTATGAGGTTAGTAGTTGGCAATATCTGCTTATGATAACGGTTCGTATCAAGTCTTTCAACAATGCTGGTCAATATGTCACTTATGAAGTTTGAATGGCGTACAATGAAACTGATTTTCTCCGTTGTAGGTAGACGAGTTTAGAAGAGTTTCTCCTTTGCGCACAAGGGGAAGTAGAAAACCTCTTTTCCGCGTGCCTTATCACATGGATTCTGGAAAGAAGGGTAGAGAAGTTTTAGTTTTGGCAAGACAACATTGATAACCCATTGAATCGGGCAATTTTATAAATCAACGCCCGCCATGGAGCTGATCGCTTTAAAATGTTCTCTCATAGTATTAGTCTATTTCACGTCCAAAGACATATGGTATTAAACAATTTCGTTCAGTTACGTGTATGCATGAATACATTTACCACTACCTATGAATGTGTCACAAATGACAACAAGTTGTGACAAAGCAAAGTGTGTATAACCCTTGTATCGACAAATTTTAGTGATCCAATGAGCTCGCCGGGGTGCAGATCGCATTAGCAACAAAACTTCCCAGAAAAGATATAGATTTTCCGTTCTGACACGGGTGTATTTACATCACCGACCGGAAACTGTTTTGTTCTCATCAAGAAAGCGTGTGCTGATCTGTAATTTTGGACCTTACGGCTGTAAGTAGTAAGGTCCAAAATCACAGATCAGCACACAGTTAAAGATCGGACGGACAAAAGCTGCTTTGCGGCATCGCTAGGAAACCCGTTTCAATGACAACTTGGAGATGGGGCACCTGTGATTGCTCAAGATAATTCGCTAAGTGCACCAGGCACTGGTCTTTGATCTGTTACGGTGGGCTGCAAACGCTAACGTGTTCAAAAAATACCATTTCAGCTACCACAGTTCACAGTAAACATCCCAACAAAGAAAGAAACAAGTTTGGAAAAGACGGTCACAACACAGTTTATTAATATTTCGGGTTAAATCCTTTAAACAAAATAGACATACAAAGAATTACACAATTTGCTGCTTGTGTTCTGATGAAGGCAAGTGGCAACTGTAGGATATGACGTCAAACAATAGATGAAGAACTCAAAGTGCCTAAGAACAGAAGTAACACAAATATGACGTCAAATAATAGAGTCAAAAATGACAGAGCTGACAGCAAAGACAGTACATTATATTATAATGTATTGTCTTTGCTGACAGTTCACCGGAAGCTGTCAAATTAACACCTTCGCTGTCGAAAAAAAAAATAAACATCGACGATCTAATTACAAGAGACATAGATCCTCATGAGCCCCCGCAATTGCGGGGGCTCATGAGGATCTATGTCTCTTGCTGACCCTTGACACTTTGAATCCATGTTCCTGGGACGGATAGGGATATTTGGCGTTGAATTAACAAAGATTTCATCAGCTCAGTCTGCGACCAGTGTCAGTGATGGGGTTAATACAAATCAGAAAAGCACAACGTTAAGCAGGCACGTCCTTTGCCATATTCCGGTTTCCTACAAGCGCTAACATGTTCAAGAACTACCAATGAGAAACCACACTTCACGCTAAGTTGTCAAATACAGAACAAAAGGAACAAATAAGCCTGTATTCGTCACTTGAGCTGACTGACTGTGTAAATGCATGCTATAAAATGGGACAGGTTTTACCGCTAGGGCCATTTAGATGAAAGAAACTGGTTGTTGGTAAAACCCTGTAGATGATTCGCAGAACTGTGTGAACGTTCCATTGAAGATCCTGAAAATCGAACTGTAGGACTTGATGCCTTCATATGGAAAAACCCCGAGATAAAAGAGACAAAAGACAATACCTTTTCACTAGTAGGGCCAACGTCAATAAACCAATGAAGCTTTCTTTAACAACGGCGCAGATATCTGACAGTTTCAAGCCTGCGTAAAAATGAAACGTGAAGGTAAACATCATGAAAGGTAATCAGCTGTTTTTCTGTAAAGGAGGAAAGTGGTCAGGCGATGCAAATTTGATTCGGAAGAACAAGAAAGCTTCAATGAGTATGCTTGGTTAAATGTAGTGCCTGATTGACCTGCTTCGTCATCAGATAAATAGTTCTTCGATTTTCTTCACTTGACTGTCTATAAATGGTTGGTATTTGAAAATTGAATCATATAGGATGGGTCTCGCGTTGCATAGTAACAATGTAATACATGATAATTCGAGACGCGTCGCTTACGTAAGCGACGCGTCTCGAATTCGTTTAACTACTTCACTGCCAAAAGCCACATGTGTACCTGGACCATTGCAGGTTGACTGCCGGATACACTCGTCTGTCTGGAGCAGTTGACTGCCGGATACACTCGTCTGTCTGGAGCACACGGTTATGAGTAAGACAGTAAAGGAGACCATTAGTGACTGAACCACCTTCTCAAGGGAAAATCCAGTATCCTGGAACTGAAGGGAATTCTGCGTAGCTGTACCCGGGGATTGTCGCTGCTGCGGAATAGTCACCAACATGGCGGTAAGGGTCTCTCCATTATTCATGTCCTTTTGTTGTATTCGTTAGTTCATTATTAATTAGCGGCAGGAACGAAAAGTGGCAGAAATGTCAATTACTTAATCCGCTCGGAAATACAGTTCATTTTTCATTGTTCATGGCTCTCTCTCTCTCTCTCTCTCTCTCTCTCTCTCTCTCTCTCTCTGTCGGTGCGAAATGACCTAAAAAGAGAAAAGAACTTTGATGAATTTAAAAAAAAACAGCGAAACCGCGTGAGGTCAATGGTGCGAGCCGCGAGGAGGGACTTTATCCGCAACACTGTCAAGGACAACAAAGATGTGTCAGCAGTGTGGCGGGTACTGAATTCGATCACTCGAGGCAATGGCAGTAGGTCAACAACCATCCCCAGTAATCTCTCCGCCGACACATTCAACGAACATTTTTTGTCTGTTGCGGATTTGATAACTACTCCTAGTCGTGATACAGAGGCTGACATATGCCCCGATTACTTAGTTAATTTCTGCAACAGAAAAACAACTGGCACACTACCATTTAATATCCCCATACTTGCTGTGAACGAAGTGGGCAAACTAATTAGTGACCTAGCTAATAAGAAGTCCTCCGGCCATGATGATATCAACCCACAAATATTAAAGTTGTCTGTACCATACATCATAGAGACCCTTACTTATACTTACAACTTATGTATTTAAAAGAATGTATTCCCTACAGACCTCAAAGTTGCAAAAGTCGTTCCACTGCCAAAATCAAAAGATCGTACTGACCCTAACAACTATAGACCCATTTCTCTGCTGTCAGTATTATCTAAACCCCTCGAAAGGCATATACATAAATACCTGTCTGACTACTTAGAATCGCGAAAGTTGCTACATTCGTCTCAGTCAGGATTTCGCCCTCGGCACTCATGTCATACGGCTCTGAGCAGATTAACAGACACATGGCTTTCAAATATGAATAATTCGCAGCTGACAGGTGTAATGTATCTTGACTTTAAAAAGGCTTTCGACTTAGTGAACCATACAATATTGATTTCCAAACTTAAGCATTATCTTCGAAACGACATGGCTGTTTCCTTTTTTATGTCATACCTCGAAAACAGAAAACTGAAAGTAATTGCTAATGGAGCCTACTCTTCTACTAAACATGTTAAACTCGGGGTTCCGCAGGGGTCAATCTTAGGTCCTCTTTTATTTTGTATTTACATCAATGACCTGCCTCTAAGTCTCACATACGAAGCAACACAGTGTGATATGTTCGCCGATGATACCTCAATCCACACAGCTAACAAAGACATACGTGAAGTTGAAAACGGCCTTCAAAAAAGTCTCGACGATATATCAGCATGGTGTAAAGTCAACTCAATGATTCTGCATACTACTAAAACAAAATCTATGATTATTGCAACACGCCAAAAGCACCAGTTAAAACCTTTAAAGCTTAATTTATCACTCGGCGACGACATCATAGAACAGGTAGCCGAACATCGTCTATTGGGGGTCACAATTGATAATCAGCTGAGGTGGCAGATGCACATTGACAATGTCTGTAAAATGGTCTCTAGAAATGTCTTTATGTTATCGAAATTAAAGTATTACACAGATAGTGAAACCAGAAAATTGTTCAGTAGTGCACACATTATGTCACATATAAACTACGCATCGACGGTGTGGGATTGTTGCAGCGATGTCCACTTAAAAAGACTAAATTCTTTACATAGGAGAATGGCAAAATTAATTCTTCCCGACCCGCACTTGACGACCGAGGAAAAACTCAGTAAAGCTGGATTCCTGCCCCTTTTAAATCATTTTAAATATAACAAAGGGGTATTGATGTTTAAAGTGTGGAACCATAGCGCTTCAGAATATCTAACAGAGTTGTTTAAAAAATCAGATTCCTGCTATGGGAGCATGAGGGGTCTTTATATTGTTCCAAAACCCCGAATAGATATATTTAAATCTACTTTGTCATTTGCGGGTTCCACACTGTGGAACTCACTCCCACATCACGTTAAAGCCACTCCGACATTATCTCGTTTCAAAGCAAGTCTTTATAGGTATCTGACATTACTCAAATAATAATATCTAGTTATTCGTAGACACGCGTGTATATTCTAACAATCATAATATGTATGTGTGTGTGTGTGTGTGTGTGTGTGTGTGTGTGTGTGTGTGTGTGTGTGTGTGTGTGTGTGTGTGTGTGTGTGTGTGTGGACGCGTGAGTTCGTTTGTGGGCGGCGTATGCGCGTGTTTGTGTTTAGTGGACTATATATTTTGTATTACTGTGCTTTGATGTCTCTTTTTTATGTATATTTTGTACTTAGTTAGTCGTAGTTGTAGCAACGGCAGGTACGAAAAATGACAGTCACTGACTGTGTTAATATCTTCACCGTTGTAAAATAAAGATTCATTGATTCATTGATTCATTGATTCTCTGTCTCTCTGTCTCTCTCTCTCTCTCTCTCTCTCTCTCTCTCTCTCTCTCTCTCTCTCTCTCTCTCTCTCTCTCTTATCTTCTCTCTCTCTCTCTCTCTCTCTCTCTCTCTCTCTCTCTCTCTCTCTCTCTCTCTCTCTCTCTCTCTCTCGCTATGCCATGACGATCGTGCAAGCAACAGGGCTGCCATTTGAGACCTCCTGCAAAAAGTACTGCCTTTTGCCAGTAAATCTCAACGCCATGCCAGTTGAAGGACTGCCTTCAGCTTTGGAAGCTGCTTTGAACGCCCTGCTATGCGACAACACGCTGTCATCCTTTAAAATTGACGGTAGAGGCGACTCGACAGTTGTCATTCTGAGGTTGACCGGTATGGCACACGGGTCCCCTGCCATTACTGCAACCTACCGCAAGAAGCCGCCATCCCACAATCGCCGGGACTACATGAGAGCAGAGGCCAGGAGGCAGGAACGTTCAAACAAGGCAAGTGACAATCTATCACCAGTATTGCCTTTGTTTATGCCCACCCCGCCCACACAAGCTACAAACAGCGAAGACAAACAGCTACACACTCTCGACACGCCGTGTACAACTCCCCAAGCCACAGGTGATGAGGTTGCACGTGTTTCCCATGATGTCTACACACCCACAGTGGGCAGATGTTCACATCTGCACGGGACATAGACGACCCCGCCCTCCACGAGTCGCCTGCTGCCTTGCAGGCCTGGCCGCTTGGCTGCGGAAAGGCTAAGGGAGGAAACCCCTGACATCAAAGCCCCCGTGTCTCCGGGGAAGGCTTTTGAGCCAGAGACTAGGACAAGGACAGTCTGATATAAAACCTACGACCCGAGGACCTCGATGCCATCGTCCCAGCTTGCTAGGCCATGGCAGATGAACCAAGGGTTTAAAGGGTGGGGCCAGTACTGCGCACACTGCACTCCACCAAAAAGCTCCACCGCGCAGGCTTTAGGAAACGTCCACGGACCATGACACTGACCATTCCAAGTCCTGTAGCGATGGGCGAGGGGCGAAACGGCAGGTGAAAGATGTCACTGGAAGCCGCAGTCTCAAACCTGCATGCAGGCGGTTCAGGATATTGGTCGCCTGATGTTGACCTGGGGATGACAACATCACTCGGCACACCCTGAACGACCAAGCAGCCTTCTCTAGGGACAGCACTGCTTGCTCCACACGGAGAGGGGCCTAGAAAAGGTGGCCTAACCAAAGCTCGTCCCCTCGCAACCCCAGTTGGCTAGCCGCGGTCAACGGGCATCTTCTCATGCGGTCAAAAAACAAGAAAGAATAACGGATCCACTCTGATGACGACCACGACCGGACTCAACGTAGCATGCTGGAACATCCGAACCATGCTCGACAAAGCAGACAGCGGACGCCCCGAACGTCGCTCCGCCCTCATTGCCCATGAATTGCGGAGGTTAAACATTGACATCGCCGCGCTCAGCGAAGTACGCCTTCCGGACGAAGGCAGCCTCCAAGAACTTGGCGCTGGGTACACCCTCTACTGGTCAGGCAGGACTGCATCAGAAAGACGGCTCTCAGGCGTGGGTTTCATGGTCAAGACCTCCATTGCGACTAAGCTGGAAAACCTACCAACGGGTCATTCAGACCGCATCATGTCCATGCGCCTCCCACTGAGACACCAGCAACACGTCACCCTTCTCAGTGTGTACTCCCCAACCCTCTTGGCAGAGCCTGCTGAAAAGGACAAGTTTTACACTGACCTGCGCAGCCTCATACAGAGCACCCCTGCAGACGACAAAGTCATCATCCTTGGCGACTTCAACGCCAGAGTGGGCCAGGACTCTGAAGCCTGGAAAGGAGTCCTCGGCAAGCATGGCGTGGGGAACTGCAATGACAATGGCCGCCTACTGTTGGAGTTCTGTGCAGAGCAGCAACTGGTCATCACCAACACTACTTTTCAGCAAAAGGACAGTCGAAAGACCACCTGGATGCATCCTCGCTCCAAGCACTGGCACCTTATCGACTATGTCCTAGTGCGTCAGAGGGACCGCAGTGACGTCCTCCTCACCAGAGTGATGCCCAGCGCAGAGTGCCACACTGACCACCGCCTTGTCCGCTGCAAACTCAGGCTCCACTTCAAGCCAAAACCCAAGAAATGGGGCCCCCCCAAGAAAAAGCTTGATGTTGCGAGCCTTCAGCGTGACGACGTGAAAGCTGCCTTTCAGACAGATTTACAGCGCAGGCTCAAAGACACAGCGGACCCAGCAGACTCCTCCCCTGAAACACTTTGGGAAGAACTGAAAACTGCTATTGCAAAATCCTCTGCAGAAGTCTTGGGTTTCGCTAGAAAGAAGAATAAAGACTGGTTTGACGAAAACGATGTAGAGATCCAGGAACACCTAGCAAAAAAAAGAGCCGCCCATCAGGCCCACCTAGCCCAGCCTTCCTGCCCTGTGAAGAAGTCTGCCTTCCGCCTCGTCTGCAGCAGTCTCCAGCGCAAGCTCAGAGATCTCCAGAATGAGTGGTGGACCAGACTTGCACAGAGGACCCAGCTTTGCGCAGACAATGGTGACTACAGGGGCTTCTACGAAGCATTGAAAGCAGTGTATGGCCCCAGGCACCTGGTACAAAGTCCCCTGCGAAGCGCGAATGGCCAGGCACTCCTCACAGATAATACCTCCATCTTGAACCGCTGGTCGGAATACTTTCAGAGCCTCTTCAGCGCTGAGCGCACTGTTCAAGAAGCAGTCGTCCTACAAATCCCACAGCTCCCAGTAAAAGTTGAATTGGACGAACCGCCCACCGCTGAAGAGACCCTCACAGCCATCCACCAGCTCAAGAGTGGCAAAGCAGCAGGCATTGATGGAATACCGCCAGAGATCTGGAAACATGGAGGCACAGCACTGCACAACAAGCTCCATGACCTCTTTCTCTGCTGCTGGGAGGAAGGAACACTACCAAAGGATCTCCGTGATGCAGTCGTTATCACCCTGTACAAGAACAAAGGTGAGAAGTCTGACTGTTCCAACTATCGGGGAATTACACTGCTGTCCATTGCTGGAAAAATCCTTGCAAGGCTGCTCCTGAATCGGCTGGTACCTGCCATCGCTGAAGACCAACTCCCAGAGGGCCAGTGTGGCTTCAGAGCAAACAGGAGCACCACCGATATGGTCTTTGTGCTGAGACAGCTACAGGAGAAGTGCCGCGAGCAGAACAAAGGGCTGTACGTAACGTTTGTCGACCTAACAAAAGCGTTCGACACTGTGAGCAGGCAAGGCATGTGGCAGATCCTGGAGCGACTTGGCTGTCCCCCAAAGTTCCTCAACATGATTGTCCAGCTACACGAGGACCAGCAAGGTCAGGTCAGACTCAACAATGACCTCTCAGAACCATTCCCCATTCTCAACGGCGTAAAGCAGGGCTGCGTGCTGGCACCGACCCTCTTCACCATCTTTTTTAGCATGATGTTGAAGCAGGCCACAGTGGACCTCGATGATGACGATGCAGTGTACATCAGGTATCGTCTCGATGGCAGCCTGTTCAACCTCAGACGACTGCAGGCCCACACGAAAACCCTAGACCAACTGATCCGTGAGCTGCTTTTTGCTGATGATGCTGCCCTCGTTGCACACACAGAGAGAGCCCTGCAGCGCATCACGTCCTGCTTCGCAGACGCTGCCCAGCTCTTTGGACTCGAGGTCAGTCTGAAAAAGACAGAGGTCCTCCATCAGCCGGCACCCAAGACAGTGTATCGCCCTCCTCACATCACCATCGGCGAGTCTGAACTAAAGTCAGTGCACCAGTTTACTTACCTTGGCTGCATTATCACGTCGGACGCCAAGCTGGACAAGGAGCTTGACAGCAGGCTGGCAAAAGCGAACAGCGCTTTCGGGCGACTTTTCAAGCGGGTGTGGCACAATCAACAGCTGAAAACAGGCACCAAGATCAGCGTGTACAGAGCTGTGGTCCTCACCACCCTGCTGTATGGTTCCGAGTCCTGGGCCCTCTACCGCAGCCAACTACGACTCCTCGAACGCTTCCACCAGCGCTGCCTGCGTACCATCCTGGGCATTCACTGGAGTGACTATGTCACCAATGTCGAGGTCCTTGAACAGGCTGAAACCGTGAGCATCGAGGCTTTGCTGCTGCGGACACAGCTCCGCTGGGCGGGGCATGTCTCCAGGATGGAGGATCATCGCCTACCAAAGATCACCCTGTTCGGCGAGCTTGCTACTGGACACCGTGACAGAGGGGCACCAAAGAAGAGATACAAAGACTGTCTCAAGAAGTCACTTAGTGCCTGCCAAATCGACCACCACCAGTGGTCTTCGCTTGCTGTGGACCGTGACACCTGGCGCTCCACTATTTACAAGGCAGCTGTCTCCTTTGAGGACTCTCGCAGAGCTAGCCTTAAGGACAAGCGCCTCAGGAGAAAGAACAGAGATGCCGCAACTCAGAACTCTGGCCATACCTTCCCCTGCAGCCACTGCGGTCGAACCTGCCTGTCCCGGATTGGCCTCCGCAGCCACGAACAAGCCTGCAGACGTCGTGGGCAACTCCTATAAAATCTTCGTTCGCGAAGTCCAGCCAAGAGAGACACACCCACAGCGGACAGGATAGAGACCAGTGACGATGCACCTACAGAGTGCATTGGTACCAGCGTGACAACACAGCTGACTGGAGCGTGCGCAATGGACTGTGTCGACAGTGCTGAAGTTGACCCTAGTGATGCGAGTGTAACCACTGATTCATACACTCTTGAAGAGAGAGATTACGTCGCATCAATCATGAACAGAACTTTACAAAGACGTTTACGCGATAACCAGAGAAACACAGGATTTGAGAAATGCGTTTTGTACAAAAAAAATCAGCAAGAGCAATTGTTGTGTAGAAGTGATGACATAACAGTGGTCTTGGACTGTGAGAAAGGTTCTGTGTGTCACTGGTTCATCCATCAAAGAAAAAAGCTGATGAGTGACTATGAACAAAAGGTGCAAGAGAACATTTGCCGCTGGACTGCCATAGATCCCAATGGTAACTACCAAGAGTGTTTTGATAGGGCGCTGATCGAGTTGGAGAATATACGTTCCATGGTTCGTCACCTCCTGGGTTAACATTCTGACTGACTCGGTGCTTGATTTGAAGCCTAGCCTGACTGATGACGACTGTCGCATTGTTGCTGACTTTTAGCTAATAGAATAACCGATTCCTAACATGGACATTTACCTTGTTGGATGAGACCTTATTTCGGTGTTTTCATTTGTTGTCGAATATTTTCGATTTTTTCCTCCCCATCCCACTGTTCCCCCATTGCAATGGGCCGTCGGCCTGAGCAATAAACATCGTTCGTTCGTTCGTTCGTTCGTTCTCTCTCTCTCTCTCTCTCTCTCTCTCTCTATCTCTCTCGCGGGGGCTCATGAGGATCTATACCTCTTGCAGTAGTGTGGTGTTCATTTTTTTTCTCGCCATCGAAGGGGTTGATGTGTGCACCTTCTCAATGTTTGAGTTCAAGCTTTGCACAAACGCTTTTACAAAAATGGAACTAGTCACAGCCCAGAGTCATTACGTATTTTATCAGGAGAGAGAGAGAGAGAGAGAGAGAGAGAGAGAGAGAGAGAGAGAGAGAGAGAGAGAGAGAGAGAGAGAGAGAGAGAGAGAGAGAGAGAGAGAGAGAGATTTTTCCTGGTGTCTGTACTACGTCTGTATTGCTTTTTTTCAACGTCATCAGTGTTGTGCTTTAGTGAGGTTTTGCATAATGCAAGTACTGAGACATAAACTTTTTTTCCTTTTGTCCCTGTTGTGTGCACTGCGTTTGACTTTTGATTTTATCCTTTTTTTTTTCCCGCCACCGTTACTGAACGCACAAAATAGTGTGCAGACGACACAAACTGTCATCTGCACAATTTTGCAGTTCTTAAATTATAGTGTGATTTTGTTTCGTTACGTTTGCATACTTTGCACCGCTTAGAAGGTAGCTTCTATGGTTACTTATGTACACACGGAACGCACGCAGGGTTTTGGGGTTGTTTAGGTGTTTTTGTTTTGTTTTGTTTTGTTTGTTTGTTTGTTTTTTGTTCTTTTGTTGTTGTTTTTTGTAAACGTTCAAATTCGTCACATTGTTTGAAATTTGCGTGTTTCTAGTCAAAGAACCAGCAGCAGGTCACAAAGAAGACTAAGAAACCAGCTCCAAAATCGGACGCAAAACCGCCTGAAAAACCTGACGCCTGCGCGGCGGCTTCGGAGATCGAGGCAAAACCGCAAACTAAACTTTCCGAAGAGGAAAAACACTCAAACGCAGTGACACACAGCATCGAAAAACTGTCCATGGTGAGCTTACCTTTGCTGTGAAAATGTCCGTGAACTGCGAACCTGCCAACAAAAAAGAAAAGTTTCTGCCACACGGATCTAACCTATTTGCATCCGGAAATGCGCATTCCGGACAACGAATTAACCCATTTAACCCAAGGCCGGATTTCCCAAATTTTAGAGGTGTCAGCTAAAGACAACATGCCAGTGCATTTCAATATACCAGTTGCAGGAGATGGATGGACCATGATAATTCAATGGTAGTGCCAGATTAGCTTGGCTCCTGAAGGCGCCAAGCTAATCTGGTAATACCCTTGAATTATCATGGTCCATCCATCTCCTGCTGTAGTGCGTCGGGGCTAAATGGGTTAACGGATTGACTGATTAAAAGCGTTCAACACTCGTGTAAAGATCTCTTGGTCTGTGCGCGTACACAAAGACTCTGATGCCGCTTCGCTCTAAGCGGTTCAAGAGCTGTTGGCGTACCTTGCGGTGTTGCTCTGTGGCAGGGCACGTGAGTGTCTCGTGAAAGGCAGTTCAGATTTCTTAGGATAGCTAAGATCGTTAACAAAATAATACTAAGAAAGAAAAAAAGGAAAATTAAGATGAGAGTGAGCAAAATACTGAACAGGCGTTGTTCGGAAATCAGAAGTAGGTCAAAAAGTGCTCGTGTTTCCACAAAACAGTGGATCAAAAGCCCGGTCAAACATGCGATATCGCATGTTTGACCGGGCATTTAATCCACTGTTTTAGTCGTCGAACACGTGCAGTTTTGTCCTACTTATGATTTCTGGAAATTGTCTATTATGGATGGATGGATGGATGAAATTGTCTATGATAGATGGATGGATGGATAGATGGATGGATGGATGGATGGATGGATGGATGGATGGATGGATGGATGGATGGATGGATGGATGGATGGATGGATGGTCTGATTATCGGGTACTTTCATGCGTTATTGTATTGTTCTCTTATTACATGCTGCTCAGATAAACATATTCCAACGGAGTAGGCAGGTAAGTTGTCACCTCTCTCTCTCTCTCTCTCTCTCTCTCTCTCTCTCTCTCTCTCTCTCTCTCTCTCTCTCTCTCTCTCTCTCTCTCTCTCTCAGGATTTAATCATTTGTTCCAAAACTAAACAAAACGGCTCCACAAAACTGCACCCCGAAACCCCGAAACTATATAAATATGTTCTACTTTTTTTTTGTGTGGAAACACTGCGTAAATACGTCGCATTTATTATGTTTGTGAGTACATAACCCAGTATGCACAGTGAAAGCAGGTTTTTCGTGTGCAAATTTGTCGCATTTCATATGCTCGTGAGTATATACAAATTCGGCTTGAACTGAAACCCATTGTGCCTACTGGTTTTTCGCTGCCTAATTGTCCTATCGAATTAGCTGCCAGAGACTAGACTAAAATCTTTTTGTGAAATAGCTTAAAGGCGCATTGACCTGAATAAGGCCAGCAAGAGACATAGATCCTCATGAGCCCCCGCGACAGCGGGGGCTCATGAGGATCTATGCCCTCTTGCAGCTATATGATTTTCGCTGCTTCCTGGCAGTGTACTAAGGTCAAACCAACCACGCATGCGGAGACGCCATGCACCAATCGGATTAGCTGAACGCTCCGTAGCACACGACAAATATTTGGCGACTTGAATGATGCACACTTCACTGACTAATATAATCGAAATCTTAACTCTTTCACCATTGCGGAGAAAAAGTGAAGCCCGCCGCAGTTGCGCAGCAAGAGCGGCGTTGTGCATCCCCCTTCGCCTTCCCAGTTGGGACTGTGCCGGCTGAATGAAACACACATCAAGTTAACTCATTTAATCCCAAGACCGCATGTCCCAAATTTTGAAGGTGTCACTGAGAAACTGTCTACCAGCTGCAGGAAATGGATCGACCACGATAATTTAAGGGTAGTGCCAGATTAGCTTGGCGCCTTCAGGCGCCAAGCTAATCTGGCACTACCCTTGAATTATTATGGTCGATCCATCTCCTGCAGTCGTGCGTCGGGGCTTAATGAGTTAAATAAAGTCGTCAACAAGTAAGATCATTTGTCACAGCAAGCAGCCGACATCGGCCTGTGGAACTTTTGCGTACCGAGCCGTTGTTTGGTCCCACACTTTTTCGCTACCCTATTAGCGTCAGTTGCGCTCAACCCAACACAGTAAGTAGAACTTCATTGGGCAGACGCCAGTCTTGGCTGGCCCGCGCGACGTCAGCGCGAGGTACTTTTACTAATGATGCATATCTCAGGGAGGCTGTTCGGCCCGATGACCTTTCGCTCAGCGGGTATGATGGAAAGGTCCGCTGAGGACTAATTAGGCCTGCCTACAATGCGTGCCAAAAAGTCAACTTTATTTCAATAGCAAAGCATAATGTGCTCAGTGTTCAGGCCAGTTAAGGTTTCCGTCGGTCCGAGGACCTTTTGCTCAGCGGGTATGTTGAAAAGGTCCCCAGGGGACTAATTAGGCCTGCCTGCAACGCGCGCGCCGAAAAGTCAGCTTGATTGAGCGTAATGTGCACAGGTATTTGAATGAAATCGCCGAGGCCGGACAAAAAAATGACTGCTTGCTTGGTCACAGGGAGAGAAGGGGAGGGAGAGGGCGGGGGAGGGGGAAGGGGGTTTGAGGACATGGTGGCTAATCTGCCGGAAACACAATAAGAGCTGTACGAAGTTTCAGTGTATCAGGTATCGATTCACTGGTATTTCCTCTGCCTTGGCCCACATGCGATTCCAAGGACCCAGACACCCAGTCCCCACGTTACAGCTCAGAAGACATATCGACCTTGATAGTTCAAGGGTGGTGCCAGAATAGCTTGGCGCCTATAGGCGCCATGCTATTCTGGCACCACCCTTGAACTATCAATTGTTATGTTAAGCGATCTGCTCCTGGGCATGCTTTAATTGCTAAAATTTGCTGATACAATGCATTTTCAATGTTTTCTTGTATGAAGGAAGACTTTTCTAACCCTCTTTTCAGAATCCTTGTGAAAAAAAAAACCACTTAACACAGATTTTCTATTGCCCCTAGTGAAGTCTCTCTTACCTACGAGAAAAAAAGTAACACAAAACAAACCAGAAAAGTCCTTATTTTACGACATTCAAAATTAAATAGTTGACACAGCTTTATAGTAAGACATAATACAAACATTTATGACAGATATTACGAACTATTAACCCTTTTGTCTGGAGCAGGTCGCTTTAATTGTTATTTTTTAGACCGAGAGAAACAGAAAAACGGAAAAACAAACAAACTTGCGAACCGCCAAGAAACAGAACGAGATGGCTGTTGTAGCGCGGCAAACATGAATAGACAAGCCGGCGGTCACGAAACTCAAACTCCAAAACATTGATTTCAGCAAATGAAACCACCATAATTCAAAACTGAAATCAGTGGTGCGGAAACGCGGGTGCACCCATCCGTGGCGGCTAAAGTAGAGTAAGCAGGCGAGCCCCAGCCGAGTTAATGAATTTGATCGTATAGTTATTTACTGTTCACGCTTGATTGGGTTTCACCTAATGGACTACACCGATGTTGTTGTGAATACCGCCACTCCGTCACATACAGGCGTTCGACTGACGCTCTCTTTTGAATGGTCACACCTCGCGCCCTCAAAACCGAGGGAATGACAGTGGAGTTTTGAATCGCGAGGTATGACCACAAACTGGGAGGGAATGACAGGGGAGTTTTGAAGACGACATGGCAAAACGAATGACCGCTTTAAACTTATTCACCGTAAATCTAGACCAAAAAGGTGACTGTCAAGCGTGTAAAATGCAGAGAATAACCAAACGGAGAAAGAAGCACGCTTAGAAAGGACAGTTACAACACAATTTTTTAAAAAAAATAAGTAGACAATCAGGTATGCAATGCGTCACTTATCTTGTCAGTGCTTGGTAATATAAGTGACAACAGAAGGATGTGACGTCAAAGTCAGCAAGAGGCATAGATCCTCATGAGTCCCCCGCAACTGCGGGGGCTCAGATGATCTGTGTCTCTTGTAGTTGGGTCGTGTTGACTTTTTCTCGGCAGTTTAAGGGTTAAATAGAGAGAGAGGGCGGTCGTAGGGATGCAGCATGTCACTTCCGTTCAGTTGTCACTTGCTTTCTCTACGCACTGACAAGATAAGTAGCCCATTGTATACTTGTTTGTCTATTTTTTAGAAGAAAAAAAGTTTTTCTTCAAAATATTAATAGATTGTGCGTGCTTTTTTCTGCGTTAAGTTATTCTCTTATTTACCGTAGATATTAGAGAGAATGACAGAGGCGTGTTTTGGTCAGTAGGCACGGTGCCTCTAAGCCGGTACGCCGTGGACTTCCTTTGGTAAAAAGGTAAGACCGCTAAAAAAAATAAATAATAATATTAAAATAAAATTAACAAACAAAGCACCTGAATTGTTACAAAATCATCATGACTGTGGGGAGTTGAGGTCGCATGGCGTGGCATGTCTAAATCGATTCGTTGTCGATTGCCTGTGCTTCGGACCACACTGATCAAAAAACGGGAGTTATTTTTAAGCCACTGCTTTGGTCTCGTGAAGGCCGGTAAAAATCTGAACAACCGTGAAGTTTCATAGCGAAGCGGATATAGTCATTTTGCCAAGTAGCCTCTGAAAAAAAGAAGAAGGTAGAATTAACCTCTTTACCGCCAATGGACTCGGACAGTTTTCTGAAATCGCAGTCAAATCAGTGCCAAAGAGCTCAAGCCGTCTCGTGGTAACAGCGAGTTAACCCATTAACGGGGGCTCATGAGGATTTATGTCGCTTGTTAGTACTGTGTTCTTTGCGCCTATGTTTGTTCCCAGTTGCACTGTTCAGTGTGCAGTGAGTGCAGCAATTAGCGTCCGCTAAAAGCAGCGAAGGTGTTAAAGTACAGTCAGCAAGAGGCATAGATCCTCATGAGCCCCCGCAACTGCGGGGGCTCATGAGGATCTATGTCTCTTGCAGTTGAATCATGCGGACTCTCTCCCGACAGTCAAGGTTGAAACGGCGGAGAGGGTGGTAGGGTTGGTGGAGTGAGGAGGTCGTCATTTTTTTTTTTTTTTTTTTTTTTTCTTTTTCGTTCTTGTTGCTTATACCTCTGTCCTCGACTTTACCCGTGTGTCGGGCCGAGAGCAGCCCGACAACAAGTTGCTCTCTATGCATGTAGTCCTACAGTTCGAGTCTCGATGCATGTTCGAGTCATAGGGTTCCGTGGATAGTAGCTTTGAAAAATGCAAATCCACTGCGCCACCGCGTGCGCGCAAGCGCCTATATATTTTGCATTTGTCAAAGCCACTATCCACGGATCCCTATGTTTCACATATCTACTCGGCGTCAGGCTTACGTCGTCTGTCGCCCGTGGTGAAGATCACGTCACAGGCGTCGACGCTTTATCGCGGACTATGACGACAGGTCTTCAAACTCCAGACAATGGTAGTTGTGATATGGCCGTCACAGGCACACCCATTACCCTGACCTTTGTAAAGGCCAAGGTCTGTTATGTCAAAACGTTTAGTTTGGTGGGTTTTTGTTGTTGTTGTTGTTTGTTTGTTTGTTTTCTGTTTTGTGTTTGTTTTGGTTTGTTTATTTGTTTGTGTGTTGGTTGCTTGCTTGCTATTGGGGTTAATTTTGTGTGGTGATTTTAATACCGGTTTTGTTCAATATTTTCAGGACACAGACCTGTCAGATCTGGAAAAGAAAGGTATGTTTTCCTGTATTATCACACACAGGCATCGGATGACCGTAACTGATCACTTGTGTTTCTGAAACCTGTGTTCATTCAACGACCAAGCATGGATACACATTGATCTAAGCACGAGGCATAGATCCTCATGAGCCCCCGCGATCGCGGGGGCTCATGAGGATCTATGTCTTTTGCAACTGGATCGGGTTCACATTTTCTCACTGACTCGGCATTTTGTCACTCACAAGTTAACGACCGGATAATTACTGGTAAACTATTCGGCTTCCGAAACATCCAAATCAAGATCAAATTTTAACTCATTCGAGACGTGCAGCCTCCGGAGGCGGCACGTCTGGAATGAGTTAAGCGTGTGTTAAAAGCCGCTTTATAATCTCTACAGTGCGGTATACTCTGCATTCTTGCCCTCAAGAGAAAAAAACAAGTTGGCAGCGCGCTTGACCGATTGCAGCGTAAACACAACGCGTCCCCCAGCGCGCAACAGATTAACGGCCTGAAGATGACAGCAGTCGGTCCGCGCGCAGCTGGTTTGGGGGCGCCGATCATCTGCCTCCCAACGTTCCAACATTTTGTGTGGGACCTTCTGCCTGACATGAAGGCCCCCAGATGCCAGACCTTGCTTCCCCAGCGGCCAAAGCATAAAACGGCTAGAATGTGTGTGTGTGTGGGGGGGGGGGGGGGGATGGGTACCTGCATGCGTGCCATCGTCTGTGCGTGTGTATGCGTGTTTTCCACTGCAAGCGTCATTAATCGCATCGATCTGAATCTTTGAGACGTTAAAACAGCCTAAGGTGCAAACAATGCAACTGTGTGCTGGTCTGTGACTTTGAACCTTACGGTCGCAGGCCGTGAGTCCAAAATCACAGACCAGCGCACAAACAGAGCCGCCACAAATCGATAAAGAAATTATACACCCACCCGTCTTAGCAACCCTCGTAATGTGCCCGGGTCTGCACGTGTTCAGTACTAAATCTCCCTCTTCAACGATAGAGCTCTGTGTGAAAGAATAAGAATAAGCTTGACACTCTGCACCACCACCCCTTCCCGTCAGTCCCTTTCCCTCTCTAGTCTGTCGTTCGATTTACTAAGAGTGCTCCCACCACCACCCCCACCCCCACTCGACCCTCCCAATTCTCTCTCCTTCTCCCTTGTCGTTCGATTTACTAAGAGTGCTGCCTGTGTGTACAAAAGGTATTGAGTCCATTAATTTTTGTGTGAAAAGCGGCAAGATTTCCATTGTAGTACAGACGACGTGGCTTATAGCAAAGTTGGATATAACAACACTTTTTTTTTATAGTCCCGAACACGCATTTTCTACATAAATTACTTCGCGTATAACAAGCTTTGGTTATAACAACAAGAAAGGTTGGCCGGGTCCCATGGCGATTTGTTATATCCGAAGCCGGTGTACTGTGTGCAATGGCAATCCGTCTTGCTTTTCACAAACATGGGCATACTCCTTCTTTGCTGCCTTTGAGCGGAAAAGCTGTATCACACACGTGTCATACAGCTTGGGTGTATGTGATACAACAAACCAAGGGGAATTACTACGATTTGTGAGTATGTGATACAGCCTTCCTGCGTGAACGGCCAAGTGTGTCTTGTAGACAGTCCGTTTGAAAAAGGTACGCCGGGGCACACGCGATATTGAAACTTGACCTACTTTCAACTCGCGCGGCGCAATGACATCATTTCATAATATGATGATGTCCGGCACTCTGGCGTCATGTATTGTGCTCTTACATCACCATGTAGGAACATTTGTCTGGCATCCAAAACTGATATTGATCCAAAATATTGACGACACCTTACAAAGTAAATTGCGTCGCGACTATGTTGTGACTTGGCGTGTGTCGAAAACCAATTCACATCGGATTACTACAAAGATAAAGGTGAGTAAGAAACAGATTTTTTACATCGGTGTTTAGGTGATACTGAGAATCTCACTCTCGTGGTCTTAAAACTTTATCCAACTCGCTTTCGCTCGTAGGATAAGGTTTTAAAACCACTCGAGTGAGATACGCAGTATCACCTTAACACCGATGTAAGAATCTATATGTATCTTGCCGCCTCCCATGTCACGGCGACATGTGTGCGTCTCCTTGAAATCTTCCTACATTATCACTGACCATATAGATGTGGAACTGCCAAGAGGATGCGAAATTTCTTTTCCCAACCGAGTCAGTTCCCGTAACGCAAACTCTGCGCATAGTTTTGCCTGTCGGCAGTGTTTCAGAGTGTGGCCTGTCGGCAGTGTATCAGAGTGTGGCCTGTCGGCAGTGTGTCAGAGCCGGTGTGGCCTGTCGGCAGTGTGTCGGAGTGTGGCCTGTCGGCGCTGAGTACTAATGCGTGGAGTTTACGTCACGGGACTCAGTTGGGAAAAGAAATGACTAGGGTTTCATTGTGTGCTCGTCTGTGATCTGGGAACTTATGACTCTAAGCGAAATCTCCTTATAACGAGCTGCCATCGTAAAACACTATCGTAAACGCATGCTCCAGTCTGTCATGACGTCACTTCCTATCAGTCACGCGAACGGCGTTTATCGACGTTATCGCCGGTCTGGCAAGGGGAGCGGTGATTGCCGGCCGTATTGTGCAGTAAATGCAGTAAACAGAATCTGGTCAGACCGACACCGGTCCGGACTGCGGCCTATATCGGTCCGAGGACCTCTTGCGTATTGGGAATGTGGTGATCGGTTGTAAAGTATCGTAAATAATTTTATGATTGGTCCTTTTGTGCGGTACACATATTTAGTGAGCGGTCTCGTTATGTTGTAAACACGTCTGTGATTGATCCTGTCCGGCAGTGCGGTATAACATTGTTATTCATCTGACTGTCGTAAATAAGATTGTGATCGGTTTTGTTTGTTTTCTGTTATTGGTTTGGGCGACGTTTATTCCATTTGTTCGGGCTTTTGTGTAGTAAACAACATTCTGACATTTCCGTTTTCTTTGTAAGGCGGTATTTGTTACATGCTCAAATAATATTCAGTAAGTCTTTCAATCAATCAATCAATCAATCAATCAATCCGTTTTCTTTTGTAAAGGCGGTATTTGTTACATGCTCAAATAATATTCAGTAAGTCTTTCAATCAATCAATCAATCAATCAATCAATCAATCAGTCAATCAGTATACATGTATCAACTTTTTTTTCTGATAGACGCTGAACGTACTGTGACAAAACAAAAAAGACATTTAATTCAGTCATGCAGAAAGTCGTCCTTATTCTTCTTTTATTACTTTTCTTTTCCTTGTCATAACAAATAGGTGCTGGCGTGTGATTTTAGACATTACGGCTCCACGCCGTAAGGTTCACAATCTCAGACCAACACCCGATTGGTGCTGGCTCAAGTGTGATATTTTTCCCCGATACGTTATGTGTCAACTCTGAAAGGTCACCCCGCCCCCCCCCCCCCCCCCCACCTCCCCTGACAATGGACGCGTATTGTGTTTCTGAAATCTGCGTTCACACAACGACCGAAGAGCAGCAGCCGTCCAAGGAACATTGATACAAGTTGGTCTCAGCAAGAGGCATAGATCCTCATGACCCCCCGCAGTCGCGGGGGCTCATGAGGATCTATGTCTCTTGAGTTGGACTGCGTTCAATTTTTCTCATTTTTCCAATGGTCAAATGTAAGCGGATGCGTGGTTTCGGACTGAGCTGTATGCCTACATATGAACCCACGGAGCGGCGATATCGCGACCGTACAGACTTGAAGAACGGCAAACATTTCCAACTTATCGCGGTCACTCTACGTAAACAGCACGACCTTCGGCAGACTGATGATAACATGCGTGACTTCTGACGAAACCATTCCTTTAAAGGAGCATGAGTGCATTATGAGAGGGTGAAATGGTGGAAGGCGGGGGGGGGGGGGGGGGGGGGGGAGGAGAGAGAGAGAGAGAGAGAGAGAGAGAGAGAGAGGAGAGAGAGAGAGAGAGAGAGAGAGAGAGAGAGAGAGAATACAATTTTATTTTCAAGTTGAAAGAGGCAGACCCGGCCGACAGACCACAAAAAAGTCTTCCTTGACCGCTAAAGAAATGACTGCCAAGCATGATAAATGGAATGCAATAAATAACCCACTAATAAGTAGTTGCCTGCATTCTTTCAGTGTTCTCGACTGACTTCAACACGCGTAGTGCATTTCGCGAACAACTGTTTGTGGAACTAATGTGTTCATAATCGTCGTTGCTATTCTGCAATCTGCTACCCTTTTACTAGTTATTTCATTAGATAGCTATACAGTTAAATAGAAGCAGGAAAAATAGATGCATATCGGGCCGATGTCGGCCGCAGTTGGCCCGCGCACATTTGTGCGCGGGCCAACTGCGGCCGACGTCGACCCGAGGACCTTTTGCTTGCCGGGAACAGACTTCGTATTTCACCTCTATCACTGACCCAACATTATCGCGCGTCTGATAATAACATTCGTTTCCATTCTCTTCCGGGGTGGCGGTAAAGTCCTGCGATTATACTCCCGACGACGCCCTCTTTTTTGAGGAGCAGCTGCAGCCGATCTCTGCCTGCAAGAGGCATAGATTCTCATGAATCCCTGCTGTTGCAGGGACTCATGAGAATCTATACCTCTTGCAGGTTAGAAGAATCCGGCTGAGTAAAGTGTGGCTACAATTGCACCGGTGGTTATCAGGAAATAACGCCCTGGCCATCAACCAATGACCGGCGAGATAAACTGCAACAGCTGTGGTATATAGCGAAATAATTACCTGACAGAGCCGGTCGGTAAACACGCTTTGGCGTAAACATAGTATGAATGTTGAATGAGTTTATCTATGGATGTTCTGACTATGACGTCCCTGCCTGACGTGACTGTGGAGGTATTTTCGGTGCATTTTGTTGATTGCTCCCCCTCCTTCTTTTGTACTTTGAAAGTAACTTGCAATATCTGACAAAGGTCGTATATTGAAGTCCACAAAGAGTTCAGCAGTGTGAAGACTCTTGTTTATTTTTACCTTTACCGCCGTGAGATGGCCTTAGTTGCCTGCTCGGCGTTAAACCCAAATAACTAACCAACCAAATTGTTTATTTGTACAGTCCTTCAGTGTTTCTTTCAACTTTTTGGAGCAGTAGAACATAGGCAGCGATCCGCGACCAGTATGAATGTTTCACATTGTTCAGATTTTTTAAAAAAACGTATTTGACGGTCTTTCTTTTAGGCACAAACAAAGCATGCAGTGGTATTCGTGTATCCGTGACTTGTCCGTGTTTTTTTACTTACGGCGTATAGATGTATGGTCCAAATCAAAAACTAACATACGTGAGAATACCTTGCAAGGCCATCGGGCCGACGTCGGCCACAGTCTGCTGCCAACGTCGGCCCGATGATCCTTCTGTGCGCGCACGGAACTCTTTTTCATCCCAGACGTCGACACAGGTGCAAATGGAACACTAACAGATCTATGAATCATGCTAGTACTGTTGGTATTCTGTAGGGATATTTTTTGTTATGTTTCATAAGTCTAGGTTTTGCATGACATAATAAAGGGCAGAGTGAATTGTTCAGTCCAAAATGGTCATTGTTAAATGCAAAGAAAATCCCAACAAAGACAGAAACACGCTTAGAAAGGAAATTACAACCCAATACAATTCAATTTTCAAATTAAACCCTTCGTAAAAATACACACCGCACTACTTATTTTTCTTCGCTAGTGTGGGTGTTTTGTTTGTTTGTTTGTTTGTTTTTTGGTGTGTGTAGACATCCGAGAGGCCTTTGACATCCTAGACAACGACAACGACGGCAAGCTGTCCACGGCGGAGCTGGAGACGTTATTACGCGGGCAGTTTGTCGTGGCCTCCAACCGGGAGCTGAAGGAGCTGCTCGAAAATATGGACACAGACCGTGAGCAGTTTGACTCTTCTTGTTTTCTATGTCTGTATATCTGTCTGTCTGAGCTACAATGGACGTTGTGGGGAAATCGGAAGTAGGTCAAACCTGCAGAGTTTTGGCGCAAACAGCGGATTAACCACTTTGCTGCCAGTGATCACATCGAAATGGACTGCAGGGTTGCCGACATTGGCGTGAAGAACACAGATGTAAATGGGACCAAAAAAACAGGACTGACAAGAGACATAGATCCTCATCAGCTCCAGCGACTGCGGGAGCTCGTGATGATTTTTGTCTCTTGCAGCTTGGTATTGTTCGCCTTGTCCCGGCGGTTAAGGGGTTAAAACCCAGACAAACATGTGATATTTGAAATGGAATTCGTTTCGGCGAAACAGTGGATTAAAATTCCGGACAAACTTGCGATACCGCAACCCGTGCAATTTTGACCCAATTCAGATTACCGGAAATCGTCCATTAATAAGCCAGGTTTGATAGATGCTCTTGACTGTATTCATACCAGAATCACTCTACGCAGGTCGGGACAAACACACAAATAAAACACAATTAGATGCATGGCCAAGGGATGGGAAGTGCCATGTTCGTGTCGTGGACCGGCGATATGGTGCCGTGAAGCGAAAGTGACCAAGAGATCCCGGTCTTTACGTATTGTCCAGCGTTCAGTTATTCCCCTTGTTGCATATTCATTATGTACTGTCTGTCCATCTATGAGTTTGTCCCCAAGTCGCAATTTTTCTTCTTTGTTTATCGGGTGACTGGGTGGTTGGCAGATTGACTGGTTGGTTGGTTAGTTGGTTGGATTTTATTGGTGGATGGGATTGAGGAATAGTGGATAGGCGGATGAGTTCAGTCGGTCTAGTGTTGGTGTGCACGCTTGTTTGCTTTGAGTGCAGCCGAATGCTCTCTAAAGAGAGCATTCGTCTGCACTGAAAGCAAACAGAACTGATATGACCCATGCTGTATAAAACAGAACTAATGTGACCTAGGCTGTATAAAACAGAACTAATGTCACCATAACTACGTTGTGTCCTTCGTGTTCAGATAACGGAACGGTGGAGTATGAGGAATTCGAAGCCTTCGTCCGCAGGAACGGACTGTGTAAAGCCAACCCAGATGAGGTGTCTGACGAAATGAAGGATGCATTTAAGGTAGACCTTTTCACTTTCTTCTAGTCAGCAGTTGTTGTTGTGGTCGTTGTTGTTTCTTGTTGTTTACGTATAGCTATTGAGGAAACAATAACCCCTTCACTGCCTGGGGAAAATGCGATCGCCACCCATCTGCAAGAGGCACAGAACCTCATGATCCCCCGCATTCGCGGGAGATCATGAGGTTCATTGCCTCTTGCTGCCCCTGTTCACATCCGTTTTTCAGGGATCGATGAGATTGTCAACTTTTGAATTTGCCCTGCTTTCAAAGAAATAATCTTGCGTCTACTGGCATTGAAGGGGTTAATAATATTATTATACTGACAGAAATAAAAATGTGTGTTACCTAGAAATTGCCTTTGAAATGTAACGCAGTGGTCGCCTCACTTGAACTACCCCGCACGCTGTGAAGCGGACCAAGAGAGGCACCCAGTGTGACAATACAAAAGATGAAGTAGTTCAGGTAATATACATGTATGGATGATGTATCTGTGCTTCAGGTGTTTGATGCGGACGGTGACGGGTACATCGACGTAGAAGAATTCAAAACTGTCATGATGACTGTAGGTACGTGTACACAGCCTATACTTATATATATACTGACCTTCATGTACTGAGCATACTGAGCATTGGACCTTCCTAGGACAGATCGTAGGTTCTACTCCGGATGGGGCCAATTTTTTTTCCCAGACACTATTTGGTGCCACTGTCTTTCGATTCACTTTCACTTTGGCAAATGCGCGTTCCACGAAACCCTCAAATCTCGAATCCCGGAATATTGCTCGCATTTTCAATTTCACTGAGTGACGTAACTATGTACTTTGGCCTGTATTCGATTAACCCTTTGGCTGTCGGTAGCGCATTTTGTCAATGTGATTCCCATAGAAATCACCTCGACAAAAAAAAAAAAAAAGCGCTACCGACGGTCAAAGTGTCGATCGAATTCAATGCCAGTAGACGCAAATTTTTGTTTGTAAATTTTAAAGAAAAATCAGAGTCAAAGTGCCGTTCAGGCAACATGGTTACAAACTAATCACAGCAAGAGGCATAGATCCTCATGAGCCCCCGCAGTTGCGGGGGCTCATGAGGATCTATGTCTCTTGCAGATTGAATCGTGTTTAATTTGTCTCGGCAGTGGGAATAAGTATGATTTGAATGCGCCTTGGGCTGAGGGCTAACCGTATCAATAAACATTCGCGTTCCATCTGCAATAGCCTTAAACCAAGAGTGGCAAGCACTGGAAGAAACAATATACTGTACGAAGGGGAATTACTCGGCGCTTGATAGTCAAACAGATCTATTCCCTGCCCCTTCCTATCAGACAGCCCGGGGGGGGGGGGGGGGGGGGGGGGGTGGATACACAGATAAAACACAATTCGATCTTATACATCCCACCCCGATCACTACATGTGCAAGGGGTCATAAATAGGAATATGCATCCCTCATGTGTATGTATCGTGTACTTCGCGTATCTTGCATATTTTTCCGTGTGCTGGCGATTGGATGCCTGATCACACGACGGGGCCCGGCAAGGGATCTAACCGTTTTTAAGTAATTTCGCTTGGGACGTGTTTTTCATCGGCAAGATGCGTAAGTTCTCATGTCCCTGCAATCACACTCACAAGCTCAGAGAATATGTACTTCTTGCTAACTGATGCTAATGTGTTTAACCTTTTGCCACCGTAGTCTGCCAACTTGATTTTTCCCTGCTACCGTAGTAATTTTGACAAATTTCATTGGCCTTGTCTGTTGTAAAAATCTTATCATACCCCAACATATTTGGTATCAGTGGAAAAAGCAATTCAAGGTGAACTCGTAGACACTATGCTGAAGAAAATATTTTGTAATGTTAAGATTTTACAGGTGTATAAAGAAGATGGGGTAAGAAGCCAAAAATCAAAAACAGTTTCACACTGGGTTCCACTAAAACTGAACATGCTGTTAGTGTATTAGTTAGCCAGAGTGTGAAAATTACACTCACCTAGCATTCCAGAGACATATTCTAGTGTGTCACCAGTAAATAATCCAGAAAGAAAGGCACAACAGAAAAGTTTCTTCACACATAAAAGTTTTTACACCAAAATCCGCCATTTTTTTTTTTGCACATGGGGACGTTTTGTATTAGAGCTTCTAATTCCTTGGTTTCAGCCCATACAAACAAGAAAAGTCACTCTACAAGTAAACAAATGAGTGCTTGACATATTATAGTAGATTGCTTCCCTTAGACCATACTGCCGGTATTGGCAATGGGGAAACTAGGCCAGCGCACATATGTGTGCGTCCCGTCGGCAACGGAGCTTTGCTTGGGGCACACATATGTGTGTTCCGTCGTCAAAAGGTTAATGTGCGTTGTGTGGTTAGGTGACACCATGTCTGAAGAGGAGGTTCAGAAGATGATGAAGGACGCAGATGTCAACGGCGATGGCAAGATTGACTACAAAGGTAACGTTTTGATTTGCTGTGCGGTGGGGTTGTTTGTTGCTGTTGTTGCTGTTACTGTTGTGGCTGCTGCTGCTGTTGTTGTCGTACATGCTGTTGTTGCACATATTGCTGTCATTGCTTTCCCATGCAGCCCCGACAAACAACAAGATATGAATCGACCGTGATAGTTCAAGGGTGGTGCCGGAATAGCTTGGCGCCTCCAGGCGCCAAGCTATTCCGGCATCACCCTTGAACTAGTATGTTTGATCTGTCTCCTGAGCCGTAAAACAGTCTTCATGTGACAGACCCATACCGGAGAATTTTGACATTTGTTTAATTCAGTGTGTTAGGATAGCCGAGTGCACGAAGCATAGAACCTTATTGTAAGGAGCACACAGCCTTGCGTGCTTAATTGTTATTTTGGACCTACCTGTCCCTGGTGTAAGCGTCAAAATCTCAGATTAGCACACACACTGTGAAAAAAAAAGGTTATGTGTCAACGATTTAATTTTATTGTCACGAGACTGTTTGAGTGTTTGTTTGTTTGTTTGTTCGTTCGTTCGTTCGTTTGTTTGTCTTAATTTTAAGTTTATTTTATTATTTCTGAATTGTTTTTTTGTTTGTTTTATTTATTTTATAACATTTTCGAATCAGTTTTCTTTTCTTTTCTATCTTGTTAGCGTTTAGCGCCTTTTGGGGTCTGTTTTATCTCGTTCGCTGGCTGCTTTTGTTGAATGTTTACCCATTGTTCTTGTTTCCTTTCAGAGTTCTGCAGTTTCATGAGCAAAGGACTTTACTAACGCCAGCCAGACCTTGCCGATCTCATTGCTTCTCTCATGCCCTGTGTACATACAACCTTATTCATTTTCTAAAATGGACTACAGTCATTGCCAACGTGTTAAGGTGTATAGACATGAGCTGGTCTGTGATTTTGATTTCTGGTCTGTTGAAAGCCGTAAGGTCCAAAATCACAGACATGCACACTCAACTGTATCATCATTTCACATCCAGCGCCACTTGCTTGAGATGGATCGACCCTGTTAGCTCGAAAATGGTGCCTCGCTGCCTTTAGAGAGTATGCTTGATTAGTTCTGTGGCTTTTGGCAGCGCTTCTTTGTGTGGTGATGATTCCTGCAGGAATAACAACACCCTGACATCCTGCAGGAATAACAACACCCTGCAGGAATAACAACACCCTGACATCCTGCAGGAATAACAACACCCTGACATCTTGCAGGAATAACAACACCCTGACATCCTGCAGGAATAACAACACCCTGACATCCTGCAGGAATAACAACACCCTGACATCCTGCAGGAATAACAACACCCTGACATCCTGCAGGAATAACAACACCCTGACATCCTGCAGGAATAACAACACCCTGACATCCTGCAGGACTAATAACAACACCCTGACATCCTGCAGGAATAACAACACCCTGACATCCTGCAGGAATAACAACACCCTGACATCCTGCAGGAATAACACACTGACATCCTGCAGGAATAACAACACCCTGACATCCTGCAGAAATAACAACACCCTGACATCCTGCAGGACTAATAACAACACCCTGACATCCTGCAGGACTAATAACAACACCCTGACATCCTGCAGGAATAACAACACCCTGACATCCTGCAGGACTAACACACTGACATCCTGCAGGAATAACAACACCCTGACATCCTGCAGAAATAACAACACCCTGACATCCTGCAGGACTAATAACAACACCCTGACATCCTGCAGGAATAACAACACCCTGACATCCTGCAGGAATAACACACTGACATCCTGCAGGAATAACAACACCCTGACATCCTGCAGAAATAACAACACCCTGACATCCTGCAGGACTAATAACAACACCCTGACATCCTGCAGGAATAACAACACCCTGACATCCTGCAGGAACAACACCCTGACATCCTGCAGGAATAACAACACCCTGACATCCTGCAGGAATAACAACACCCTGACATCCTGCAGGAATCATCGCGTCAAAAAGCGCTACCGACAGGCAAAGGGTTAGCATGACATTTCTCAAAGTGCAAGGCAAGGCGCGCTGTACGGTTGAACTTGCACAGTCGATCCAGTTTCCACGTGTGAAACTAAAACTTTCAGTGTGGTTACCGGAGGATTTTAAAATGTTTCAGACACAACTTTGGCGGTGACAGTGAAATGGTGATATGTAGGTTGTACATGCTGAAATTGAATATTTTCTCTATGTATTATAAAAGTGTGTGTGTGCGTGTGTGTGTGTGTGTGTGTGTGTGTGTGTGTGTGTGTGTGTGTGTGTGTGTGTGTGTGAAATTGAGAGAGAGAGGAGAGAGAGAGAGAGAGAGAGAGAGTTCTATTTTGGCCTTATGTTTTCTCTGAGATATCACTTGCAGTGTCACATGCTTTCATATTATTAAAGAAGTTTTGTGTGTGTTTGTAGCTGCCTTGTTTCTATATTTTTTCTGGCTACTTTTACCCCCCCCCCCCCCCCCTCTGCCCCCCCCCCCCCCAACACACACACAACCTAGAAAAGGGAATGGGGTGTTTAACAGGGAAAACTAAGTCTGAAATTTAAATTCTGTGATTGTGCGTGCGTGCGTTCGTGCATATGTGTGCGTGAGTGCGTGTGTGTGAGTTTAAACGTTCCTATGTGTATATAGTGTGTGCTTCGATTACGTAGGTTGGCAGCGAAATGTACACAAAGCATGTAATTGATCCAACACACACGCACACACACACACATCACACACACACACACACATCACATCACACACACACACACTATGCACACATTAACAAGGCTCATGTGCCCACCTGCCACACGCATGCCCCAGCAAGATCAATCTACCTTTAATTAGTCCTCCGTCCTAGGCTCATTTTCCAAAAAATCTACCTTCAAAGGATTTCTTATTAGATGTAACATGTGTGACCCTTGTGACAAAGTAAAGAGATGGCTTCTGCACCAGCAAAATCCATGTTTTCTCAAAAATTTAATCAGTTTTCACACAGCTGTCAAACACCCGTGACCCTTGACCTTTATGATATTATAGAGTTGACTAAATTAGTATACATAGAAAGGTCTTATCATCATCAACTACCTTTGTGCCAAATTTGATTGAAAAGTTTGCAAAACTGTTCATAATACATGTAACTACAATTCATTGAACAAGAAAGGCAATTATGGCTCACGTGGACAACCGATATACTTATGTGTGACCTTTGTGACAATAAGTAAAGGGCTGGCTTCTGCACCAGCAAAGTCCATGTTTTCTCAAAATGTAAGTATTTTTCACACATATGCACCCCCACCCCCCACCCCCCACATCCCACCCCCTCCCCAACCCTTGACATTTGCAATGAGTTGAGTAAATTAGTATGCACAGGAAGGTCTTATCATCAGCTACCTTTGTGCCAAATTTGATTGAAAATTTTGCGAAAATGTTGATAATACCTACAATTTTATCACAAATTGGCATTTTACACACATTTGCCAGCCTGTGACCCTCCCTGAAGGGTTATCCAAATCAGTATGCATAGATAGATCTTACCAGCAGGTATCTCTGTAGCAAGTTTAGGTTTGAAGTTGTGAGCAGTATTTGAGAAGAAAAAATCTTTTGTCCAAATATGGCTACATTGGACCTATTTCCTTAGCTCTTGTGACCCTTGACCTTTCTTAGGGGTCATCCAAATTAGTATGCATAGATAGATCTTACCATCAGGTATCTCTGTAGCAAGTTTGGGTTTGAAGTTGTGAGTAGTATTTGAGAAAAAAAAACAACATCGTTTGTCAAAATATGGCTATTTTGAACCTATTTCCTGCGCTCTTGTGACCCTTGACCTTTCCGAGGGATCAACCAAATTAGTATGAATAGAAAGTTCTTACCCTCAGGTATCTTTGTACCAAGTTTGGGTTTGAAGTTGTGAATAGTATTTGAGAAAAAAATAATTATGTCAAAATATAACTATTTTTTACCTATTTCCTGAGCCCCTGTGACCTTCCCCTTTGTGAGAGGTCACTCAAATTGGTATGTTTGGAAAGGTCCTTGGGCCAAGTTGGAAGACTGTGGCTTTAATAATCTCCGAGAAAATGCCAACGTTAACGTTTTCGGCACGGACGACGACGGTGGATGAACGACGGACAGACCACCACTGGACCAAAAAATAGACTCACTTTTGTTTCGCACGTGAGCCAACAAAAAAAGTGAACGCGGTCCTTTCACTATCTGACCTTATGTGAACGCTGTAAAAATAAAATCTTACCTTAAAATCCCTCTCAGCACCAGTCCGACTGTCAACTACGAGCATTCTTTGGTATTCCTTTGCAGATATCCAAACGCACATGAGACTCTAGAATTTAAAAAAAAAAATGACAAAGTGCTACACTTTTGAAGCATCTCCTGAAGCACAAGGCCCCATGCCGTTGCCGGTCCCAAGTCCGGATGAGAAAAGAAGAGGAAAAACCCACGCCAAACCAACAAAGAAGGGAAAACCTACGTCAAATCTGCAATTGCTGCAAACTACGCCAAAACACTAGTCCTCGATCACTTTTAGTGCCAGTGGGACAGTAAACTGGAAAAGAACAAGGCCCCACTATGCTAACACGCACATGTTGTCACGTGGTCAAATGCCGATCACTTTATGTAAAAGCTCTTAATTTTTCTGAGTTACACAGCAATCAAGAAGCACTCTTCTGTGTCACTGTCATACTTTGACAACTTTTGTAGACATTGCAGCTTGAAGCATTCTCAACACAAGCCAAAATAAACGTTTCACTCTCGACTGAGAAGTTTGCGCTGCACGCGCCGATTCATGCTACGTCACTCTGTCTCGTACGCGAATGGGAATCCCCGGCAGAACATGTGCATTCAATGGTGTCATCTAACCGCAAGAGGGGCGAAACTGAATTCTTTTCTAAAGAACACACGGAGGGAATGAAAACAAATACGTTATTGGTCGGGGGTACAATGCATGGTTCCTTTGACCTCCCTCAGGCCTACAAGGCGGGTCAGTGTAGCAAACCCCCGTGACCCGGGCAATAACTTATCAGATACTAACCTCACATATTTGTATATCCCCCCCCCCCCCCCGCCCACCCTCCCCTCCCCCCCCCCCCACACACCCACCCCACCCCTTCCCAAGACACACATAATTTAGTCCCAAGGTCCCATTTCTCAAATGTTGGAGGTGTTGCCTAACTACTGTGTACCAGCTGGATAGATTAACCATGATAATTCAAGGGTAGTGTCAGATTAGTTTGGCTTCTGAAGTAGTTAACCTCACCCAAATCCCCCAGGGCAGACCCGAGGGGGGGCCGGGGGGGGGGTGGTGGAGGGAAATGATTTTGAGTTGTCCGAATGACCACCATTTAAAAGTTGCCAAAGGGGAAAAAAATGTACTTTCACATACGCACGCACGCACGCACGCACGCACGCACGCACGCACACACACACACACACACACACACACACACACACACACACACACACACACACACACACACCAAATGGGCTGTTGTATGCAGTATTTTACTAGTGGAAAACACGGAACATGCCACTAATTTGCCAAAGTGTGTCGCAGATAAAAATCATTTGACAAAATATAGCTGTATGCTGGTCTGTGACTTTAGACTTTACCAGCGAGTGCAGTATGTCCAAAGTCACTTTCCAGCACACAAGGATCAAGTTCGCTAAGTTTAATAAAATGATTAAGGTTGACTGAGGTACAACACAACTGAATTAACTCATTCAGCCCGAAGGCCGTATTTCCAAAATTTGGGAGGTGTCATCTAATGACTATGCACCAGTTGCAGGAGACGGATCGACCATGACAATTCAATGGCAGTGGCAGTGCCAGATTAGCTTGGCGCCGACAGGCGCCAAGCTAATCTGGCACTACCCTTGAATTGTCATGGTCGACACATCTCCTGGTGTAGTGCGTCAGGCCCTGGGCTGAATCGGTTAACGAGATGCCCAAAACAGTGTTCTCAGACATCTCAGAGAGCGAAACATGACTATCCGCTCGAAAGGGTCAGCTCCACAGAGATAAATTAAGGTAAGTGCTACGATTAAGTACTACAATTAATGAGTACGATTTGACGAACGATATAGAGAGCTGTGTTGTTCAAATGAAAAAAAAATGCTTCAAAATTATTGATCTCAGAGAGAATACAATAATAAATTTATTTCTCCTTCAAATTCACATGATAAACCAACAAAGCGTATTTTGTTTTTTGCTGAAACTATCTCACTCAACTGATGTCAGTGCTGGTCTGTGATTTTGGAATTACGGTCTTAGGCCGTAAGTTCGAAAATCACAGACCAGCACACAATCTTTTTTATTCACGCCATCATTTAGTCGGCCGTGGTAGGTGGTAGCGAGCACACCTGTACCGTCAGTAGGCGCCGCTGAGCTGTGTGCCCGGCCCAATGGTGCAGGCCTGGTAGGCGATAGTTACCGAGCGGACCCGAGTGTCCCCGAAGGAGAGGTCAACGGCCTCGAAGGTCACGCCGGTCTTGGATGCGATGGCGTTGGTGGTGACCCCGATAGTGTTGGGCTCTCTGTGCGGTGATGATAACAGTCATCATCAAAATGTTCATCGTGATCATTGTCATCAACATCATCAAATCACCCCGATACCGGTTAGGTTCTCTGTTCTATGATCATGCTACATCGATGTTTTGGGCTGGATAAGTTGGGAGACTGACATGGAAAGATGCCGGCTGTCAGTCGTGACTGACCAGAATGAAATCTGCGACGCCGAAGCCGAGGACTCCATGTCATTGGGGTTGAGTTAAAATCTCTCTCGGTTTACTCTCTCTCTCTCTCGATTTGTCCAGGCACTACGTCGATACAAAGTACGTACCCAATCCAAACAAACTTAGACTGACTGACAGCAGCATCAGATCTCCCGCCACAGAGAGAACGGAGCGGATGAAAGTTTGTAAAGGGTTCTTACTAGACGACACATGACACTTACATCGTATTAAAAACTCTGACGATGAACATTCCGATAATAATTCACTCAAGTACCATCATATCTATCTACATGGCATTAACTCATTCACGGCCAGATCCGGATGCGCGGCCGCTTGTGCCGCGTATCCGGTTGCGGCTGGCCGCGAATGAGTTAACTTGTGCAGCGAAAGAGAGACAGAAATCGGGGGATGGGCATACCCACCTGTACTGCACGAAGTAGCCATAACGGTAGGAAGGAGGCGGTTGAGGGCGGCTGTCCAGGTCAAAGTCAAACCCTTTGATGGAGAACTGCACCTGGGGGGTGGAGGCGAAGGAAGTCTGGAACAACACCTCCGCGCGCCGGTCGTCTGATGGCAGGGTTACCTCCCCGTTCTCACCTGTACAGGTAAGCCTATTTAAGTCCGCCATGCGCCCTATCACTGCCCGTGGACATCAATTATACATGTAGTTGAATTGAAAGCCTGTTAACTCTTCGACTGTCGGTAGCGTTTTTCGTGGAGATAACGATTCCTTCAGGAATCACCTCCACGAAACGCACTACCGACAGTCAAAGGGATAAGATCTCGAGGCGAGGAACATACACATAAATGGACACAGCTAGACTCGTATCCCCTCAAGACCGCACCTGCGGAGATTCATGCAGATTCCCTCCTTGCGATCGGGTGGTGTTCGAAGTGTTCCAACAGTGAAAGGGTCACCTGGGGCTTAACCTCTTTAACTCCACCCCGCCTTTGCCACGTTTTGGAGGGATCATCTAACAACTATGTCAGTACCGTTTGCAGGAGATGGATCGACCATGGTAATTCAAGGGCGGTGCCAGATTAGCTTGGCGCCATCAGGCGCCAAGCTAATCTGGCACTACCCTTGAATTATCATGGTCGATCCATCTCCTGCTGTAGTGCGTAGGGGCTAAATGGGTTAACCTTCACGCTACAAGAGGACTCATGCTGATCTGTGTCTCTAGCACTCCGGGAGTCGTTTGCTTTTCCTGGCAGTGAAAAGATTAACTGTCACTTACACATCCTGCTGGTTTCCAAGCGCGTCACCTCATCGAGAAATGCATCCACAAGTTTCACTTTGTTGTCGAACAGCTTGAACTCGTTCTCTGTCACCTGCAACACATACGTAAAGACAAAGCACACTCGTGACGTAATTTCCGGAAATGTACGCAGGACTGCGGATGAGCACTGTCCTTTCAAAGCAAAAGGCAGGAAGTCCATTTTTGTGAAAAGCAAGATTTCAATAGTAACGCAATGAAAATCTTGCTTTTCACACAAGTGGACTTAGTGTCTTTTGCCTTAATCACAGGGCAGTACATTGGTATCCTCACTATTTGGGATGATGTTTGGGTGCACGGTTTGTCTTCAGGTGTCGACAATGGAATACAGCGCCCCAAAGAGCCGGCGTCGGTATTCACGTGAGACACGACTAAGCGCAACACTGGATTTTTGGGGTCCATGCTGAACCAGAAGGTCTTCAGGCAACCAGAAGTAGTTCTAAAATCTGTGCACCGCTTGACGCAAAAAAAGGGGATAAAATGCCCGGACAAACATGCGATATCGCATGTCTGTCCGTGCTTTTAAATCATATGTTTCCGTCAAAACACGTGCAATTTTGACGTACTTCCGTTTTCCTCTGCTTCAGCGTGGACGCCGAAAATCCTGTTAACCAGATAACTGCCGGGGCCAGGCGAACGCTACCCATCTGCAAGAGACATGAACCCTCATGAACCCCCGCAGTCGCGGGGGCTCATGAGGGTTTATGTCTCTTGTTCGTCCTGTGTTCTTTGTGCCTAGTTTTGTCCCGTTTACAAGATCAATGTTCTCCGCGCGAATGTCGGTCAGCGTGCAGATATTTTAAACGCGAAATTTGCGATCACTGGCAGCGACGGGGTTAGAACTGGAGTGCTGTGTGCCAGCAGTAAAACTAGAGATACGGAACTCTTACCGTGAGCAGTTTTGATTTCAGGTTCTTGATGGCATATTGCAGCTGAGCTATCTGGCCGTCTTGGGTAACGCCTGTCTCCTTGGCATCAGCCGCTTGTCCTTCTAGACCGACGAGTCCGTTCAGGTTTTGTCCGTTGGTTGCTTCGGTGATGTTCAGACTAGCTTCTAATTCATCCAACTCTGTCGTTATGTTGTCAACCTGCGTAAAATAATAATAATTATTATTATTATTTCATCATCATCATCATCATCATCATCATCATCATCATCATCATCATCATCATCATCATCATTATTATTGGTTAGGTTTGCTTGCAACGAACAACTCGCCACAACACTGAAACGAGAGTGAAATCACGGCGGACAGACAACACTTCGAACATCTCCCACGAAGCACAGATCCTCATGAGTGAGAGGGCTCATGAGGATCTATGTACCTTGGAGATGCTTATGATACAAACTGTTTATCCGCGTGATTTTGCTCCTAGATCTTGTTCGTTGTTGGTAGTCGTTAGTTGCAAACGAAACCTCATTAATAATAATAATTATTATTATAATGATGATGATGATGATGATGATGATGATGATGATGACGAGGATGATGATGATATAAAGGTGAAGACAATCCAGTTTTAACAGAGTTTGACAAAAGAGACGCGGGTTTCGTTTTTCGTTCTTTACTTTCCTAAATTTCGAACCTGCACTCCAAGCTGGTGGCAGAGCGTATTTTGCTGAAAGTTTCGGTTGTACAAGTCGGTAAACACCGTGTAGGTCCAGTCGTCCACAGTCTTCTTCATCAGAGACAGAAGCGACTCCAGGCTTCCGATTTCCTCCGCGGCTATCTTCAGCAAAGTAGTCACGTCTGAAAGTAATATATATTCATAAATGAATGAATGAATGAATGAATGAATGAATGAATGAATGAATGAATGTTATCAAAGTCAATATTGAGGTTTCGACTGCAACGAACCACTCCCAACAACGAACGAGAGCGGAATCATAGCGGGTCATCAACCCCTACCATAGGCATAGACATCACTCCAAACATCTCCGCGGTGTTGGGCGGTAAAGGGGGGGTGGGGGGTTGTGAAACTCTGGGCTCCAGGCTCCGAGCTCCGGGGGGGGGGGGGGGAGGAGGCTGATGAGGATCTACGCATCTGGGAGATGTTTGGAGTATTGTCCACGCGTATGGCTGAAGCTGGTGATGATCCGCCCTGATTTGGCTCTCGTTCGTTGATGGGAGTCGAGCGACGTACACGTAAACACTCTAATATTATGTGTGAAACCCGTGCGCAAAAGGTCCTCGGGCCGACGTCGGCCGTTGTTGGCCCGCGCACAGTCGTGCGCGGGCCAACAACGGCCGACGTCGGCCCGAAGATCTGCTGTTCATTTGGGAATAAGAGATCAGTTTCTGACCGTCGAGTTTGGCGACCAGCTTGTCGGCGCCGTCCTGGGGAACGTTGCTTGGAGGGCCGTGCACGAAAGGTCCTATCTGGACAATGCTGTAAAACACAATAACACGCAGCAAATCAGAACAAAGGAGTTTTTATCAAGCGTGTACGCTGCAAGGAGACACTCGACAACAGCCACAACAATAAAAACAACAAAACAAATACGCCGTACCGTGTGCGGGAGTACTCCTCAGATAGATCCACTCGTGGAGTACGCCACATGTACACTTCTAGTAAATGAGATGCTCAGTGAGTACTCCCCCACACGGTATCATTAGCAAGTCTGTTGTTATAATAGTAACAGACTTATGACGGTATGGATACGCATAGTAATCGACCTTGACACACTAAATACTCAGAGACGACCAAAGCGCAAAAAGTGCTGAAATTACGATATTGGAAATTTGGAAAGTGTGTCAGCAATGCAGTGGAATCAGCCACGGACTGAAATCTTTTGATTTTCTGTTTTTGTTTGTTGTCGTAACGTACACACACACACACACACACACACACACACACACACACACACACACACACACACACACACACACACACACACAATCGCTCTCTCTCTCTCTCTCTCTCTCTCTCTCTCTCTCTCTCTCTCTCTCTTTTCCTCTTCCCAAAAGTAAAGACTTAATCAATTTAAATGAGTACAGACCTATATCCATTTTATCATGAATTCCGAAACCACTTGAAAGACATATACATTACATACTCATCTCCTAAAGTTCCTTGAACAAAATCTTCTGATTAGTGTTGCACAATCCGGTTTTCGACCTTTACATTCCTGCCAGACTACTCTAAATCACATGATTGATAAATGGCTCTCTGCCATTAATGACAATAAAGTATCAGGCGCAATCTTTCTTGACCATAAAAAGGCATTCGATTCTGTCAATCATTCCATCCTCCTGAAAAAAAAAAACTACCACTTTATCACATTAGCTCGAATACTATTTCCCTCTTGTCTTCATATCTCAAAAACAGAACACAGAAAGTACTCCTAAATGGCAAATTTTAATCAAACGGTGTAGTGTCTTGTGGTGTTCCACAGGGATCTATTCTAGGGCCTTTATTGTTTCTATTATTTATTAATGATCTACCGCTGTGCATATCTCACCCAGAGGCTAACTGTGATTTGTTCGCTGACGATACAACCGTACACACATCTAACAAGGAGCTAGCGAACATCAATGAGGTTCTCCACAGAGCCTGGACGAAGTAGCTGACTGGTGCATTACTAATCAAATGATAATTAGCCTTCCAAAGACAAAGAGCATGTTGGTTACAACACGCCAGAAACACCAGCGCGGACTACCAACTTTAATACTTGCCTTAGATGGCCAACCTATAGAACAAATAACTAAGCATCGCTTGCTGGACGTAACAATAGACAACCAGTTAAATTGAAAACCTCATGTTGATAACGTATGCAAAACTCTGTCCTAAAACTTGTTCCTTTTGCTCAGCCGTATAGTTAATCCTAACATTTGCAAACTTTTCTTCCACGCGCATATCAAAACGCTCTGTAATTACAGTTCCACTGTCTGGGACGGTTGCAGCGAAGTTCATATGAAAAAAGTAAATTCTCTGTATCGTCGAGGTGTTAAACTCATACTTCCTGGACCCGCCCCCACAGACAAAAAAATCAAATCTCTTAAATTGCTGGCATTAAGCAAAGAATTCGAATTTAATCGGTGTGTATTAATGTACAAGATTCTACACGAGCGAGCTCCACTCCATTTGCGAACTTTGTTTTCAGATATTTATAGACAAAACACGAGAAACAGGTCGCTCCACCTACCAAGAACAAGATTAAATATATATAAAACTAGCCTGGCCTTTTCAGGTGCAAAAGCATGGAATAATTTACCCCAGCATCTTAAGTCTATTTCTAAATTTAGTATATTTAAGGATCACCTTTATAGCTTTTTATTTCTAAACTAATACCACGATTTAATTTTCCTCTATTAATGTTGTACTCTCAGACATGTTCTAATAATAAGATGACCTTCAGCTTATGTCGATGTTATTATGTTGTTGTGTTGTTTTTTGTTTGTTTGTTTGTTTTCACCTTTTATGCTTTTCGTACATTTAAATGTTCTTGATATTATGTTGTTGTTGTTGGTGGTTTTTTTTCTTTAATATTTTATTGTGTTGCTCGATGTGTTTTTATGTGTGTAGTGTAGCAGGACAGTTTGCAAGAGAGGTATTTGCATGCCTAAAAGCCTAAAACTTTATCCTGAATAAAACGTTTCATCATCTCTCGGCTCTAAGGAATATAGGATTTTTGATACATTGCATCTCCTGAAGTTTTGAACAGATCACTGTGGAAGTTGTACAAAGTGTATGAGTTCCACGTAGTAGCATGAACAACAATAATTATCCCAAAGAATGACAAGAACAAAAGCAGCAACAAAAAGAATAAGAGCAGCAATACTAACACCGCGATCATCACCATAGCCGCCATCATCATCATAAACAACAACAGCATCAACAGCAGCAAATGAAACATCAACAGTAACAACAACAATACAAACAATGTCATACCGGGAGCCGGCCGCGTTAGCTGTAGCAAAAGCAAAAGTCCCCGCCAGCAGTGAGACGACTAGAAATTGGCCGGTAATGCTCATCCTGCTGATTACCACAGTTGTTGCTACTGGAGAACTGCACAAAATAGGCATACGTCAAAAACGGAATTAAAAAAAAAATTAATTAATTAACGTTTATTGTTATAATGATGACAATAATGCGCGATGTTCCTTTTATTTCAATCGAACAGTCCTCTGGCTCCCAGCTATAGTGGATGACCGTCAGTTGTGCATCCGAGCCGACATCAGCCCTAGCTGGCCCGCGCACTAATGTGACTAATGTGCGCAGACCAGATAAAGGCTGACGTCAGCCTGAGGACCTTTTGCCTGCTGGGTGTTTTTTTCTTGACAAGCATATGACGTCACGCTTTATAATTATGTACACGTAGGCTTTACTCAACGCTGGACAGACGAACGGTTAGATCTCTCAGGCACCCGATCGCCAGCCCACGGAAAAATACACAGATAAAGTACAAGACGGTTATATACATCGCTTACAACGAAAATGTTTAGGTTCGCGAATCATCTGAATTTCAATTACATTGGCGGAATTCACAAACGTAAGCTTTCATAAAGTGACACCTTTCTCCAGTTGTACTCCATTCTCTAGTTCAGTTTTAACTCATTCAGCACCGACACACCACAGCAAGACATGGCCTGAGCATGACACTTCAAGGGTGGTGACAGAATAGCTTGGCGCCCATAGGCGCCAAGCTATTCTGGCACCGCCCTTGTACTATCATGCTCGAGCTGTCTCTAGAAATGTAATACAGTCCTTCAGAGGGCGACTTCAAACTTTGGGGATTTCGGTCCTGGTGTAGAATGTGTTCCCAGAGTTTTCAGATTTAAAGAAATGCAGCATGATAGACAAGGAAACGAAAAGAAAATCAAACATTGAATAATTCAGAGTACAACACGCAAGACACGAAGCAGCAGCGGTGGATATTCGCAAACTGCTCGTCGTTTCCAGTTATTATAATCAAAAGTCATTGGTTCAAGATTTTCAAATAACAATCAGCCTATGATACTAACAGTTAATTAACCCTTTGGCTGTCGGTAGCTGTTTTTGTAGGAATCATCGCGACAAAAACCGCTACCGAAAGCCACAGGGTTAAAAGAAAATGACAAAGAAAGAGAATAAAAGATTTTTTTGTTTTTTTTTTTAAAGAAGAAGAAAAAACATGACAGGGCTTACCAGTAAAGACTACTCCTCTCTAAACGCTGACTGCGGCAACACCCGTCCAGCCCAAGACAGACAGTAGGTTGTGTGTGTCAAGTGCTTGGCTTTTTTAAAAGCTCCAACCTAAAGTGCACACGTTGAAGTCGGCTACTGAGAACATTTCTGGAAGAGGAGAGCAAAAGACAGTAAGACCATTTTTATGAAAAGCGAGATTTCCATTGTATTACAATGCAAATCTCACTTTTCGCAAAACAGACTTAGTCTTTTCAGTGTCTCCCTCGGATAGAGTTTATAATGTCCCATCTGCAAAATAAACTGGGTTTTACGAGTCCCGCAAGTCGAAGGGACTCTTTAAAAACACTATGCTTCTTGCAAGTAGGGATGGGACCCAGTTTACATACATGACCGCTGCGCAGACGACAGAAATATTTTGGAATTGAGGATTAAGCTTGAATTATCTCAGTTGCATAATGTGTACATCAAAGTATTTTTATGCACGTAAATAGACAAGACCCCAAGCATCTGTACTGAGGTTCACAGAGTCCAATAGCTGAAAGGAAATTCAAATTACCATCAGACGAACTATGTACGTGTATGAACATGTAGGTTTATGTCTAAGCACATTCTACCACATGACCGAAATCCACAAATTTTGAAGTTGCCCTCTGAAGGACTGTATTACAATTCTAGAGACAGATCGAACACGATAGTTCAAGGGTGGTGCCAGAATAGCTTGGCGCCCATAGGCGCCAAGCTATTCTGGCACCACCCTTGAACTATCATGCTCGATCCATGTCTTACTGTGGTTTGTCAGGGCTGAATGACTTAACCTGGTCGTCGCAGTGTTGAGGCGTACGCACACAAACTCAGCCTCCGTGTGACTGGTTGGATTTTACACGCTGTCGTGTCAATTTGCATACAACAGTCACAATATCAAACGAATAAAATGGGTGTTGATTTACCGATTGATTTTATTGTAGTTTTAGGCGTTCCCACAAGCTTCATGATTTCCGGGAGATGGGGAGGGTGCATGGTTTGCAGAGGCTTTGATGTTTGACAATCTCAGGTTATTATTGTATTTTTATGCGCACGAGAGACTGCTTTGACAGCAGTTGGCTTACATCGGAGTTGCGCAGGTTCATTTGAATATCACTGATCAGTCTCCACTCCTTGAAAACATTGCATCAAAGACGTTTCGTGTGATCAAAACGTACTTTCGATGTTTCTAACCACATATCTTACATTGTAATTATGAGGAGTGCACAATAATTATTTTTAGGATAGTTCAAACTGAGTTTTCAAAGAAATACACACGATTGACACGTGTGCTGGTCTGTATTTTAGAGAGAAAAGAGAGATGGACAGACATTAGACAGACAGGTAGGCAGACAGACAGACAGACCGGCACTGAGCTAATATTTCTTTAAGCGTTCTACTCTTTGATTGTCATCAATGTTATCTTGCCTAAACTAATAAACCAGATAGGTGAGGCTAGCGCTGTTTCCTAAGTTCCAGAAAAAGACATGGATTATAGGGTACACCCGGTGCATCCTTTTTAAGGGATGTAGATGATCCTCTTGTTCTATTCCTGCGTATTTTTCTGTGGGCTGGTGATTGGGTGCCTGATAGGAGGGGGCAGGGGATCTAACCGTCTGTCTGTCCAGCGCTGAGTAATTGCCTAAACTAAGACGTTTCTATCCTTCTTTTCGCAATCCATCTCAGTCTGTACACGTACCACTGCCTTTTGAGCGTATGAGAAGGAACAGAAAGAATTCCCCTGCGTACAAAAGGAGAAAAAGAGCAGAAAAGTCTTTCACATTACGACATTCGACCCATGTAATATAAGTCAGCCCTTTGGACACTTGTAATATAAGTCAGCTCTTTAGACACTTGTAATATAAGTCAGCTCTTTGGACCCTTGTAATATAAGTCAGCTCTTTGGACCCTTGTAATAAAATATAAGTCAGCTCTTTGGACCCTTGTAATATAAGTCAGCTCTTTGGACCCTTGTAATATAAGTCAGCTCTTTGGGCCCTTGTAATAAAATATAAGTCAGCTCTTTGGACCCTTGTAATATAAGTCAGCTCTTTGGACCCTTGTAATATAAGTCAGCTCTTTGGACCCTTGTAATAAAATATAAGTCAGCTCTTTGGACCCTTGTAATAAAATATAAGTCAGCTCTTTGGACCCTTGTAATATAAGTCAGCTCTTTGGACCCTTGTAATATAAGTCAGCCCTTTGGACCCTTGTAATATAAGTCAGCCCTTTGGACCCTTGTAATATAAGTCAGCTCTTTGGACCCTTGTAATATAAGTCAGCTCTTTGGACCCTTGTAATATAAGTCAGCCCTTTGGACCCTTGTAATATAAGTCAGCTCTTTGGATCCTTGTAATATAAGTCAGCTCTTTGGACCCTTGTAATATAAGTCAGCCCTTTGGACCCTTGTAATATAAATCAGCTTTTTGGTCCAGTATTATTGCAAGGCATCATACGAACATTTATAAAGGAGATATTGTGATCTAGCTATTAACCCTTTCCTGCTTGATGTAGGTCGCTTTAATATTTGTTTGTGTGAATCTTACATTACAATAACTTCTTACTACGAGACACAAAATCAAACTACAATTGGCTACGCTTATCTCATTGGGCCCGAGGTACGAAATACCCACAGTTTGGGCGTTAACCTGTGAGGACTGCATTACAATTCAGGAGACAGATCGGCCATGATAGTTCTATCATGGTCGAGCCATATCTTGCTGTGGTGTGTCGCGGGCAGAATGAGTTATAACAGCGTCTGGCATCTTCTTCTTCTTCAGGGTTCTCTTGGTCATGCTAAAGTCTTAGTTGTCACGTGGCGCATATGGTGTATGAAAGCAGAGAGCGCCATAGCTTCACGCAGGTGTCTAGTCCACCGCTTCGGCCTTGTAAGAAAACGCAATCAGTCGGGCCGAAGTCGATCTGAGTGACCCCGCGCACTACTGTACTACTGTGCGCGGGTACAGTGTGGTAGACTTCAGCCCAATGGCCTTTTACGGGCTGGGCCGTCAGGCCAGAAGGTCTCTCGTAGATCTCGCAGATCGTGGACACGCTTGCGATACGTGCACTACGCGGTGTGGCCCGGTGTCGGAGAACTACGCCGCTACGACACTGATCTGTCAGTCTGTAAAAGTGCGGTGAAAGGAGCTAACAGTGGCATATATTCTTAGTCTGAAAAATGGTGGTCTGTTGAGGTCCGTCCAGGAGTCAACGTCGGATAGATAACAAAAGTCGGACACAGCCAAGCTTCTTCAGAGATTCGACCACACTCGTTTCTATGTTAAGAACTTCGCTTATATCAAACTCTGGGTCCTGTAGAATTTGGTTATATCCGAAGTTCTGCGCATTTTTTTCCAAAACAAATGTACGCCATGCCAACTCTGAACCTGGGGTCAGTTGCGTGAGGGAGCCTAGTCCCACGCCAGCCACTAAGAACGGTGCTCCGCTATAGCGGAGCACCGTGCTTAGTGGCTGGCGCAGGACTAAGCTCCCTCATGCAGATGGCTCCAGTCAACCATACGATCCCCCCACCATCTACGTTCTTTCCCCACCCCTCCAACAATCTTATCATCTCGCAAACCTTGCTTCACAAGACGCCCAAGCCACGTCATTTCAACATTGTGCCTCCGCCCTTAAACATCTTTCATCTCATTGGGAAAAAAAAAATACAGCGAAGAATCTTGTGTAAACATTATCGATGTTACATTGATAGACAAACCCAGCCTTTTTTTTATATAGAATCTCACGAACCCTTGCAGCTGCAGGGGCTCGTGCGAATCCATGTCTCTTGCTGCTGGCAATAATACACTGCATTTGCATCACAGATATAGGAAGTCCTGGAGGCGTGTTTGTGCGGCAGTGCAGTGACAAAATATAAAGCCGCCTTCGTGACAATGCACACAAGCGGTCGGAATCGACTGTACAGGACGAAAAGGAACTGCCAAATTGTCACCATGTTCGTCGTAAGTGCGGTCCTGTTATGTATCCTCGCTGGCGCATCGGTGGACGGGGCTTCGGCACCAGTGTAAGTTTTCTTTTTTTTGAACACTGATAAATTCCCTTAGTTGTAGCGTACCGACGGGTAGCCAAAATTAACACATTTTACCCCAGGACTGACCAAAATCCCCAAATTTTGAAGTTACCCTCTGAAGGACTGTACTTACAATTCTAGAGACAGATCGAGTATGATAGTTCAAGGGTGGTGCCGGAATAGCTTGGAGCCTATGGGCGCCAAGCTATTCCGGCACCACCCTTGAACTATCATGCTCGATCCGTGTCTTGCTGTGGTGTGTCGGGGCTGAATGAGTTAATGGCTGAATGAGTTAAGTCTCACTGATGTTGTGTCTATTCAGACGTTTGTTGTACTCATTATGATTCGTCAGTCAAGCTGTTCTGACTACCTGTGGCTTGGCAGAGTTGCCAGACATCGACTGCATTTGGTCCCAGATTGTAGGGACACGCAGCGAGTGAAGACTGCAGTGTATGCAGATCGCACGCTTTGTCTTTGCAATGATCTCTTGATAGCACCCTGAACGCATGTATTACCTCTTTTAGTCCTTCTTTGCGCGGCCTTTTTTAGTTTCAGAAGTAACCCCTAAAATGCCGAGGAAAAGTGAAATCGATACAACTGCAAGAGGCATAGACACTCATGAGCCCCCGCAGTCGCGGGGGCTCATGAGGATCTATGCCTCTTGCTGAAACTACTTTGTGTCTAGGTTCCTTTGACGACTGAGAATCTGATACGTCAAATTTACGATTTCAAAAAAAAAAAAAAAAAACAGATCACTATGCGTCCAGTGGCTTCGAAGGGGTTAATTCTAGATTTATGTTTGCAGGGCTCCAGCGCCCAGGTTCATGCCGGCCCCTTCCCAGGATAGGCCCCTGGACTCTCTGGACAAGCTGTATGCTAAACTCGACGGTGAGTGCATCGACTTTTGTCTCTCCAAAGTTTCACTTACAGAAACACGTGTGTTCTGCACTCACAAACTGAACACGAACACCATACAGTCACGCGCACAGACCTGCAGAAACCTAGATCGTCTGCACTGGACTGAGATTTGAATAAAGGGTTGTTTGTTTCTTTGTTTGTTTCTTTGTTTGTTTGTTTATATTTCGTGATTCAATCGCGTAACAACATCGTTTTGAGTCGGTGAGAAACTTTTGGTTAAAAAAATTGGTGATAGCTCTCCGAGGGCGAGACGGTCTGCTCTAGACTAAAACTAGACAATGTAGGCTAATGAACGTCTTTCTGTTTGTGACTGTCTGTGATTTTCACCTTGTTGTTGAGTTGTGTGCTGGTCTGCGATATTGGACCTTACGGCTAGAGCTTTAAGGTCCAAAATCACAGACCAGCACGCAACTGAATATCACAGTCGTCAATTGCGGATGTTAACAAACGGTCGCGCGAATGCGGCTCTTCATTCTCCGCACCGCATAAACGTCACCTCACAATGTTGCATTTTCAGATGTGATTAACCAGCTGAACATTGCGGAAGAGGCTGTGGCCAATCTGGAATCCCAGCAGTCTCTGATGAAAAAGTTTGTGGACGAACTGCTCTTCATTACGGTCACAGAGCTAAAAGCCACCAACGACAGGCAGAACAAGTCCATAGAGCAAATCTGGGATCACGTAAGTTACATATTTAAAACAACAACAAACGATCATGTATGTTACACTGAAAAATAAAATCTTTGCCAAAAACTAGAAAACGTAAGCTACAACAAAATCAATTAGTTCAAGTGTTAATCATAGGAATGACGTTGTCATGTTGCTTCCGGCTATTTCGCAAGCGGCACTCTTGCGCGATTCGTACTTAGGCTGTTGTATAAATTTTAGTTGCAGTGATTCATTGCTTCCTGCTATGCATCCAATTGCAAGCTATGCCACGTTTCAGTGATCTGTACATAAAAGTGTATGCATCATATTACAGCGATGTATTCCAATGCAGACTTTGATTACTAAAATGTGCCGATACAATGTGTTCTCAATGTTGCCTTGCGTCAACAAAGACTTTTCTACCCTTCCTTTTTCAGTTCAATCAATTGCTAATAGTCTATAAGGACTGAAAGAGAAGACCAACAGAAAAGTCTTTATTTTACGACATTAACCCATTCAGCCCTGACGCACTACAGCAGGAGATGGGTCGACCATGACAATTCAAGGGTAGTGCCAGATTAGCTTGGCGCCTGTCGGCGCCAAGCTAATCTGGCACTGCCCTTGAATTATCTGGTCGATCCATCTCCTGCAACTGTACTGGTGCATAGTCTTTAGATGACGCCTCCCAAATTTGGGAAATACGGCCGTCGGGCTGACTCAGTGACTGAGTTTAAGACTTCATACATTTAGTCAGCCCTTTGTCCAGCGTTGATGTAAGACATACCAAGAACTCTTGTAAAGGAGGTAGTGACAACTGTTCAACCCTTTCTCGCCATTGACCCCTTCACTGCAGAGAGAAAAAAGTGATTCCCCACCCAACAGCAAGAGGTATAGATCCTCATGAGCCCCCGCGAATGCGGGGGCTCATGAGGATCTATGCCTCTTGCTGAAACCAATTTGTATCCTTGTTCCTTCAGTATTGGTCGTTGAATGAACAAAGGTTTCAAAAAACAAAATATGCGTCAAATGGCAGGGAAGGGGTTAAAAAAAACTTTTTTTGGTTTTCGTTTTGTTTTTTTCTTTCCGTCCTTTCAATCAGCTAAACGAAGTCATAGACGATTTGGATGACTTAGCAAACACAACCAGTTCGGCGGAGGCTACGAACACTGCCAACTCCAACGCAGCGATCAACCTGTCGGGCCAAATCTCCGCCGCGAAAGCAAACGACACCTCGCAAACCGGTGCCATCGCAATCTTGAACTCCCTTGTCAAAGACCTCAAAGTAAAGCTCTTCACGGTAAGTATCATTATCAATATCCGTATCGTCCTCACCGTCATATGTGTTGTGCGCCAAGCTATTCTGACACCACCCTTGAGATATATTATGGTCGATCCACATCCTGTCGTAGCCTGTCAGGTCAGGGGCTTATGGGGTTAAACACACCGGCACACACACACCCACACACACATATATATATATATTCTTTACTTTTAACAAAGGCGTCGCCCAAAGCCAAAAATTGCACTCGATCAAATTAGCTCCAATGAACATTATATGCACACTCACGCAAATATTAAATACATGCATGGATATGCCATCGTATACCCCAAATCGCTTATAGAAATTTCGTATATCTAATAACGTGTCTTTGTTTTGTTGTGTTTTAGGGCCTTTCACTGATACGGAACGTCTAGTGACTGCTTGAAAAATAAGAGACACAGTTTTTGTCATATGTATCTGAGATGAAAAGAAAAAATTCCGCAGTCAACTTGGCGTGTGACTCTGAATCTGAATCACGTACATGTGTCTATTGCAGGTGATCGGAAACGCGTTTGCCTGTTTTGACAACAAGGTGGAGATTGTGGCTAGGCTCCTGAGTGGCGTCTCTGACTTTGAAAAAGCTAGGATGTGTAAGTTCTGTGCTTGATTTCAACGGTCATTGAAATAGGGTTAAAGCGACCTAATCCAGGGTTCATAGTCATTGAGGATTTTATTATGTCTTAAAGTAATTCTGCACAAAATAGCTAACTTCACTTTTGTTTAACCACTTCACTGTCGAGAAAACGTGAAGGCGACCTAACTGCAAGAGGCATAGATCCTCATGAGCCTCCGCGACCGCGGGGGCTCATGAGGATCTATGCCTCTTGGACCACGTAATGTCCATGTTCTGTGGCTTTTGGTCGTTCAATGACCACAGAAACAAAATGTACGTTTGTTGGCAGGGAAGGGGTTCATCATAAAGTTTTATTGTCGTAAAGAGAAAGACAGTTCTGCTCTTCTTTGCCGTTGTACGCAAAAGAGTGTTTCCGTCATTTACGGATCAGAGGCCAGTTGCACGAGCGAGCTTAGTCCTGCACCACTGAGCCACTAAGCAAGGTGCGCCGCTATAGAGGCGCACTTTGTTTAGTGGCTGGTGCAGGACTAAGTTCGCTCATGCAACTAATTCAGAGGCTGTAAAAAAAATAAAAAATAAAAAAATAAAAAAAAAGACCATTGTTACGTGCCCCAACTAAGTCACAATGATTGTACAAAGAAGGGTAGAAACGTCTTTTTAAAAAAAAAAACTGGAATTAAAAAAAAAGACCACTGTTACGTGCCCCAATTTAAGTCACAATGATTGTACAAAGAAGGTTAGAAACGTCTTTAAAAAATTTAAAAAAATAAAAGACCACTGTTACGTGCCCCAACTAAGTTGCAATGATTGTACAAAGAAGGGTAGAAACGTCTTAGTTAGAAAACATTGATAACCCGTTTTATCGGCACGTTTTAGCAATCCGAGCCCGCCATGGAGCCGTTCGCTTTAATTTTGCTCATGGCAAGCCAAATACAAAGATCAATCTGTTAATCAATATGTAGTAAAACTGTTGCCGAGGCCGGTTTCATGTGAAAGGAAAACAAAAAAAAAAAAAAGAGGTTGACAGCCCTTTAAATTAGATACAATGAACACGACGTTCCGGATCAGATCCTTTTTCAGGGTGACATGGAAACTTTCTGTTTTCCTTTTAATCTGTTAATCATTCAGTCAGTCCATCCGTCGGTCCATCCATCTATTGATCGAGCCATCCATTCATTAATCCTATCCGTGCAGGTGAGAACGGGGAGGTAACCCTGCCAGCAGACGACCGGCGCGCGGAAGTATTGTTCCAGAGTTGCTTCGCCTCCACCCCCCAGGTGCAGTTCTCCATCAAAGGGTTTGACTTTGACCTGGACAGCCGCCCCCCACCCCCTCCTTCGTACAGCTACGGCTACCTTATACAATACAGGTCGGTATACCCATTACAATCAGCCTGAACGTGCCTGGCGAGCTCAGTGCGTGTTCATACTGTGACTGAGTCAGCCCCCACGCGCGGCGCACCCCCGCTATTCGCTCTACAGTTATTAGAATGAGTAGTGCGCTGCCGTCGTGCGCGCGTGCCCGTGATGGGGCTGACTCGCAGTATCAACACGCACTTAGCTCGTCAGGTGTGATACACTAAATACAGATTTGGATCAACCATAGTATGCACATTCTGCCCGGCCGTACTCGCTACAAGATGTGATCAGCCACAATACATGCAGATGTACTGATACGCATTCGATCCTTTCGCACTTCTAGATAATTATGTCTTTTAAGCATATGATAGTTCAGTTAAACCATTTAGCCCTGACGCTCTACAGCATGAAATTAATCTATCGTGATAATTCAAGGGTAGTGTCAGATTAGCTTGGCGCCATCAGGCGCCAAGCTAATCTGGCACTACCCTCGAATTATCATGGTCAATCCACCTCCTGCAGCTGGTACACTTACATCTGCAATATCTTGGCAAATGCGGCCTTGGGTTTAAATGGGTTAAAGGCCCCACCACACGAGCCGGTTGTGCCCCGATTCTGAAGCCGATTCCGATCCGATTGCAATCGGATGACGTCAATTATCCGATCCGGTCCCAATCGGCTGGGAATCGGGTGTCTAGAACCTGTGCTCCGCTATTTTCCTGATCCGAATCGGCCACGGTTGTAAGCTTCAACCAATCAGAGCGCGTCTCGCAAAGCATGTCTTATTGCAAATGGCGGAACACGCCTGTTGTGAACGGCAGTACCAGCCACCGCCGTTGCTGATGTTTCGCACGCCTCTTCCCGAATATGATGCAAAACTGCTGATAATGCAAGCACATCGTCATCACTGTCAAAACTAGCAGCCATTTTGCAGAACAGGTACGACTTTGATCTTCGATTCAAACCGGTCGGCTACTGAAACAAGTCGGGAAATGTGTGGCAGTGCACACGTTTCTTTTAGTCCGCCCGATCACCCGGCCTCGATTCGAAACTGATCGGGAATCGGCCTCAAAACCGGGCTCTTGTAGCGGGGCCCTGAGAAACAGTCAAAAAACTCCGCCCCGCACGTGTTTTAAAAAAACTTTGCAGGACCCAGCGAGGGCCCTCTTCGTGAACGTTCGGCTAACTTCGGCAAACCGGTTTGCAACTGACTCAGTTGACTGAGTTTTCAACTGCGTTTGTCGTGCTGGCAAAACTCCCGTGAAAAAGACAGGCCACTTCCTGTTTGCAGCGAGTAAGCACCGCGATCACTGATCGAAACCAGCGATATTTTTACTGATATCAACAGTAGCAGACGACACTCGACCACCCGACGGACAGAGCAGGCCATTTGTGTCTTGCCTGGACGCACACTGGATATGGACCAGGCCGAGCTATCCGTAAGTTACACAGCACAGCCTGAAGCTTTATTTGATATCGGAAGGGTGAGAAAGGAGGGGTTATTTGTCGTTTTGTGTTTGTTGTTATATCTTTTCATCTGGAGTGGCCTACAGCAAATTTTTTTCTCCATACGAAGGGCAGCTACTAAAAATCAGCTTGACCCATGGCGACCTTGTATCTTTTGGCATCTATGTAAACAGTCGACTCTCTCTCTCTCTCTCTCTCTCTCTCTCTCTCTCTCTCTCTCTCTCATCCAATTTACTGTGTTGGTTGTACATCACAATGCTTCTTTATTTATTTATATTAGCCTATATTGGACTGGAGGTACGTGTTGAAAAAATTCGTTCACAACTACAAAGTGTCAGGAGTCATACTTACAGCATGTACAGCCGTACATTCTGCCATCATAGTCCCCAACGCGTAAAATCCGTGGCTGTTGGTCAGTTTCAAAGTGTCACAGAATCGTCTGCTGTTGTCCGATCTGCTAATCGCGATGATTTCCGTGCAACAGGAAGTGGTCTGTCGTTTTCCGAGAGTTTTGCAAGCTCGGGATACGCAGTTGCCAACTCCGTCAACTGTGTTACGAACCGATTTGACCCACTTAGGGGCAGGGCCCAAGCTGGGTCCTGTAGTCTTTAAAACACGCGCTGGGCGGGTTTTTCTCATTGCACCTCAGCTTTAAGCGTAGTGTGAAGAACAACTGACATGACGCCACTTCAGTGGCCCCGAGCTTTTTGACACCATGGTCATGGCCGGATCTGTCTCAGTCCGTAACTCATTTCTAGTAGTTCTCCGAGGACAAATCACGCAGTTTCAACTTACCCCAATTCTCGTAATAGAAGTTTTGGTTATATCACCACCACCTACCACCCCACCCCCCTTAACCCCAATGATGATGATGTTGATGACAATGATTGTTATCATCACTACACAGAGAGCCAAACGCTATCGGGGTCATCACCAACGCCATCGCCTCCAAGACCGGCGTGACCTTCGAGGCCGTTGACCTCACCTTCGGGGACACTCGGCTCCGCTCGGTAACCATCGCCTACCAGGCCTGCACCATTGAGCCGGGCACACAGCTCAGCGGCGCCCACGGCCACATCCCCACCACGAGGCCTCTCACCACGACGACTACTACTCCTACTACTACTACCGCGGACTGAACGATGGTGGGTTTACAAGTTTTTTTCCTCCAAGCTCAGTGAGCCGATCTTCAAATGTGCTGGGCCTTATGGCCTTATGGCCTAAGGCCGTAAGATCCAAAATCCCAGATCAGCACACAGTATCAGAAAAAAGGACTTTATTATATTCACCACTGCTGCCACAACCCATACAATTTAACTCCGTCAAGGCGCCCCGCATCACTAGCGCGAGTGTGGTTTAGCATACTAGCTAGTAAATCATCAAAATGCATGGTTTCACCGATACGTATAGCCATTAACATTATGAGTATCTTTTAGTACTTTTTTTGTTTCCTGTCGCGAACGACTCTGACAATGTGCAAGCTTACAAATTTCATCAGTTAGACACCACACCAATTTAAAAATCATGGAGTAAAATTAATTAACGAGAACAAAACAATTTGCTAAACTTAATCTATTCTGAGTTGACGCAGAAATCAGTCGCTATCTTCGTTAGGTCGACACGCAGGAAAACGTAGCTGTCTCAGGAACATGGATATAAAGTAGTATCAGCAAGAGGCATAGATCCTCATGATGCCCCGCAACTGCGGGGGTTCATGAGGATCTATGTCTCTCGCAGCTGGGTTGTGTTCAATTTTTCTCTGCACCGAACAGGTTAAAGTTTTCTCCTCGGTATTCTGAGGCCAGTTTCATTCTTTGCTGGTTGTTTTACTGCATGTCTGTAGGACACTAAATCAGTTATCCATCTTATGTAGTTCGACTAAATGAAACAGATATGGATGATATAGGGGGTTTGACACCCTTTGTGTGATACAATGAACAGAGTGTAGTTATTGTGTAGACTGTTGTGTTACTGTACGTAAAGATATTATTATGCCGAAAACTGAATTAACTCATTCAGCCCGACGGCCGTATTTCCCAAATGTTGGAGGCGTCATCTAATGACTAAGCACCAGCTGCATAAGATGGATTGACCATGATAATTCAAGGGCAGTGCCAGATTAGCTTGGCGCCGACAGGCGCCAAGCTAATCTGGCACTACCCTTGAATTATCATGGTCGACCCTCTCCTGCTGTAGTGCGTCAGGGCTGAATGGGTTAAAGTTATAATCTCTTATTCCGCGATATACAGCGGTTCTGATACAAAGTTTGTATCATAGAACACTAATAACGTTGGCTGATTGATTTAGGACTAGTTGATTATTGGTGTATGAGCTGAACCTTTGTGCTATGATCTGCCTCTAAACAAAAGTCTTCTTTCAATCAATTCAATGGCTAATTGATTGAAAGAAGGCGTTTGTTTGTTCGATAGTCCTTGTATGACAAACAGGGCATTGCACTTTCCTGATTATCTAAAATCCCCAGAATACATCACTGAACATCATCTAATGATCTATACTCCTGTTTCTACAATGTAGTGTCCATGGCCGAGATCTTACTTTAGTTGATCGGATGCTCATCCTTGGAGGGGAAAAAAATAGTTTCACGGCCGTAGCCTGTGGAATGATGGTTTCTTTAGCGACGTGGGATTGCGATTACAATCATGAGCAAGCCCATATTCACAAATAAATCTATTGCATATGATTCTCATCAGTGTTGTTATTTGTGGTGTGATTGGTAACAGTTGGTAACAAGTTTTTGAGTGTTGTGAACGGGCAGCGGACGACCATCGTCCTGGACAAGAAGTATTCTGTTGCTCATTGCATGTGACGTCAAATGATGACGCCCCGTACAGTCTTTGCATCTCATTTGAATAGAAGTGTACCTGTGGCGTATCTGAGAAGTACACTCGCAAATGGTACAGGAGTGACATGCCTGCAGCGTGCCTGAATACAGCACCAATGAGTCCACACTACACACTCTCTCTCTCTCTCTCTCCTGTTAAAATACTTTGATTTCAAATGATAATGGGTTTTATTGTTCCATGAAAACTAAAAATGACAAAGCTGCACCAATATGGTTTACTGATATCCAAACTACAACTTTCAAAGGCAAACACCATGTGTTTGTTGGTCTGTGATTTCAGGCCTTATGGAGTAGAATCATGTCCCAAAACCACAGATCAGCAAACATTTCAAAACAAATGTACTATCAACTAAACAGTATGAATTAACACCTTCCTTCCTGAATAAACCAACTTTACCGTCTTTTCTAAATGCAAATGTAAACTTTGCTTAGCCCTGACAAAACAGAGATGGACAGTGAGTGTTCAAGGGTGGTGCCAGATTAGCTTGGCACTGTGCCACGTTAATCTGGCACTACCCTTGAACAGTCATAGTTTATCCCCTACATTTAACAAATCAACCATAGAGGGTACTCCAATAATATTCAGTATATCTAACATACAAGATGCCACTGTATTTTTCAGGAACTTGGTCGTGAGCATGAGATTATTCAATGTTTAACTCGAGCACTCATTCTGCAGTTCATTTCAATCAGGAAAGCTGAATTCATGAGCTGTTCAACCACCCCAAACCAACTTAAGAAAGGCAGTTGATTCCCAAACAAGTCAGTCAATCAGTCAACCAGCTCGCACCCTTCCCTTCATACATCCTTCTCAACCACGCAGTCCCGAGATAAAATACATGTATGCAGCACACATAGATTCCCACAAAATAAGTCTCATGATTAACCCCCTTGTGAGCATGCAGTCACCAGAACTGCACATGCTACTGGTGGATGCATACACAAGAGGGTTAACTCTTTGGCTGTCTGTAGTGCTTTTTGTCGAGGTGAGTCCTTCAGGAACCACCTCAATAAAAAGTGCTACAGACAGCCAAAAGGTTAAATATGCGTATGGAGCACACACAGATCCACACAAAATATGCTAGTGATGTATATAAGATGACATACATAATGTAATGCATAGGGATTGTACATACATGTTCCTAACAATGTTTTCTTTTTTGGAAAGAACTATCTGAAAGTGTAGTTTTGCACATTTCGCTTTACATGAGGGCAAACTAAAAACACTTTTTTTTTCTAGAGATGAAAGAGTTCTAAAACTTTGGTCCAAAGATCTCACTCGTCTCCTCACAGAGGAAAAAGGCTGTAGACATTTTCTTCCCTTAGTTTTCCACTGAATTTTTATAAACTTCTGTCAGATGTGTCACATACAAATAAAACTTATATAACTCAAGTCTAAATTTTTTTGAGCTTTCAAATCAAACCTGTAAATGTAACTGATAATCATGAAAAAATATATCAAGCTGTTTCTCTGGAATACTTCATTACTGCATCATCAATAGCAAAGATATTTTCATGAAGCAAGGTAGAAAATGTGTCAAAATACAATAAAACCCCTAACATTCAAAATCAAACTGATCAATAGTTAATAAAAGCTGTATCATTAACACAGGTGTATTGTGTGTGCAGTCTATCTGACCTTTTCCAGAGTTATTCGTTGGTTTTCTGCTGGCCTAAAATAGACATTAGGAGTAAAATACTGGTAAAAAGTTATTCCAAAATCAGAATCAGATCAAGAACGTAGATGGTGTCCCTAGAAAAATAACGACAGCGCAAGCAGTACCACAGTGATTGCAGGGTTTGTTGATTACTGCAATCACTGTGACATAGGACATACTAAGTTAACCTCGGGTATCAATACCTCAAACTAGGGAGTTAAATGAAGCTACATCTTACAAGCAAGAGACATAAATGCTCATGAGCCCCTGCGGCTGCATATGCCTCTTGCAGATGGAACGATATCAAGTGTCATGTTTTTTACCTCTGATTCTGGGATAACTTCTATTGAGAAACACCCCCACTATCTTTGACAATTTCTTGGCAACTGGAAAGTAAAACTAAAGCTGAAACCCTGTACATCATATTACATTCCCATCAGTAAGTTACAGCAGAGAAAGAAAAGAGGGCTGCAGGGAACGAAAGCAAAACAAGGGAGTGGACAAGAACAAAAGAACATACTGCATACTAGACACATGTACATATCACAATTCTGTTTTCTTGCCGGTGTCATCATCCAGATCCATGTCCTCAAGGTCAAGGTCATCCTCCACAGGCAACTGAAAATGAAAAGTATGTGTAAGTACGATGGCCTTCCTGGAATAAACAATGCACATGTATGCAACAGAGCATACAATAATTCACATAAATTGGAACCATTCTTTTCAAGCCTTTGTTTTTTCTACCACACCAGAACAGCAGAGAACAATTTTTTTTAATTATTTCATTCACAAAGGCATTTCAGTACACAGTACCTACCTCAGCGTCTTTTCCATCCCAAGGATCAACTTTATTTACAGGCGGTAAAGCAGCATTCCTGAGTGGTGCAGTTGATCCCTTGCCGAACGACAGATCCCTGTAAGATACAAATGAACACAGGTTAGTGTCAGTATATGTACAGTATGCTGCTGTGACTGACAGCCATTGAGTGAGGATTGATTGATTGTACATTGCTTAACGTCCCGACAGCAACAAGGCTTTCTCAGGACGTGCCTGCACTGCTTGTGAAAAAAAACTAAACAGAAAATTGAATGTATGTCGCCAGCCGGTCAAATACATTAAATAAACCTACAACATGGGGCATAAATAAAGCTAAGACCATTTAGCAACACACATCCAATATCAAGAGCTACAGGCAGTGCAGACAGTAGGGAGAGTTTTAAAAAGGCAAATACAGGTGAATGGACAAAGGGTAGACAGAAACACATGCCCCAGAATAGAGAGAAAAACCCACCCTGTGGGGCTGACCAGGGTGACCCTGGGAACTAAAAAATACCTAACCCCACCCAAGTCCCCCAGGGCAGACCCGGGTGGGGGACATTGAGTGAGGAATGAATATTTCATGCTCCTGTTCACGTGGAGCTGAATCTTCTTTGGCTATATAACCCCTTAACTGCAATCATGAATTGTGCATCTGAAACCACAGCACAATGACCAACAATCGCCTGAAGATCACAATGTAACAAGGACCAAAATAAGACATCAAGAACACAGGCCTAGCAAGAGACATAAATCCTCATTAGCCCCTGCAACTGCGGGAGCTCATGTGAGTATGTCTCTTGCAGATGGGTAGCATTCACCTAGCCCCAGCAGTTAAGAAGTTAACATCAAGGCATCCACATAGCAAAACATCCTCAGGCTGAAGTCAGCCTTAGTTGGCCTACACACAGCTGTACTCGGGCCGACTAAGGCTGGCATCAGCCCAAGGACCGGTTGCTCACCAGGTATCCACTTGAGACCTGTCCACATTCAGTTCTATTTTGCAACACAGTGAGTGTGATATCGAGGTTGACCTGTAGATACTAACTACCAGCTATTACTACTGATATTATACCAGCGTTAACTACTGCTTCTCTGCAGAATGTCTAGACAATATATCAAACCCACTGTGCGTGCTGTTGCAGACAGTGGTACTGTTAGCTCTTATGGCTGTCGGTAGCGGTTTTTGTCACTATGATTCCTGCAGGAATCATCACAACAAAAACCACTATCAACGCCCTCACTATGATTCCTGCAGGAATCATCACAACAAAAACCACTACCAACGCCCACAGGGTTAAAGATTAAAAATATTATATGTGGCTGCATGCAAAATTTTAAGTTCAAAAGCTTCTCACACTCTTATTGTACATGGCTGACAATGAAATACAATGTACACATGCAAACACAACCCAAAATGTAACAAGATGGGATGAATCATAACCCACAAAGTCCCTTCTATATGAGAGCTGTCCTCACTGTCAAGGGTCTCTACCTTTTGTCTTTCACCTGATTCTGATGTTGAAATATCTCCTATTGAAAAAGTCTCGCAGATCTGCCAATGCGTCAGTGAGCTCTATAAGGGGCGCAGGACATACGAATCATTGGTTTGTCAAACGTCATTTGTTATGACGTAAGTTTTATTTTTTACGTAATTTTACATATGAGTTTCACTTTCGCTTCATAGGCTTGAGAAAATGGTGACAAAACTAGAATTCCATGGTACAGTTTCAGTCTTGCTATAATTTGTGTGAAAGCAGGTTGACTTTTCCTAGCTACATGATATATTAAGTACACAGGTCACTTGCATGCTCTTCTGAAAGCGTGTCGATGTGTGTGTTAGTGCGTGCGTGCGCACACGCGCCAAACATCTCCAAGAGGCATAGATCCTCATGCACCCGGAGGGCGCATTGAGGATCTATGCCTCCTGGAGACATGCGCATGTTTGTGTGAGAGAGAGAGAACACGTGCGAGAGAGAGATTTGCATCATATTTAGAGTATTGTGTCAATGTCTGCGTGGTGACGGAATTGCTTCTTTTACATCACCGCCACTGTCTGACTTTCTCCAGATGTCAAGGTTTTTTACCGTTTTAATTTTTTTCTGAAAAGAATTATTTCTTACTGAAAAAGTTGAAAGGGTACAAAGCTGGCTAACGAACTCATCCAATGCTTTTCTCAAATCTAGCTATATCGGGTCACCTGCATGCTCTTCTGAAAGCGTGACGATGTGTGTGTGTGTGTGTGTGCGTGCATGCGCATGTGCTCCAAACATCTCCAAGAGACATAGATCCTCACGCGCTCCGCACGCTCATAAGGATCTATGCCTCTTAAATTCATTCATTCATTCAGTCCTCTCTGTGCCGTCTGGTCTTTTGTCTGTCAGCTGCTATTTTGGGTGCTGTTTGCAGAGTAAGGCCTCTGTTCTTGAGCTCTCGCTCCACGGTTCGGCGCCACGTCTCCTTTGGTCGCCCACGGTTTCTCTTCCCCTGTGGTGTCCATCTCAGTGCCACCCTTGGTAATAAGTCGGGTGACATTCTGCAAACGTGGCCTAGCCATCTCCATCTCCGTGTGGCGATGGTTTCAGCGATGCTGTCTGCGCCTGCTCTCTTCCGTAGTTCATGCCTCTTAAAGATGCGCGCATATTTGTGTGCGAGAGAGAGAGAGAGCGCACGCGCTAGAGAGAATTACATCATATTTAAAGTATTATGTCAATGTCTGCGTGGTGATGGAGTTGCCCGTTTTACGTTACCGCTACTGTCTGGCTTTCTCTAGAAGTCAAGTTTTTTTTTTACTGTTTTAATTCTTTTCTGAAAAGAATTAATTTTTACTAAAGAAGTTGAAATGGATACAAAGCTGGCTAACGAACTCATCCAATGTCTTTATCCAAACTAGCTATATCCAAAATTTCAAGTAAATATGACAAAAATTACTGACTCTAATCTGGGTCAACCGACTCCCTATAAACGGTTGTTTATGTCTTCCATGAGACATTGAATTACAATATGATCGGAGGCTCTCTTAGCCACCCCTTTAAGAAAGTATTTCGCCAAGTTTCAGGCTTGTGTGTACACAAATATAGGAGATTCTCTTGTTTACATACATACATACGCACACACACACACATACATACACAAATACCGCGCTTCGCGCCAAATGTACGTTCAGCAGCAAGGTTAGCGTAACTAGACATGATATAAATTTTATTTTGTTACTTCAATTGTTAAGAGGTTTAGGCCTGACTGCCTTTGACATCATAGACATGCTATTAAATTCATCCTACCACGACCCGTCCTATAAATAGAAGGGACTTAAAAACAACTGATTACGTTGTCTTAATGTTCTACAGTTTTAACTTTTTTGCACATGCAGACACTGCTACTGTTTATAGACCGCATGGCTGTAGACCCCTGACAGACAAAATGGTGACACCTACCTGAGAAATTCGTTGATTCCCTTTTCGCTGAACGGCCCTCTCAGCAAGGAATATTTCATTTTTCTAGAGTTGACAGCAGCAAGAGCCTGCAGATTAAAACATAAATAAATAAATAAATAAACAAGAAAGGCAAAGCCATTATGGCTCACATGTATGACTGATTTACATGTGTGACCTTTGTGACAAGAGCTGGTTTCTGCAGGAGCAAAATCAATGTTTTCTGAAAATGTAAGCATTTTTCACACATCTGTCAACCCACTGTGACCCTTGCCCTTTGTGATGAGTTGACTAAATTAGTATGCATAGGAAGATCATATCATCAGCTATCTTTGTACCAAATTTGGCTGACAAATTTTAAAAAATGTTGGTAATACCTATAAAATTATCAAAAATCAGCATTTTACACATTTGCCAGTCTCTTGTGACCCTTGACCTTTCCGAGGGGGTAATCCAAATTAGTATGCATAGATAGGTCTTACCATCAGGTATCTCTGTACCAAGTGTGGGTTTGAAGTCATGAATAGTATTTGAGAAAAAATAAATTATGTCAAAATATAGCTATTTTTGACATATTTCCTGATCCCTTGTGACCTTGGCCTTTGTGAGAGGTCACTCAAACTGGTATTTTTAGAAAGGTCGTGCCACAAAGTATCCTTGGGCCAAGTTTGAAGAATCTGGCTTGAATAGTCTCCAAGAAAATGTCAATGTTAAAGTTTACGATGGGCGGCAGACGGACGACCACTGGCCCAAAACATACTCACTTTTGCTTCACGTCACACGTGAGCCAAAACTGAACATGCCCAGCCTCAAGCCCCTTACGCATGCAGCCACTGGTACTGTTGATATTACTTACAGCTGCATGCACAATGGGGTTAACCCTTTGGCTATCGGTCGCGCTTTTCGTCCAGGTGATTCCAGCAGGAATCACCTCAACAAAAAGTGCAATCAACAGCCAAAGGTTTAATCAGAAAATTTTTCTTTTCCCACTCTTCGGTATCTGCAATAATCAATGTTCTAAAGAAACCTATTGTCAAAAGTCTATAAAAGTATGGGTAATGTGTTTTCAAGGCAATATCAAATTCAGACCCAGACTGCCAGAGTAAACATGTTTTTCCTTGTCAATGCAGCATACCATTCAAATACAATTCTTTGCATGCCGTTTTATAACCCTAAAATCAACCATAAACTGTCAGAGGAATCTGAATATAAAAACATCACAAGTGTAAGTGTTTTTAACTCTATGCCTGTCAATAGTGCTTTTTGTCACAAAGATTCCTGGCAGAATCAGTGTGACAAAAACCGCTACCAACAGCCAAAGGGTTAAAAAATCTCCACACTGAGTGCAGATTACAACAGACACTTACAGGATAGCCAAATCCACCAATCTCCAGAGCATCTTCCAAAGCAGGCTGTACTCCTGCCTCAGCCCACACCCAACTGTGTATCCGACAAAAGTGTCCATATTAAACAATGATTCACACGCACAACTCACAAAATAGAGTCACATCAATTTGATGAGCATGTTCTGATCTATAGGCATATCTATTTGACTCTTATTTTAACCCATTTAGCCCCAACACCCTAGAGGAGGAGATGGACTGACCATAATAATTCAAGGGTAGTGCCAGATTAGCTTGGCGCCTTTCAAGCACCAAGCTAATCTGGCACTACCTTTGAATTATCATGGTCAATCTATCTCCTGTTACTGACACATAGTCATTAGGTATCGCCTTCAAAATTTGGGAAATGCACCCAGGGGGTTAAATGGGTTAATTTTTTTTTTTAAAAAGATATGAGAGCACTGCTTTGATTTTACTACGAGAACAAAGACACAAGCAAGTTATGCATGATAGGAAAACTGCCAACCACTTTCACATTTTTGGCAGCTGTGATTCACAAACTTTTATAGATCCCTACCAACAATTTGTGAACTTTCGAAACCTAGTAGTGAAGATGGTAGGTACGACTTTTCACAAATTAGTGTGGAAATAAATTAGTAAAAAGACAGGCAACATGACACATGACCATGCTGATATGGAATCAAGGACACTGGCTCTTTCATTTTACATCCTACAAGCCTGAAGAGATGGATCAACAAAGAACAGGTGCCAAGCTGTTAGAGCACTACCCTTGAGTAGATGACACTAAAATGAATGATTAATACTCAAAATAACACAATCAAATGACAACTAATTGACAGGCAACATTTATTACAGCTTTACCCCACCGGAACAAACAGAGATTTATCTGTTATCAAAAGCCAGGCAGCATAAATCACAACTTACCCCCACTGGTTTTTCTTGAACTTATCACCCAGACCCTTGAGAATGTCTATGTATTTGTTGCGGCACTCCGACTGACAGTCGTAAATTTGTGGCAAAACCGCAACGATGCAAAGCTGGTGGTTCTCACAGTTTTCTTTCAGAATATTGTCATTTGTGACCTGAAATAGGTTTGAAAAGTACTTTGTACAGAAAACAAAATACTTTAAGCCCCTATTTCTAGCAAAACTGGTTAAATTAAAACAAACAATCTTGACTTAAAATGTCCGGCCTTCAATGCCAAGAAAACATTAAACAGGATCCAGCTGCAAGAGACACAGATCCTCATGAGCCCCCGCAATTGTGGGGGGGTCATGTGGATCTATGCCTATTGCCAACACTTTGTATTCATGTTCCTTCAGTGTCTATGGTGTTGAATTAACAAAGGATTTCAGAAACACAGTCTGCGTCAACTGGCATGGAAGGGGTTAACCTTGTGAATGCTCGCACTGTATAAAGATACTGTGGTACATCAGGCAGTAAATCTGACATGGTGTTAGAGACATCAGTCATGGATTATGGCACTGGCAGTGAAACTCCTGTACAACTGAAACTACAAGTATATAACTCATGTCAGTTGGCAAGTCTACTCTGATTTGCCTACCTCTACAACTTCTGGAGGAGGGACGTTGGCAGCACTCTTCTCCATTGCCCAGTTGACAATGTCTGAGGCCGTGCGTCCCCCATCATACTCTTCAGCCTCACCATCCTTCTTGCCTGCAGGGAACACTTTGATTGTGGGGAACCCTCGGATCTGCACAGATTAAATCATGTGTATTTTCGGGTACGTGTTAGGCACAACCATAGTCCCATATTAACCCATTTAGCACCAGCACCCCACAGCAGGAGATGGATAGACCATAGTAATTCAAGGGTAGTGCCAGATTAGCTTGGCGCCTGAAGGTGCCAATGCCAGATTAGCTTGGCGCCTGAAGGTGCCAAGCTAATCTGGCACTACCCTTGAATTATCATGGTCCATTCATCTCCTGCAACTGGTACATAATCGTTAAGTGACATGTCCAAAGTTTAGGACATGTGGCCTTGGGGCTTAATGGGTTAGGTAGTGTCAAATCTGCTAGGTTCTCTCAAAGACAATCCTCCCCTCCAATCTCTTGGTTGAAGACAACTGTTAGTATCATGTGAAACTAAGGATCAAATTCTTTCTTTTTCATTGTGCAACAAAAAGAACTGTGAACTCTGTATGAACTGTAAATGCTGTTGACACAATCAGTTTTTCTCATTTTAGTTTTAAGACATGTGCAAGTCTGTGATCTCAGACCTTACACCTCAGCTGCAAGATCTAAAATCACAAACCAGCAGACATATTGGCTGATTGCTTGACTTAATTTCCTTGGACAATACATGTGCTCACTTTCAATTAGCCTTCCACTGTTCTAGTGCATGCAAGAGGTAGGACCACCTACAACTTATTTTGTGAACACATAAAAGCAGGATACATATCATCATACATTGACATGAGGACATAAAACTATACAGCTGTGCAAAATTTCAAAGCTCTATCTATATAAAATATCAAAGCTCACTTTTGGATCAGTTTCAAATGCTACCATCAAGCAGACATTTCAACATGCCACTTGCCAAAAAGAATGTTTTTAAGAGGTCTTTTATTCCAACTGCTGTCTCGATTTTAAACTCTTGTTTAAAACGATGTGATATATAATATGTGATCTACTTAACATTACCTCCCATCTTGTGATAGATTGCTTGTGATAGATTGCCTGTGATAGATTGCTGCAATGATAATTTTAATGGAATGTTCTTATAATGTTTATTAGTGTCTTGTCTTGTTGTTTTATGATGAGCCAAAAGGCAAATTTCTGTTGTGCTTTGACTCGAACAGACAATAAAGTTGTATTGTATTGTATAATAGTTAAGTTTATGAAAAAAATCACTATACTATTGAAAATTGTCAAAATGAAGCGATTATGCACTTTTCATAAAATGCCGAGTTGAACCCTTTTAACCCCAAGGCCACATTTCCAAATTTTGGAGGTGTCACCTACAATTATATACTAGTCGCAGTAGATGGATGGACCATGATAATTTAAGGGGTTGAGCCAGATGAGCTTGGCGAGATCAGGCGCCAAGTAATCTGGCACTACCCTTGAATTATCATCGTCCATCCATCTCCTGATGTAGTGAGTTGAGCCTAAATGGGTTAAGGTTACATAACTACATAATCTTTAGTCTAACAGTATTGACACTTGCTGTATTGTCAGTTTATACTGAATTTAACAACCACTATAAATGGGTTAATTTAGAAGTTATGCCATCTTAAACAACAACAAAAGCTGGAGGTGTCGAACGGCAAAGTTCACAGGGTTAGCCAACTCTCATGACAATGAACAAAGCCATGAAAGTTATCAAGCTAAGCTTACATGCCTGTCTACTGCTTTCAGTACCGTTGGATGCATGCAAACTGAGATAAAGAACTCCAAAAACTAACAAAATGACTTACCCCGTAACGATTTGCCATGACGGTATGAACAGTGGCATCAAGAGCGCACAATTTGACCTTGCCCCTCAGTTCAGATGCTGCCTGTGCCCAATGGGGAGCGAGGTTCTTGCAGTGTCCGCACCAGGGGGCGTAAAATTCCACCATCACCAACCCGTCATATTGCAAAACCTCCTCCTCAAAATTGCTGTCTGTCACTTCCACAACGTCCTTTCCATCGCTACCCTGCAGAAAATTTAACTCTTTTGTTAATATTTGAAAAGAAGACAAGTACTGCTGTACTTGTTTTCTTTTCAATATTAACAAAAGGCCATCACAGCTCACATGAACTGCAAGTCACATAATTTTGGCAGCACTGTGACTTGGACCTATACAAGAGGTCACTCAAGTGAGTGTAATCTGTTAGCATCAAATAAAAACTTGAAGGATAAACTGTGTAAAAAGCACCAAATGCAAAAGTGCTTTGTCAGAAGCACTGTTCAATAACACTCATGAACAAATTCCCCAAAGAACTGTAACACTACAATAACTCACATTAACCCCTTTGCGCACCAGTCGCTGCATGCACAAGGAGGTTAAGTACATTCCTACTTTTGCTTGAGCACGTGAGCCAAAAACGCAACATACCTGTGAGCCACCACCTCCACTGCTTTTCCCACCACTGCTGCCACCACCACTCTTCTTGGCTCCACCCCCTGACATCCTGGCTTTAACAGCACTCTTCGCCTGAGACAGGGCATACTCCACAATGGCATCTGCTGTCCGACCACCTGCACAACAACAGTAACAGTAACATACAGCCAAACCACAAAAAGCCCATATGAATAATAATAAACAAACAGCAGACCGCAGATTTGTGCTGGTCTATGATGATGGACCTTATGGCCCTGGGGCCAGTTGCACAAGTGAGCTTAAATCCTGCATAAACTACTAAGCAGGTGCTTCGATCTGGGGCCAGTTGCATGAGTGAGCTTAAATCCTGCATAAACCACTATGCAAGACACTTCACTTTGTGGCCAGTTGCACGAGTGAGCTTAAATCCTGCATAAACCACTAAGCAAGGTGCCTCGCTTTTAGGCCAGTTGCATGAGCTTAAATCCTGCATTAAGGCCAGCTTGGAGCATGAAAAATCGAAAAAAACAGTGTTTTTTCTGTTTGGATTTTGAATACATTTTTTCATGCACTGAAACTATTTTTGGCATGAGGTTAGTCTAAACATTAGATATTTATGCCATGCTATCAAAAATGATTTTAATCCACTGGATTTTGAGAAATTTGATTTTATTACACGCAGGTGTACAGAAGTGTTGAACTTCAGGTGCCTCTGTATTTCCTAAATTACAGGGCATGTAGCAAAGTTATCTCTATGAAACTTGGCATGCATATCAATTTATGGTCAAACTACAGAATGACGAAAGGAAAAAAAATAATTCTGACAAAAAATATGAAATTTGACACACCAAAAATTTCAAAAACTACCAATTTTATAAATTTGCTGTTTACATACACATGTGATAGAAAATAGGTCATTTTGCAGCTCTGAGTGTTCTGGACACCTCTGCCAAAATTCAGCTCAATCTGAAAAATACTTTTTGAGATATTTGGGAAACGGTGAATCTAATAGCGGAAAACACAAAATGGAGAAAACGGACCGCAAAGTTCAGCAGTAGTTAATGACCATAGAAAACAGTTACCTACCAAAGACTGACATGTTAAAGTTCAATGTTTTTTTGTTTCCTGTAACTCTATATGTGTTTTTGCACATACCTGCTTATTCATGGGCCCCTGACAGGTAAAATTCCTCTCTATTAACATCTTGCGCAGCTGCATTGAGAGCACGTTGTCGACGGGCTGCCTGGGCTGCTTCTGTAGCTTGCAGTTGAGACTTCAGCACCCTGTTCTTGTCCAATTCCTTGAAACATGCGCGTGTGTGCACACCCACAGGTAGTCCAAGTTGGGTGAAAATGTCAAAGCGTCCACATTCGCCATCATTGTAGACTATCGTTGCATCTGCGACAGCCAGCCGCAGTCGCTTGCGACCAACAAATCCTGTTTTGGGGCAGTGCTGCCAGATGATGTTGTGGAAACTCTCATTGGTGTTCTGTGTACCTCCATGTGCACATTTCTGGAGCAAACTGGCTTGGGTAAGGGTTTGAAATACTGGTTTGATAGCCTGGCAGACATACTTTGGCAGAGCGTTCTTGTCTGGGTCACCACGCCCACTTTTAGAAGGACACCAATCAGCGCAGGTGTTGTGTTGCCTGTTCCTGTGGTACCAGATTGCCCAAATGTCCCTCTTCATTTTCTGCACATTCCCCTTGTTTTTTCTGATGGCAGCACCATAGTGGCCCTGAATATTCAAGATGGCCTTTTTCGTAAGGCCACCCTTACCCCCTATTCCCTTCTTTTGCTTTCCGTTGTGCAGAAAAGTTCTACTCTTTAGTTCTGTCACTTTGTTTGCCAGTTGACGACCCATTCGCTTCTGGACATGGCCACAGCATTCAAGTTTATCAATCTGAACACCATCATCATATACTGGTGGGTCAGCATTTTTCAGTGATGAAAATGTCTTGCTGTCTCCATCCCCTAGAAAATGCACATAACGAAGTCCATACAGCTCCACAGAGCGACGGAAAATTACCTCAGCACCAGCCGGCTCCATTGATCCTGCAGAGCCATGGTGATTTTTGTCACAATCACCTTTTGCTTCATGAACTATCCTCCAATCTTCTAATGTCTGGCCTTGCAGTTTCTTTGTCCCTTTCCTGCACGCATCACAGTGGTTTGAAAGAGTGTGGGTGTCAACAACTTTAGACTTCTTTCCATTTACAGTCACAACTGTCACGACACCATTTTTGCTCTGAAATCCTCGCCTCTGCCACGTGCCATCACAAGAAACTGTCACATCAGTTGATTCTGCTGCAGCTTCCACTTCTTCAGCAGCAATATTCTTGCTGTCAGAAGCAACTGCCTCAGTGACCCTCAAAATTTGCTGCCTGTGATTTGCCCAGGTGTTATTGTGCAGACTATGTGGAATGTTCATGTTGCCCAAGAATTTCTTGCCATGTGTTTGGTGTCTGCCTATCGAAAAACAAGCTATAGGAAAGCGCCTATTTACTTCATACACCCTGTTGTACTTTCTTGAAGTTGAAAAACTAACCTTGTTCTGACAACCACACAGAAAAGTGAATGTTGATGCCAGATCAGTCTTGGCCTCGTCAGCAGTAGCAAGGCGTGATGCACCGAGAGGTTTTTTGCAACTTGGACATAGCAGTGATTTTACAAACTCAACTAACAGTTCACAGTCAACGAACCTGAAACCTGTAAGAGCATGACTGGGGTCGAATTTTTCTTCAATATTAACATTATCCTGCAGTTTTGACGACGATGCTGACGGTTGATGGTTCGTAGTTGATGCGTCGTCTGCTTGAACGCTGTCGGTGCGAGCAGGTTCACACGGCTGTTCATCGTCACTTGCTTCAGACACAGCACTGGTTTGCTTCCGAGTGTATACATTTCCAGTGAATCGACGTTTTCTGCATTTGTAGGCAGACTGACACTTTCTTTTCCCCATGGTTTTGAGGTGATGAAGACGATGGGGTATGCACAAATCGCTTGGAACTTTCGCTTTCGACACAACGTGTTTCAAACAAGCGCCATGCGGTTCAATTTGGAAGCCGCCATGACAGTATACAAGGAGACTTCTGATTGGCTGTTTCGATGCATTCTCTCACTCGCTGTGTAAATCGGACCAATGAAAATCTTTGTTATGTATGATTTTGGTCCCTAAGAAAGGAATGTAGAGCGGGGTTTCCTGATCGCTCTACGCTTTACCGAGTGTTTCTACGATGTTTAGAAGTAGAATTATGGGCATTTTCAGTTTATGCATATTTAATGAGCTATTGTTTATGGTAAAACAGAGCATACCTCACTTTCTAAAATGAATTATAACAGCATTTTGAGGTATATGAGGCCAAAATAAGTTATACCACAGCAAACTACATATGCTAGGGTGTCTATTTTTGGAACAAACACAAAACACATAAAAACACTATTTAGGTCGATTTTTCATGCTCCAAGCTGGCCTTAACCACTAAAGCAAGGTGCTTCGCTCTGAGACCAGTTGCACAAGTGAGCTTAAATCCTGCATAAACCACAAAGCAAGGTGCTTCGCTCTGGGGCCAGTTGCACAAATGAGCTTAAATCCTGCATAAACCACTAAGCAAGGTGCTTCGCTCTGGGGCCAGTTGCATGAGTGAGCTTAAATTCTGCATAAGCCACAAAGCAGGGTGCTCAGCTCTTGAGCCAGCTGCATGAGTGAACTTAAATCCTGCATAAGCCACTAAGCAACTTTGGTATCAGTTTCAGCCAACTTAATAAAATTTCAAATACTAAACGATTTCCAAATACCGTCAGTAGCTCGCTTGAGCTTGCCCTTAGCACCACGTGAATGTTATGTGTTTACGTACAGTGTGTGAGTGAATGCGTGTGATTCACGTGAGCGTGCTTGTTGGGTTCAGTTCGCGGCTACATTCTGCGCATTGAGTTATATTATAAATATGAGAAATGCGCCATATAAATACCATGTAATAATAAAAAAGCAAGGTGCTCCCCTAGAGTGAAGCACCGTGCCTAGTGGCTCATGCAGGATTTATGTCCAGTCATGCAACTGGATCCTGGATGCCTTTGTAACGGACTGTTTAAACTCCTTGCCTACTAAGTAACTTTTCTGTATCATGTAACTTTGTTTAACATTCATTTCTGGATCTGGCGCGTAGGCCAAATTAAGTAACCACTTGTAATGATATAATTCAACACTAAAAGAGCTATAGAGTGATCTGCACAATGGTGTGTGATTTTGGACCTTGTGATTCCAAGCTGTAATGTCCCAAATATAACAGACCAGTGCACACATCATTTTTTTCAAACAAAACAGCATGTTATGGAAGCAATCTTGTATTGATCTGTACACATTAGTAAAATTAAATTTCACAGCGGTATCCACCTACAGAGCCAACTCACAAGAAAATCCAAAAGCACTGAAAGTATGATTAATCCTTATCATTCGGAATACACCAGTGTGTGAAATAATTTTGACTAAAATAGTTCAAGGGTAGTGCCAGAATATTCTGGCACTACCTTTGAACTAAAGCCATTGGTCTATATCCTTATCTGTAGTACTATAATGTAGCTTGCATATATGGCAGTGTACAAATTTGAAGCTTTTAGAGTCAATACGATATTGGTTAACTTACTCTGATAGTCCAAAGGCTTGAACTTGTCATCCCCAAAGAACTTGATTGTAGGGAAACCACGCACACCATACTGTGAACCCAGCCCACTGTGCTCATCAGCGTTTACTGCACCCACCTTCACCACTCCCTGAAAATAATGCAAGTGTCAATGTTACAAGCCTTCAGAATCCTGAACAAAGAGCATCCATTCACAACAAGGAAGTAATCAAGAAAGAAAGAAACACCCATGAAAAAGCTTCGCCAGAAAAAGGAAGAAACATGCTAACACACAAAGAAAGAAACAAGGACAAACAGTTTTTTGGGTGCCAGTAGCAGCTTGCTGCCACCATGATTCCTGCAGGAATCATAGCGACAAAAAAACGCTACTGACAGCCAAAGGGTTAACCCATTTAGCCCCAATGCCCCACATTAGGAGATGGATGGACCATACAATGTAATTCAAGGGTAGTGCCAAATAGCTTGGCCCCATCAGGCGCCAAGCTAATCTGGCACTACCCTTCAATTATCATGGTCCATCCATCTCCTGTAACTGGATCGTAAAGGTGACTCTTCCAAAATTCGTGAAAAGCAGCCATGGGGTTAAATGGGTTAAACTGTTCTGTCCTTGTTTTACCAACGCTTGTTTATATCTTTCTTGGTTATTTCCTTGCACTTAACTTGCTTGGCAGTCATCATTTTAGTCTGGACTTATCTAGTTATCCACAGATAACAGAACAATCACTTTCACAACTTATGATAATTTCTACACACATTTCAGTTTTTACTATAAATAATTTACTGTTATAAATGCATGTGCCCACTCCACAAAATTTCCACTTCTTTGACACATGTACTGATATATTGTATAAAAAGCAAATTAATATTCATGAACTTGCTCGATATACTTTCCTTTCCACTTTGGTATCAGTTTCAGCCCACTTAATCAAATTTCAAATACAAACGATTTTGAATTTCCAAAAACTACAGTAGCTCGCTTGAGCTTGCCCTTAGCACCACGTGAATGTTCTGTGTTTATGTACAGTGTGTGAGTGAATGCGCGTGATTCACGTGAGCGTGCTTGTTGGGTTCAGTTCGCGGCGGCGCTTTGAGCCGATTTTCAATTGGGATAAAGCGCCTATTTAATGCGCTTATTATTATTATTATTATTATTATTATTCCATAATCCCTTGCAGACCTAAAGACTCAATCTTGATGCTTGCCTCTGTCCGCAATGCAAAAACGCTAAATATTCGCATACTGTCACATTAGCAAGGTCCTTATGCTCACTAGTAATAAAATACTTCTTAGTGTGTACATACGCTCGAAATTTCTTTACTATACACACACATAAACCAAGAATAGACAGCAACGAACGTGTACACGAATCGAATTGCCGTACTATTGAGATTGACGACACTGATGTCCGCTGGTGACAGTGACAACCTTAGAAAAGGACTAAATAAATAAACCTGCTGCCATTTTCCGTCATTATCCATGTTCTGATTAGAGTAGACTTTACTCAACAACACTCACGATTATAGAAAACACTGATGTCTACACAGTCAAAAGAAATATCCGCGCCGAGTCAGTCAACAGTCCAATACGTGGCACACAACAGGTCACCATTCACGACCGCAGACGCATCTGACGGGAATGAAGAAAGGCCCGCCCGCTTCCCCAGGAAGACCGGCAGGCAGGGCGCCCCCCTCAATGAGGCCGGCCCACAAAGACTTCCGTCTCCCGGTCCCACTACCACTGGCAGACCTGGCAAGCCGCACGATGCTAGGAGCTCCTTGCGGCCAACGGCCATACCACGTTGAATACTCCGGTTCTCGTCTGATCACCCAAGGTAAGCAACACCGGGCTCGGTGAGTACTTGGATGGATGACTGCCGGGGTACTTAAGTGCACGCTCCTCTGCCTCTAGGGACCGTGGTGTGCAGCGCAACGGCCGACGCAGCCCCCGACCCTCCTCACCCTCCGTTCGCTCGGCCACCTCTCACGCCTCGAGGCCATGCAGCTGCAACAAGGTGCCTCCCGCGAGGCCGACTTCTGAATCTCCGACCATAGGTGGCCCTCGGGTCTCGCCGTCGCCTCCAGCCAGGATTGGTACGCAGGGTATTCCCAGGCTTTCTCCTGTCCCCTACCTGCAGGGGATCCGCCTGTGCAAGTACAGGCAGGCAGCTCCAGGCTGTCGTGGCGTAGCATGCTCCCCGGCTTGGACAAGACTGCGTCCCTTTTATGCAACACCTTGGCAGGCTCGGGATTCTTGGAGCTCGTGACACAGCGTTCGTCCGTCGCGTCTAGGATGCCTCACTCCCGCCTGTCTCGCCGCCTTAGGTGACCTCCTCGCCTGTGCGGTGGCAGCTACCGGGCAGCGTATCACTCCTCCGTCATCGCCATGGCCGGCGCATCGCACTGGGACCTAATGCGTCGGGATGCTGTGCTCCTAGCCTGTCATGGCCTGCCCCCCGAGGTGAAGATGCTGTTCCGTAGCGCCCCCCCTTGGCGGCTCCCTCCTCTAAGGCCCCTCCTGGCAGGCGGTTAAGGACGCGGTTAAGGACCTCCGACCCAGCAGCGCCACTCCCTCCCGCTTCCGGCGGCCCGCACGCCCGTGGGCTGCGCTCTGCGGATTGTCAGACCTTCCGCTCGCCGATAACAGGAAAGGGAAGGAGAAGAGAGGAACCGCTGCGGCACTCACCCCTGTGGACCAGACAGAATCCCGCCTCAGTAGCTCAAGGCCGACGCTCTTCGCGGCAAGGTTGCCGCTCTACTACAGAAGGCCACTGCGAAGGTGGTCACGCAGCTCGTCTCCCTAGCATTCTACAGCCGCCTCTTCCTGATCCCCAAGCCTGGCGGCAAGGGGCACCCCATCATCGACCTCTCGGCGCTGAATGAGTACATCGCGGCCCAGTAGTTCCGCATGGAGACAGCCCATGGCGGTCGTGCAGCCCATGGATTTCGCTGCCAGTCTGGACCTGTCGGGCGTGTCTCTACTCGTCCCCATGCATCCCACTCCCGATATTACCTGTGCTTCGCCTTCGACGGTGTGGTCTACCAGTTCGGGCGCTACCATTCGGCCTCAACCTCCGCCCGTGGGTGTGCACTCGCATCGGGGACCCCCGTCATAGCCAACGCCAGACAGTCATCCTCAAGTCCGACCTCTAACTACTTGGACGACCTCCTCCTGCGGAACTAGTCAGAGGTCACTTTAGGGACGGACAGAGATGCGCGGCTCGTGTTGCTGACTCGGCTCGGCTCCCTAGTCACTTCGGACAAGTCGGACCTCACGCCCTCCCGCCAGTTGTGCATCTCGGCTTGGTGCTTCTGACCGACCTCGACCGAGTGGGACTTCCGGTGCCCCGGATCTGGACGTTGGCCTTCTTAGCCTGGCAGGTGTCCCAAGAGGAAGCGCTCCCCACCAGAGTATGGCTCCAGCTCCTCGGCCTTCTTCTTCTTCTTCTCGAACGCCGTCACACTTCGAGTTTGGCTCTCAAAATGAAATCTGTGGTCTTCTGTAGTGCCTCCACAGTTGGCGGGCTTTGGCCATATCTCCTCCCTCAGCGGTTGGTAGTTCCCACAGTCCTGGAGAATGCTCCTCAGCCTGATAAGTGCGGCGGCTCCAGTTGCTTCTGCTTTTCCACTAGCGGCCGTCCTCCGGCGATCTCGCTACCCCGGTGCCAGTTGTCCCGAGGCTCCTACCTCTTCTGCTCTGCTGGGCGGACCACACGTGGCTCGCGTCGGGAGTACCCCTCACATCACGGCCCCCTCTCTCCACCCCCCCCCCCCCCGGCCCCCCAGCTGTCTCTCTGCGTGGATGCAAGTCTCACCGGATGGGGCACACACCTTCTACCAATGTTCCTCACGGCACCCGGCCACTGGCCACCGGGCCTCGCAGACAAGAACATCAACTGGTTGGAGCTGAATGCGGTTTGGCGAGCCCTCATCGTGTGGGATATACGTCTCCGACACCAGGATCTCCCCGTCCTCTCGGACAACTCCAAGGTGGTCTCCTACAGCCAGAAGCAGGGCGGGACGCGCTCCCCCTCCCAATGCATCCTCCTGTATCAGATCCTCCGGTAGTGCGAAGACCGCGGCGTCTCTCTCTGAGCATGACACATCCTGGGCCACCTGAACGTCTTAGCCAACTACCTCTCTCGGCCAGCTCCTCTTCACAGAGTGGACTCTGTGGCCGGATATCTTTCGGATGATCTGCACTCAGCGGGAGACTCCCATGGTCGACCTCTTCGCCACGAGGTGAAATCGTCAACTTCCCCTCTTGTCTCCCCCATCCCGGACCCCCTCGCCTGGGCAGTTGACATGCTCTCCATCTCTGGGGATGGCCTCGGCGCTTTCGTGTTATCCTTCGACAGTGCTAGTCCCCAAGGTCCTGTGCAACTCAGGGGATGCATCGCGGTCGTGTTTCTGGTGGCCCCGTTCTCCTGGACCAAGTCTTGGACCACCAACCTTCTGAGTTTCGCCATGGGTTCCCCCCCCCCCCCCCCTACTGCTGCCCACCCCACGCACAATGCTCAGGGTACCCCGCCAGAGGCTGTTCCACCCATGCCCAGAGCGGCTTCTCCTACACGCCTGGAGATTGTGCGGCATGCCCTCACCTCTAGTGTTTTCTCTAGTACAGCGGTGGAGGCTATCGCTACAGCCCGCAGACCCTTGACCAGGCGCGTCTACGAGGGAACGTGGCGAGTCCTACGGTTCTGCTGCACTGTCCAGCGCCTCTCCCCCACCGATCTGACTACCCCACAGCTCGCTGAGTTCTTCCTTTGGCTCTTTGGCGAGCAGTCATTAGCCCCCATCACCATCAGGGGTTACCTGGCCATGATAGCTGACACTTATTGCCACCTGGGCCGCCTGGACCCCAGTTCCTGCAAGGACCTCGCAGACCTCTTGGCCCACTTTGACCTCCAGCGGCCAGTCCCCCGCTCGCTGATCCCACGCAAGGACCTACCCTGGGTGCTTACGTGGCTGAATTCGGACCAATTCGAACCACTCCCCCTGGCCCGGTTTGCGGACGTAATTCGGAAGACCTGCTTCCTGATGGCCATTGCCATGGCTGCCCGAGTATGCGAGCTTCTCGCGCTCGCCGCGTGCCCTGACTTCCCGCAGTTCAGGACGGATGGCTCTGTGCAACTCCTCACCGACCCTTCCTTCCTCGCTAAGACTAGGTCTTCCTTGACGGCGCCCCAGGTGATCACCATTCAGTCGCTGACAGGGTTGAAGCTTCCCCGGGAGACCAGGCAGCAAGATCCGGTGTGTGCCCTGCACAAATAACTGCGCCGATCCAAGCCCGTCTGGAGGGGACGGTCCCACCTCTTTCTGCCGTTGTCCCCAGGCAGAACAGACATCTCGGCCCAGACGTTATCCTGCTGGTTAGGCTGGGTCATCCGGTCCGCCTACAGGACCTCTCCCCGGAGGAAGCTAAGAGGCTAAGGATCCGCGCACCCAAGGTTAGTGCCATGGCCACGAGCGTCGCCTTTGACTGCAACTGTGCCATCAGAGACCTCGTGGCGGCTGTGTGCTGGTGGGCGGAATCAACCTTCGCCCGGTTCTACCTCAGGGACCTGGCCGGCCAGCGAGAGACCTGGCCCTGGTACATCGCCATGGCGCAATACTCCCTCCCGGCGCCGGAGGCAAGCTTAGTTGAAATTGTCAGGAGTTTGTCCTGGGGAGGGCGGGTCTGGCTAAGCCCTTTTACAGGAGGTAATACTGTGGGCGGCACCCTCCTCCTCTTCGCTATTGTTTCTAATAGTAATGTCATAGGGAATGTATTTTGAGAAAACAAATGAATTTTTCTCTAAAATGTATTTTTTCAAAAAATACTTACTGATGACATTACTCGGAGGACCCTCCCACCTGCCCCGCTTGCCGCCAGTAAGCTAAGTATTTCCGACTGGCGTGCCACCACGTGGCACGTGACCAGATGGGCAGGGACGGGAAGCTACTCAGGGTCCCTGGTTACGGCCCCCCTAGAGTTGCCTCCCTGGTTGTGTAGGAACACAACAGGTTCTAAGGCTGAAATTGGGTAAGCTAGGCATATCTTCCTAATAGTAATGTCATCTGTAAGTATTTTTCGAAAAAATACATTTTAGACAAAAATTCTTATTTCAGTTAGTAGTGTCAATCTGGGAAGGTTTATGTCCCAAAATAGCAAAATTGACCACTTCAGCACCAATGATGGTAATCAGAAGGACTCTGGTAAAGTTTTGTTTTGGACTGGGTACATACATTATATTGAGCAACATTTTGCTTGATACAGTGCCGATAAACAGACAGAATGTGATTACTTGACCTGATTAAAATGTCCTCATCTTACGACTTGGACATTTTGATTCGGGTCTCGTAATCACATCTGCCTGTTATTGCACTATATCAAGCAAAATGTTGCTCAACATAATATAATAGATACCTGCTAAAGCTGCCATGGCGCTGAAGGCACAACTAGAGTATGCCTGCTGGCTGGTGATTCTGGATCTTACAGTTGAAGGCTTTAAGGTCCAAATCACAGACTAGACCAGCGCATATTAAGCCACATAAATTTATTGACACAATTTCAGGCTGTAGCTTTTTTACTGTGACATTAACTGACAAACAAACAGTATCTTAGTGTCTCAGAAACTTTTGTCCACTTCAATTAACTCTCTTAACCCCATGGCTGCATTTCTAAACTTTTGGAAGCATTGTCTGACTATGTACCAGTTGTAGGAGATGGATTGATCATGATAATTCAAGGATAGTGCCAGACTGGTACCTGCCATCGCTGAAGACCAACTCCCAGAGGGCCAGTGTGGCTTCAGAGCAAACAGGAGCACCACCGATATGGTCTTTGTGCTGAGACAGCTACAGGAGAAGTGCCGCGAACAGAACAAAGGGCTGTACGTAACATTTGTCGACCTAACAAAAGCGTTCGACACTGTGAGCAGGCAAGGCATGTGGCAGATCCTGGAGCGGCTTGGCTGTCCCCCAAAGTTCCTCAACATGATTGTCCAGCTACACGAGGACCAGCAAGGCCAGGTCAGACTCAACAATGACCTCTCAGAACCATTCCCTATTCTCAACGGCGTAAAGCAGGGCTGCGTGCTGGCACCGACCCTCTTCACCATCTTTTTTAGCATGATGTTGAAGCAGGCCACAGTGGACCTCGATGATGACGATGCAGTGTACATCAGGTACCGTCTCGATGGCAGCCTGTTCAACCTCAGACGACTGCAGGCCCACACGAAAACCCTAGACCAACTGATTCGTGAGCTGCTTTTTGCTGATGATGCTGCCCTCGTTGCACACACAGAGAGAGCCCTGCAGCGCATCACGTCTTGCTTTGCAGATGCTGCCCAGCTCTTTGGACTCGAGGTCAGTCTGAAAAAGACAGAGGTCCTCCATCAGCCGGCACCCAAGACAGTGTATCGCCCTCCTCACATCACCATTGGCGAGTCTGAACTAAAGTCAGTGCACCAGTTTACTTACCTTGGCTGCATTATCACGTCGGACGCCAAGCTGGACAAGGAGCTTGACAGCAGGCTGGCAAAAGCGAACAGCGCTTTCGGGCGACTTTTCAAGCGGGTGTGGCACAATCAACAGCTGAAAACAGGCACCAAGATCAGCGTGTACAGAGCTGTGGTCCTCACCACCCTGCTGTATGGTTCTGAGTCCTGGGCCCTCTACCGCAGCCAACTACGACTCCTCGAACGCTTCCACCAGCGCTGCCTGCGTACCATCCTGGGCATTCACTGGAGTGACTATGTCACCAATGTCGAGGTCCTTTAACAGGCTGAAACTGTGAGCATCGAGGCTTTGCTGCTGCGGACACAGCTCCGCTGGGCGGGGCACGTCTCCAGGATGGAGGATCATCGCCTACCAAAGATCACCCTGTTCGGCGAGCTTGCTACTGGACACCGTGACAGAGGGGCACCAAAGAAGAGATACAAAGACTGTCTCAAGAAGTCACTTAGTGCCTGCCAAATCGACCACCACCAGTGGTCTTCGCTTGCTGCGGACCGTGACACCTGGCGCTCCACCATTTACAAGGCAGCTGTCTCCTTTGAGGACTCTCACAGAGCTAGCCTTAAGGACAAGCGGCTCAGGAGAAAAAACAGAGATGCCGCAGCTCAGAACCCTGGCCATACCTTCCCCTGCAGCCACTGCGGTCGAACCTGCCTGTCTCGGATTGGACTCCGCAGCCACGAACAAGCCTGCAGACGTCGTGGGCAACTCCTATAAAATCTTCGTTCGCGAAGTCAAGCCAAGGAGTGCCAGACGAGCTTGGCGCCAAGCTCATCTGGCACTACCCTTGAATTATCATGATCAATCCATCTCCAGCTGCAGGGTCCTGGGGCTAAATGGGTTAATTGACAGAGTGCGTTGTATTTTGCTTTTGTACTTTTTGTAAATTGCATTTTTGTAATTAGTTATTTTTGTACATTAGTTTTTGTTAAGCGCCTAGAGCTCTAATCTGAGGTTAGGCGCTATACAAGTACTCGTTATTAAATGGAATTTTACAACGGCAACATTACCTTTAGTGCAGAAGCAACTTTCTTCCATTCTGGTGTCAATGCCTGACAGTGGCCACACCTGTCACAAACCAATGATAGTGGTGAGTTTATATTTGTAACTTCAGTTTCGCCGCACTGCAAGCAGTGCTATGCTTTTGCGCTGATGGCTAGGATTCAAATGGTTGGTTGGTTGGTTGTATATTGCTTAACGTCCTGACAGCAACAAGACTTTCTCAGGACGTGCCTGCACTGCTCGTGAAAAAAAAACTAAACAGAATATTGAATGCATGTCGCCAGCCGGTCTAATACGCTAAATAAACCTAAGACCATTTAGCAACACACATCCAATATCAAGAGCTACAGGCTAACCAATTTCGCTTTTCACTTAGATGAAATTGGTAAGCTATGCATGCGTTCCTATTAGTTATGCCATCAGTAAGAGTTTTGAGAAAACAAAGGAAAATACAGGTGAATGGACCAAGCGTAGACAGAAACACATAGAGGGGAAAACCCACCCTGTGGGGCTGACCAGGGTGACCCTGGGAACTAAAAAGAAGACCCGGGTGGGGGAGGATTCAAATGACTCACTTGGACTGTGCACACATTTATGTAGGCCAGCCAATGGTTTAAACATGAAAAGATAGTATAGTGATTGCACAATGAATTATAAAGCATATATATTATACATGCCAAATGCACCTATTTGTTGGAAATGGGTCAGTCTAAACAAACTTTATTCAGCCAAACTGCTGAACACATTTCTGACCACAAACGCGAATTTCTCATTTGCACGAGCTTTTTCCCCTTGCCCGCAAACGAAAAAACTTTGTTCGCCACATGTACTTTCATTTTTACTACCTTACAAGCAGAGTTAGCTATCCTAGCGGAAGTTTAGGGAAAGAGACAACTCTAGTCTCCTTTCCTTTGCAGTCAGTGTGTGTGTGAGCAAGTAAAGGTAGTAAAAAATCAGAGAATTTGTTCACGGCAAAAGAATTGGCTGGTGAGATAATGATGGGCGCAGATAGTGAAGATGAAGCAGAGGACGAGAGTGACAAAAACGTACAGTTATCAGAGTTCGAAATAACAGAGGGCCCGGGGCAGAAAGCCCCTTACTTTGGCCTTGGGCACTGCCGCACTCTACTTTCATGTCCATGGTGCCCAACATGCCACCTTCTTTTCAGACCTACTTTGTCTCAAAGCAGCAGTAGGCGGTACTCAGCACATCAGTGCGGTCCCGACACAGGTCATGAACTTTTCACCAAACACACGTGGCTGGCTATTTTTAGCACGGTATGCATTGCATCAACCTCTCTTTGCTGCATAGCGGTCTAGCGCGATATGTTTACTCTGCTGTTTGCAGCTCGCTATTCTTCTTTTAGCTAAAGCTGTCTCCTCCTGCGAAGGAAAGTTCTTATGTTTCACTATCTTGCCCATAATACTAATGGTTCATGAGCCCCTTACTTTCCTGTGGGGCCCCCTACTTTTACTAACAGGGGGCCCAAAGGGCCCCGTACTTTTGAAAAGTATTTTGAACCTTGTTTATTCTACAGACTTTTTCCTTGAACTTGTGAGATTGATTTCATCGCTGATAGATAGAACTGGTCATTGTCTGCCACTAGCGGACAATGACCAGTTCTATTCATCAGCGACTACAAGTAGTGGGACTCATGACAGAACAAATGTAAGGGGGCGTGGCAGTATTTATGTTTACAGCAAAATAATTATTTCTACATCCTAATGGTGGAAATTAGGAAGCATTCATATATACACAATACTTCCAAAACTATTTGAAATTTATACACACATTTATAACACAGAGACCATTTTTCTTACAAGACCCTTTATCTGTCATGCAGAAGTAAAAATTACCAGGTTGAATTATGTAAAAATAACAAATAAGATCAATATAGAGGGGAAAAAATTCCCGAGAGCTCAATGGGTGGGTGACAGTATTGTCATAACTCTTGTCTTCAGAGGACAACACCTAAAATGAGGAATTTTGAACATACGGCAAAATATCTTAAGAAAATATAACACTGAAACAGCATAAAATAATTACCATGGAGCATAGAATTCAACAAGCCATAGCTCATCTCCCTGTATGACTTTCTGGTGGAAATTGGATGGCGTCAGGTCCACCACATCATCATTTCCATACAGAGATGCTGTCGCACCCACCACCAATGACACCAACAACATGGACACACCTGTTGAAATAAGAAATAAGAATTGTTTGGTAATTTTCTGTTTTGCTCTTGGTTCGAGTTTTGTTCTGTTGCAACACAGACTAAATAAAAACGTTTGTATAATTTCACCAAAGCAAGCAACAATAAAATTAAAAAAAATAAACTAAAATGTTCTTCGGTTCTAATTACCAGCAGTAAGTAATCATTCCATCTTCGATAATACTAAATTAATTCCAAGAGAAAAGCAAGACACACTACAGAAAACGAGCTCTTTGTTTCAATTGGTAATGACAGGAAAAGACACAACCAGATACAGGCGAAGGTGGTGGGAAGGATAACGATGCAATAAACTACGATTGTAAAACTTTATTGCTGGCACTACGGTTTATTTGATCATTGATGATGGCGATCAGACAGCACTTTCCATTTTCGGTTCGTTGATCGGCACGAAACAGATTCAACAAAAGACAAAGCTCGTCATGCGGCAGTGCAAAACGTTCACTCAAATTCCATTTACCAACAACAACTTCTTTATCCTCAACATACCTGCCATTTTGCCTCTGAAGTGCTCCCAAAACAAGGTACGAGTTCGTCTGTCCACGTTTTGGAAAGAAACAATCAACCAAATACCGGTGGCAAGGACTCAGATCGTGGCCAACTCTGATTGGTTGAAATACGGAGTACGTGTTTGGTGCTGAACAGTAACGGGAAACAACTGTTCGCTGTGGTTGATAAAACTTCTTCTCTCCCTTTGAATCTCTCTCTCTCTCTCTCTCTCTCTCTCTCTCTCTCTCTCTCTCTCTCTCTCTCTCTCTCTCTCTCTCTCTCTCTCTCTCTCTCTCTCTCTCTAAGTTAACTGTGCCTGGTCCCTCTCCCACCGACGAAAAGTTTAGAACTATCCGACTGCTAAACCTAAACAAACAGTTCACATTTAATCGATGCATACTTATGCATAAAATTCTTCACCACTACTAAACGCCATCTTACCTTCGTATGTTATTTTTAGATAGTCAAAGACAAAACACGAGGAAACGTTTGTTACAGCTACCATGGGCCAGGCTCGATATATATAAAACCAGCCTTTCGTTCTCAGGTGCCAAAGCCTGGAACGAACTACCACCCCAAATTAAATTCATTTCTAACTCTAGAGTTTGAACCTTCAAAACTCGTTTATATAACAAGATGATGTTATTACAATAACTTAATACCTGAACGGACTACTTAGTATTACACATATATATATAATTTAAAAATTCTGAGAATGCTGTGCTAATGCCATGGAAATCCAGGCTGGTAAGCTTGCATTGTGTCATCAGGACAGCTGTCCTAGTGACTGCATCGCTTATTAAATCTTTTGAGCCTTCCACTGAACACCTACTAAGGTAGTAGGGACTGCCCCCAGGCGCCCCGCAACCCGCTGGAGACATAAATATCCGGTCCTCCCCCCGAGAGGGGAGGCTAGTGCATGAATATTCCCAAACAGATCTTGGACCTGCTGAAAGATTTTGCCGCCTACGACCGGTTTCGACCCAAGGTGGGTCTCATCAGGTAGGAATACGGCGTAACCTGAAATTGCAAACACAACGCATGTACCAGGTGCCGCCTCCAGAATTTGACTGGTAGCAACCACTAGTCCAGCGTGGATTGCATCCCTAAAGCTTTATGGGGTGTTGCAGTGGAAGAAGACTGACTAATTTTGAAAAGGCAACACCTAGGCAATTTTGTGGTACAATTATTCTTTACTTTTAACAAAGGCGTCGCCCAAAGCCAAAAAATGCACTCAATCAGACTAGCTCCAAGGGACATAATTTTTCAATAAATTATGAGAATGCTGTGCTAATGCCATGGAAATCCAGGCTGGTAAGCTTGCATTGTGTCATCAGGACATCAGCTGTCCTTTTGTGACTGCATCGCTTATTAAATCTTTTGAGCCTTCCACTGAACACCTACTACATAAAGTAATAGGGACTACCCCCAGGCGCCCCGCAACCCGCTGGAGAATAATATATCCAGTCCTCCCCCCGAGATATATATCAGTCCTCCCCCCGAGATATATATATATATATATATATATATATATATATATATATATATATATATATATATATATATATATATATATATATATATATATATATATATATATATATATATATATATATATATATATATATCTCGGGGGGAGGACTGGATATTCTTCTATATTGATATTATGGGGCGGTCCGTGGCGCAGTGGTTAAGGCGCCTGCCACCAATGCTAAAGGTGTGAGGTTCGATTCCGGGTTCCGGCGTCGGATTTTTCTCCTCTAGTAAGTGTCACCGTTAATTCGGGCGGACCGTCGGGGGTTCTTTCTCCGGGTACTCCGGCTCTTCCTCCCCCTCCACTTTGGT
>BTPG01000001.1:174535401-174673080 GCA_036245525.1 Semisulcospira habei
TGTCTTTATAGGCTTAAATTCTTAAGATTCTTTTTGATTCATATCATGGAGAGCCCTGATTTAATAAGATTTCAGCCAAACCATAAATACGTAAAATAATCTACCTTTGTTTGGGTCTGCTGAGTGGCTGAGAGGATACTTCCGCTGGTTAGGATAGAATAGTTAGCGCAAGCTATTCTGTCTGTGCTGGGTTCGTTTCACGCTCTCGGAGCCAGTTGACACTCTCCACCGCGGAGGCTTTCACAGGAAAAGGTGAACGTGCAACCCCCAGGGTTATAGCCCCCTCCATAGGGGGTGAATTAGCACGTGGATAACCCGGGTTACATCGATTCCTGTGGAAGCAGGTGACAGGCCACTAAGCAGCCCTTTTGTCAATGTTTTTTTTTTCTATTTTTTTTTCTTTGTTAATTTTTAATTATTCTTCTTTTTTTTCTTATTTTTTTTTTTTTTAATTTTAATTTTTTTTTTCTTATTTTTTTCCTATTTTTTATGTTAGGGAAAAAAGCAAAATAAGTACATCACTGGACAAAGGGAAATAATCTGGGAAAAAAAAAAAGGCTAGTTAAAAATATCAATGCTGTCACCCAGACCCCCTACCCCACCCAGCCACCCACCTCGCACACACAAACATATTAGGTCAAATTATTTCGTTCTGTGTCAATGCTTCAAAAGTGGGTTATTAGGGCACTAGAACAAATTTAAAATATGGAGCGTTCACCAAAATATGGAACAAACTTTGAATATAGGTTTTTTCTCCAAATATAGAGCACTAGGTCATTCCTAAATAAATAGGTCTCGCCAAGTGAGTAGAAAAATAATTTTGTTTTCTGTTTCTTCGTCTGACAAAGTGTGGAGAAAATTTTGTTGTTTCCACTCCAAGCACATCACATCAGCACATCGTGAGTGTTATTTAACAGGCGCAGACCAACCTGTGATGCATTTGAAAGACAAAACCCATTTTATGTTTGCAGCGACAAGAACACATGAAAAACACACCCTGGCAATAGGCTTATCCATCAGGCCTATTCAAAAGGGGTGTTTTAAAATACCCCTTTCACGTCCACAGAGGTATGGACAGATTTTGCACTATAGACCTTTCTTTCCAGGGTGCTATGTGCACACACCCTTATTGTGTAATAAAAAAAATATTCTATTACACTACCGGGCAATCTGAGTGGGAAGTAAACTTAGAAAGTTACTGTTGATGTGACTTTCTAGAATAACATGATTTTACTTGCCAACTAACTTCAAAGATACCTACAACTTTAAAGTTAGTGTCATAAGTTCTTTTAAGTGACTTAAAACAAGTTCTTACAAGAACCTAAACATAAGAATTTGTAAGTTCTTGACCCTAGTCAATAAGACACTCAGACAGATTTCTCAAGTTACAAGGTCAACAAGAAAACTTTTTTTTCTCAATAGTAGTCTGGTGGTGGGGCTGATGGCGTCAAATGAGCATGCATAAAAGGCATGACATCTCTTTGTGAAGAGTATTTCAGAATTAATGAATGATTACCAAAACTGATCTTTACTTGCCTAACAGTCCGTAAACTTTTTTCATAGTTTCTTCTACGCCTATCTTTTTTCCTTGTTCTAAAAAAGATTTCTTTAGCTCTTCAACATTTACAGCCTGACTACGCATCTTATTCTGTATTTCAGATTTTTGTTGTTTATAGTTAGCCAAATCATCCTGGACTCGCTTAAATTCTTCGTCATCAATTTCATTATTTTCCAAAGCCTTACTAATAATAAGTTTTATACTCGTCAGCTTAGCTGCTGCGAGCGTACTTAATGCTTCATGCTTCTGCAACTTCATATAAAATCTTTTGTTAATGGCTTCCATACCAAAGCATGCTAGACTTGTGACAAGACCAATACCTTCAACAGCAATTCCTATAACACTTCCCACCCCCGTTGCAAAAAGAGTTATACCTCCTACAGATAATCCGGCTGAAACCACCCCCATGGCCATTGATGTGTTGTGTACAGAATTGAAAACCGTATTGTAACGGCGTTTACACCTCGAGTATTTTGCTTGTTCTTCTTCCAAATACTTCAACGCTTCTGTAATATTCATTAAACGGAATGAATCTGCCTTTAATGTTTTATCACGCTCAATAGGCTCAAGCTGCTCAGGTGGTATTTGTGGATACAAGTTCACCATTTTTTATTTACAAATATTTTTTTAATCAGCAATTACATTTTGCAACTCTTCAAAAGTATACAATTTACTAGCATAATAAAATGCAACAAGATCAATGTGTTCAAGGTTTATGTAAGTTAGACGAACAAAAGTTGTTTTGTCGACCACCACCTTGACAGCTGGAATACTGCTCGAAACATTAATAACATCATTATTTTTTGTAATAGCAATAAAGACCTTTGATGATTCTGTTACTGCTTCATTCCATGTAAGTTTAATTCCTTGTGCAATTTGAGCCTCTTTTGCAGTAGCAACAGATTTCATGATAATTTCAAATACTATTGTAGCTTCTCTAGCCACGACTAAGCTTGCTGGCATAAACACAACAGAAGTATCTGATCTACCCTTTCTAGTTGTAAGAAGATATCTCCGTCTCTCATAATTTTCAACTTTCAGTTTTTCTCTGCTATTGTTGTCTAGGGCAAAACTTGGAACAAGGCTTACAATAAGCGGCCCAGAATTAACAACCTTCCTAAACACTAAGGCGCCTTCATCATCAGTGTATACATAAGGACTAATAAATTCAATCTTTATGTCCCAGTCAATTGTGGGTGGTGGTGCAGGCACAGGTGAAACCACCCACTTACTACCTACATGTATTAAGTTGTAAGGCGCATTATTTACAGGTGGAGTAGGTACAGTAACATCACGAAGCTGACCAAGTTTAGGAATCTGTTTTTCACCGTCTTTTATGTCAACAATTACTTTTCTCTTGTACATGCCATAGGAATCAAGTTCAAAACCATATATTTCTCCAATTTCCCCTTCCTTCTCAAAATCCTGTACGTCTGCCAAATCTTTCAACTCTGTTACTGGACATGCAACTGGTATGATTCTAGGCTTTGGACCAAGACCACTCATTTTTTTATAAACAAAAATAAAATTATTTAATTTCTAACACAACACTAAAATCATGCATCACAACTGGTTTACCATTCTGATTAGTTACAGATATACTCAGTGACTCAAAGAAACTAGAACCTAATTTCTTAAACTGTAAATTAGGAAATCTAACAACCACAATTTCACAATAGGGTGCAGTTCCAGTTGGTAAGCATCTCAACAAAGTTGATGGTTTTCCATTGTGTACATTTTCAGTCGTGTTTAGTTCTTTCAAATGAACATTTAGAAATGTGTGTACTGACAAATGAACAGGATATGTTCCAGTTATTTTAGTTACATCTGGTGTATAATACCATCCACTAGTACCATTATCTGTAAAACCCATTACCCAATTTACAGGCATTGTATTTCTGTCTATTAAACCAAGTAAATATGCAAGTTCAGTTGAAAATAAAGGTATAGTGCCTGTAGGAATTTCTAATTCAACAAACAAGTTAGCCTGATTTAAAGTTGCTTTAATTTTTAAATTATTTTGAAACCATGTAGCTAAAGTACAAAAGTCATAATACCCAGATGGTATAAAGTGTGTATTAGTGTCCAAGCCACTATTACCAGCATTAAGATAACTTATATAAAAACTTGTATTATCCGTTACATTAAACCACTTTACTGTGTAGAACATTTCATGGATAGCTACAGCCTTGCTACCATCACGATTATCAATCCCATTAGTTAGCCACATTGGTTTGCTTGTGTCAATATTTGTTAAGGTTATAAACATTTTTATTATCACATAAAAAAAAAGGATGGAATTTAAATCACCAACCATTACCACTACAAACGCATTTCAATTCAATGTGAATGCCAAATATAATGTTGCACCTACTTATGAACAGAAAATAATTCAGTTAAATCAACTCGACATAGCTGTGTCTGACGCAAGCGTACAAGATTTATTTCAAGTCAAAGTACCCAACCCTTTTGATCATTACCTAAACCCTCCAATAACAGATGACTCAACTGCAAGAAAGTGGTCTTCAAGCCCACTACAGATGTTTCAAAACCAACTCAACTTTGCTATACTGTGTTCTACTACAGGCTGTGGTGTTTCATTTACAGACCATTTGAATCACTCAAACAAACTGATTAAGTCTGTGTATCGTTTCCATGTTTATTACCAGCTTAGAAGAATACTGTCAGAACTGCATACACCACTACCAACTGAATCCAGTTTTAATCAGTTTAACAATCCCATGGATTTGAAAGCATTTGAACGGATCTGTAATGAATTTAACATCAGTACAAAGTATGACTTTACACAAAAACTTGATGATCACAATGGTATGGGAACATTGTATTATGCTATGAGTCACAGACAATACCCACAAGATTACTACCCTGGTTACACTTCATTCTCATCAAAATCACAAGTCTGGTTAGGATCAATAGAGCAGAAGCAGACTAATGCGTGGACCACATTTATTTTAGATAAATCTGACGGGTTTACTCAAGCAGGAGTCGAGCGCGTCAATGAGTCTATCAGAACATATGTCTGGTGTTTACTAGGAGCACAATCACTAACAAAATCAAACATTTTGAATGGAAGTGGTAAATTTGAAGCACAAAAACAGTTTTTAGCAAATTTAGAAGATTCTATTAACTCAGTTGTTGATCTTCCATCTAGCATACAACGTTACCAAAACGTTCTCAGATATGCCAGATCAAAAGTTGACTTTGTAGTAGGCATTGGGTTATACATGTTGCCTTCTGATCTTCAACTACAAATTGGAGTAATAACAAATTATAATAATGAAATAGTTGTTGCAGGGAGTAATCAGAAATTAGGACTTAATCAATCTGTAAACTTGAGTCCAACAACCTCTCACATACAACCAGTAACACCACCAGTAACACAAATATCAACACCACCACCTGAACAGATAGTAAAACCAGTAATGTCAATAACAGCCCAAGCATCGGCACAGACACCTGAACCAGCACCAGTACAGTCAGTAACAGGCCAAGAAAACACACATGAGTCAGAGAGAACTGCATTGGTAATAGGCCTTACTGGATTAGGAATATTACTTCTTTACCTGTTTCATTAAGTATCCTATAATTAACCCTCCTACTGTTACCAAAAATATCCATACATGCTCTGCCATAAACCCTACTACCTTTGCTGTAGTACTAATAAGCCAACTGACAACACTACCTATAATACCTGGTAAAGCATCTGCTGCTTTTACAGCTAATTTTTTAAGCAAGTCTGATATGTGAGACAACTGTTTTTTTACCCACGTCTGTAAATCTTTTGGGTCTGATGGAGTTGGAGGAGCTGGAGGTGCTGGACTACTACTACCTCCCGTTACAGCTAACACTACAGTACTAATAATAAATCCAAGAGCTGTAATTAAACTTGCAATTGTGATACCCTGCTCTCTGAAAAGTGTTTTTAATCTCTCAGTCAAAGTTGTATCCTCATTAAGTATTTTCTGAATAGTTTCTCTAATTCTGTTGACCTGTGTTTTCAGTTTTTCTTTTCCATTTTCAATCACTTCTAGTCGCGCTGATCTTTCTATATACAAATTTTTTAATCTGTGTTGTATTCTTTCTTTTATTTCAATGTCATAATTCCCATTGTCTGCAGTAGCCAGTTTCTCTTTTTCTTTTTCAATATGATTATCAAGTTCACCCAGTTTAGCTACATTATTCAAAAGCTCACCTCTTATTGTCTGCAGTGTTTTATCCAACGCAGCTAACTCCCTCTTTGTCAAAGGAGAGTCACCAATTGTTTTTAATTCCTCATTTATTTGTCCTTCTGTAAATGATGTTTCTTGTATTACTGTGTTTGCTATTTCTGGTAGGCTTGTTACTGGTGCCACATCAATTTCTTGTCCTGTTGGCAACCTTGTTTGCGCATCATGAAGAGCACTAACAACTCGAGGTGGCAACCTTTTATCACCAACACCAAGTTGACGCAAGGCACCAACACCACCTTCTTTTTTGATTGTACCTAAAGCTCTAAACTTAGTAGGGTCTTTTTTGTTAGTCAATTGTATTTTTCCTTTGTCAATAGTTTTTAAATATAAATGTCCTTTTTCATATTCAAACTGATTAGGATCTATTTGATATGGACGCTCATTAACACTATCATAAAACGAGTTAACTTTACTTTGTAAAAGTTCTTGTTGTAAAAAAGAAGTATTACTCGACATATCTGTTACACTATTATCAGAGACATTTATGTCATCCATTTTAAAATCTTCATGATTAAATCCTCCCGCTGCCATTGTTTTATTAATTTATTATTTTTTATTGTGCATAATAAAAATGACACAGTCTTACGGATCAAAGTTAGACCCATACAGAAAACTACGTGAGCCCCTGGGTGTTAAGGGCATTCGACAAACAATAGTCATCACAAACAATCCTAGTACCATAGACCAGAATCAAACACTTACAGTCAAGTTTCCAAACCTAGGTCCCAGTGACGTTATTGTTCCTGGCACTGCACGCCTTGCATTTAATATTGAACTATCATCAGAGGCAGATGTAAACAGAACACTAGTTGACAATCTTGGCAGAGCAATTGTTAGAACTATTAAAGTAAAACTTGAAGGACAGGAAGTGTTTAGTCTTGATGACTCAGATGTATTCTACTGTTACAAAGACCTTTGGCTAACAAGAGAAGAACGAGAGGATCGTATTTATCAAGGCATACAGCCAGATAATGTTGGTAAACTTCGAATCAATGCAGCAGATAAGGTAACTACTGGGGTACCAAAGGAAGTTATAATGGCTGAAACATATGGATCCAGATTCTACATTCCACTTGAGTTTGAAATCCTAACAGCTCATCTGCCTTATTATCAAGGAGCACTGAATGACCGTCTGAGTTTTGAACTAACCTTCAATGACTACTCCAAAGTAATTAAATCATCTGCCACAGATGCAACATACAAGATCTCTAACATTTCCTTGGAATATGAAATTGTCACACACACTGAACTAGCCAGACTCATTCAAAATCAGTATCAGTCAAGACTACCAATTTATTATGACAGGGTGATTAGACACAGTTTAATGCAAAAAGACAAAAGCGACCCAATGTGGAACATAAACTTGAACACGCCTGCCAGGTCACTGAAAGGTATTCTTATGTTGTTTGTTGAACCGGTGAGTCCATACAAAAGAGATTCAGAAAAATTCTACAATCCTAAGATTACACATTTGTCTTGTACAATCGAAGGCCGCCCTAATCAAGTGTACGCTTCAGGAATGTTACCTTATCAACACTACGATGAGATCACAAAGTATTTTGCGGGTGGAAGGATTAGAGATAAACCTGCAAACATTGCGTGCAAAGATCTACATCTGTATGATGTTAGGATTGGTCAATACCTGACAAACAAGTATGCACTGTGGTTAGACCTTCGTAGTACAGATGATGACTATCTTCATGGGTCAGGACGAACTGTCGAGAACGGTAGTGATGGAATAACAATTCAGATACAAAAAAAGGTTGAAACTGCTGCAGCCATAAACATATATTTGTATCTAATTTATGACGCACAACTCAATATTGCAGAAAGCAGACTGAGTGGGCACATATATTAAAATTATATTGTGTATTAAAATGAACTTAATGACACTCGATCCACACTGTGGATTGTTTTGTGGTGCCACAGGGTGTGGTAAAACTGAATTTGTACTTAACCTCTTACAAACAAGATACATACACCACTTTGAAAACATTGTAATATTTTGTCCAACAATAAAACACAACAAAGCTTATCACAACCGTTTATTCATTTGGACTGACAGTAATATCTATTTAGTCGACCCTGAGAAAAAACTGAATGACTACCTGCTGTATTTTTTCAAACAATTTGAAGGACAGTCAACTTTATTTATTGTCGATGATTGCTCTGCAGAGAAAGACATTGTCAAAAAGAGAAATACTTTAGCAGAACTTGCCTTCAGTGGTAGACACGCAAACATCAGTGTTTGGATTCTCACTCAGAAATATAATGCTGTACTAAAAGATTTTCGAGAACAGTTAAAGTTTATCTGTTTGTTTTACTGTAAGGATCGTGACAGCTTCGAAGACTGTCTCAGAGAAAACGATGTCATTCCAAATAAGCAAGAACGGGATGATGTAAAAAATAAACTGAAATCAACTAAGCATCTAAAGCTCATTTTAAAGACAGATCAGCCCACAGGGTATGGGTTAGTAAATTAATTTATCTTTTTGGTTTGTCTATAAAAATGATGGACGGACAAGAGGATCAAAATTGGCCTATTGGTAAATTCATGGATATTACATCGAGTTTCAGGGATTTTATGCTTATTAGTGACTTAAAAACACAAGTTAGACGCCCTTTTTCAGAACTCCCATCACCGATGAAGATGTACATGACATATAGTTTTTATCTTGGATATTCTAATACTTTTCCACTTTATAATAATAGGACAGCAAATTTTTTAGTTTATGATGCTAAATCTGACTGGTTTAAGAATATGTGTTTAAACATATACTATCAAATAAAAAAAGAAAATAAAAATGTTAAATTTATTACTGTCAGTAAAACGATATTACACATGCAAAAGCTTGAAAATGATACCACAGAAGACATATCAATGAAGTGGCTTATTAGTTGGTGATTAATTTTGTCTATTATATAGATTTTAGTCAATAAAGTGCCATTTTCATTATATAATTTTCTATTTATTTTTTTGTCGGACAAATAAAAAAGATGGACAACCATCAAAGATTAAGAAACGTGTTTCACACAACTGACTTACCTATATATAATATTTACAATGTCTATGAATCAATAGAAAGATCTTTTTTAGTCATACAAAATAACCTTCTTTCTGATAGTGTAAAGATTCAGATTGTTGCTAAAATAGAATTTACTAGAGTAGATGGTGAAGTGATTGTACCGTATATCTCGACAAGGCAGCACACAGTTAATTCGAGAAGAGAACTAGAAAAAGTGTTTAGAGAAAGATTGTTGCCTGACTTCCATGAAGCAATTGACAGAGCAGAAATGCAAGGGTCTGGCTGGCATGAAGGCCTTGTACATGAACTACAACTAAAGCAGTCAAGATATCATCCTATTTTAGGTAGATCATGGATACCACTACCAATAGAGGTTGCAAACAAAAAGGCTGTAGTCAATATTCAAAACAATGACAACTATTGTTTCATGTGGTGTGTGCTTGCTAAACTTCATTTTGTAAAAGCAAAACCTGATCGTGTATCTAACTATATCAAATTTGTAAATGAACTCAACTTCAGTAACATTGAGTTCCCTGTTAAAATAGAGGACATAGACTTGTTTGAAAAACTAAATCCTGGTATATCTGTAAATGTGTTTGTGTGGGAAAATGAGTCTGAAAATAAGTTACAGCCAATTAGAGTGTCCCCAATTGCCCCAACCTATGGTCAGTCAGAAGATAAACATGTTGACATGTTGCTAATTGGTGATAACAATAACTTCCACTACACAATTATCAGAAATATGTCACGTCTAATTCATAATCATACAACAAAACACAATGGCAAACAGGAAGTTTGTAAAAAATGTTTACAAAGATTTTCCTCCATAAAATTAGCAGACAAACATGTTTTACACTGCAGATCAGCTGATGACATACAAACTGTACTTAAGTATCCAGATCCTGGCAGTCAAGTGTATTTTAAGAACTATGGGAATCAGCAAAAGCTGCCGTTTGTAGTGTATGCAGATTTTGAATCACTCGTTGTTCCATATGACGGTCCTGTTCCAGAGTCATTACCAAAGACTATAAAATTGAGTGACCAAGTGGTGTGTTCTTTTGGATACATTCTTGTTAGGTCAGACGGTCTTCATTCAGAGCCTGTTATCTACAGGGGTGAAAATGCAGCAGCTGAGTTTTTAACAGAAATGAGACATCTGTATATTCAGGTAGTAAGGTATTTTGAAAACTGTCAGATGCCTTTGGTGATGACAGAAGAAGACAAACAGAATTTTGATGCAGCAGTGATGTGTTGGATTTGTGAAGACGCCCTTGATGGTGATAAAGTTTGCGATCATGATCACATAACTGGTCGTTACAGAGGTGCCGCTCATAACAAATGTAACTTGTTATTAAAAATAAATCCTAAGACATATAAGTTACCAATCTTTTTTCACAATCTGAAGGGATATGATTCACACATTATCATGCAGGCTGTAGACGAGTCTTACAAAAAAATTAGTTGTATTGCCCAGACAACTGAAAAATACTTGACTTTTAGGTTAGACAAATTAGCATTTTATGACTCCATGCAACATTTGTCTTTAGGGTTGGCTAGTCTGGCAGAAGGACTGACTGAGTATCCAATAACAAGTAAATATTTTGAACCAGACTTGATTAAGAAAGGTGTCTATCCATATGAGTACATTGATCACTGGGTTGTGTTTGAAGAAACAAGACTGCCACCAAAAGAGAAATTTTATTCTACACTAACTGGAAAAGGTATTTCTGACTCTGAATATCAACACGCACTTGATGCATGGGGTAAATTAGGGTGTCAGACGATTGGTGACTACCATGACCAGTACTTGAAAGCTGACGTTTGTTTGCTAGCAGACGTATTTGAAAGTTACCGTGAAAAGGGTTTGTTACACTACAAGCTTGACCCTGCTTGTTACATAACTAGTCCTGGCATGACATGGGATGCATTTTTGAAATCCAGTAAGATATTTATAGACCTGTTGTCTGATCGTACGATGGGTGAAATGGTGGAACGTGGATTGAGGGGAGGTATTAGTCTAGCAGCAAACAATTATGGCAAGGCCAACAACAAATATCTTGACGACTTTGACCCGTCAAAGCCAATGTCATTTATTACATACTTGGATGCTAATAATTTGTATGGATTTGCAATGTGTGAATTGTTGCCATTAAAAAACTTTTGTTTGTATAATTTGTCACAGTTTGGCATAAAAAAATTAACAAAATATATTATGGATCGAGGTCAAAATGATGAAAAGGGTTGGATCTTTGAAGTAGACCTGGAGTACCCACACCGCCTACATGATTACCATAATGATTATCCATTAGCAGTTGAGAAACTGAGTTTAACGGGGGAAAAAAGAAGACACCAAACTTGTACCAAATCTGAATGACAAATTTAATTACGTGTGTCACTATCGCTTGTTGCAGTTTTACATCAGACATGGTTTAGTACTAAAAAAAGTTCACAGAGGTATTCAATTTGATCAGAGTGCTTTTATGAAAGATTACATAATGAAAAACACAACCCTTCGTGCGAGAGACGGCAACACTGCATTTGACAAAGACTTCTTTAAGCTTATGAACAATGCTTGTTTTGGTAAGACAATGGAAAATCCTCATCACAGAAAAGATGTGAGACTAGTCACAACTGAATCAGGTGCAATTAAACTTACAGGTAAGCCCCAGTAAACAGGGTATAAAGAATTTCATTCATCATTGTATGCAGTGTCACTCAAAAAAAAGATTGTTAAACTGGACAAGCCAGTATTTATTGGTATGGCAATTCTTGAGTTATCAAAACTGTTAATGCTTGAATTTTATTATGATTACTTTAAACCAAAATATCCTGACTGCCGTCTGCTATACACTGACACTGACTCTATGATCATAGATGTGCCTACTGAAGACTTTTATGAAGACATGAAAACAGAGTTACACATGTATGACACGTCTGATTATCCTAAAGATCACCCGCTGTTTAGCACACAAAACAAAAAAGTGCCTGGTAAGTTTAAAGATGAACTGAATGGTGTGCCTATAGTTGAGTATGTTGGACTGAGATCAAAAATGTATTCTATACTGCACCAGAAGGGAAGTCAGTCAAAAGCCAAAGGAATAAAAAAAACAGCAATAAAAAATAAAGACATACGTCATGAACATTACAAGCAAGTGTTAGATGGTGCATTAATGCCTGATTATCCAAACAAGACACTAAGATCAAACAAACATAATATTGAAATGATTCAAACATATAAAAAGTCTCTAGCAGTTGGAGACACAAAAAGAGTGTTTCACACTAAGGAAAAAGCTTATGCACCAGGTCATTACAGGCTCAAGTTATCTGAAGAAATAGCTGATAATCTGCTTGATAAACTAATTGATGAATTGAAATTGTTAAAAGTGGGTAACAGTATCTGTGGGAATAATCTGTAATTCTTCTCTGACAAATGCCCTCTTTGGTGCAGGTTCATACAGATAATATATTGTTGCATTAGCTGAAGGAACTATTTTTTTTATATTATGAACAGATGTAGACCAAATTGGATCAGTTGCCCTACGTCTAACGTCATTTTCAGCTTCACCTGGTTGATACAAATATCTCACCTGTTTTGTAAACAAGCTAGTGTCTGGAGGTGTTATTGCTTTTATTTCTGACGGTATTGTTTTCAATTTAATAGAATCAACAGGTTTAGGGTGACCCTCATTATTCATTGCTTTTATTACAGACGGTAATCTTTTAACCCACTCAGTGTTACGTGTGTCATGCATGAGTTCCTTAGAATACTGATAGCTAAAAAGTCTCTCCGATAATTGCTTGTTAAAGTTTTCTACAATAGCCTGTGATCTATGCAAGCCTGGTATGCCTCGCCGCACTAGCACTCCATGCTTTGCAAATAACTGATTAACAGCGCCTTTAAATTCACTCCCATCATCAACCTGCACAAGCCTAGGGTATTTTAAAGAACCTCGACTATATATTTTTGATAATGCAGTGGCCACTGTTACAGCTTTTTTGTCAGTTATGGGTTCTGCATCCTTATACCTTGAAGCTATGTCAACAACAGTTAATGCATACTTGTATCGTTTCTTTTTTATTGTGTCATGCGGAAGAAACAGGAGGTCCATTTGGTGTGTGTCATTAGGGATAGTGTTTTCAAAATGAGGCCTTGTTATTTTTCTTGGAGCAGGAAGATATATTTGCCAAATTGCCTGTTTTTTGAGCCACTGTTTTTATTTGGTTGACATCTCCACCCACAGCAGCATGTAATTTTTTCTACTGCAGTATTCCCTTTCCAGTAGCCAATTGGGGAGTAATATATTTTTGATAGTTTAGCGTCTGCCATTTTTTTTAGCAATATAAACTCCTGTAAAATATACTAATGTCATTCCTACTAAAACAAATATTATTTCTCCATTTCTTTGTTCTGGGCTTGGTTGGTAGTAGTCACTAAGTTTTGGTTGTGGAATAGACATGTCTTCACCAGTTACAAGATAGTATTCTTTGATAGCGTCATCGACATTTGAAAATGTATGCTGTGCGTGACCCTCAAGTTTTAGTTTTTCATTAATAAAATCAAGTTTCTCAATTCTTTGCTTTTCATAATCTTGTTGAGCTTGAGCTAGTTTTTCAGATGCCTCATTGTGTCGCTTCATTTCTTCTGCTGATTCTTCTTTACTAACTTTTGAAAAGAAATAGTTTGATCCACTAAAAGCTAATGCGTTAATAACTGCACCACCAATCATGACAGCTATAGTTACCATATTTTTATTTACATAGAAATATTTTCTGGAATAATTCCTTGCTTGACTAGAAAATCTTTTGTTGCAATCGATGCTGTTATAACAACTACTAGTTTAGCACTGTCTTCGAAGTCTAATTTACTAAGGTCTGCTGATTTCATTTTGAGAAGACTTTTTCCCAGCATAGAATAAGCTACTGCTAGTCCACTTATTACAGCAGAGTGATAGACAAGGTTCATTAAGTTCTTTGTGTCGCTCATTTTCTTATACCATAAAAATTAAAATAATAAATTTATTTACTGCATGTAAAATGGGTCCAAAGGTTTTGGAACTGCTGGTAATGTGGAGACTTCTTCTTTTGTTTTTGGAGTGTTTTGATTTTTTGGACACTGTTTGAGTGTTTGGTTTGTATTTTTTATATAATTGGTAACCTACGTAACCAAATCCGACAACAAATCCAGCAACTATATATTTTGTAGTTTCAGGTTTAGTTGTTTTGTCTCTCACTTTGTGGGGGGTGTGACGGTAGTGACACTGGTGCTGTTGATGGTGTGTCAGTCTTTTCTGTTAATGCTTGAAGCTGTAATTTCTTTTGTCTGTTATATTCAGCTAATCTTTTTCCAGCCTCTATTCTACCTGGGCTTTTAGTCTTAGTCACTGTTTGAACCTGTGTCAAGACATGGCTCTGTTGTGGAGTCGTCTCGTCCATTTTCTTCTAATTTAAAATTTATTTTAGAAAAATCAATATGACTACTAGTAACAAGTAAGGTTACAGCAGGCGCAAGGTAATTCCCAAACTTGTAAAACATAAGGCATGCTAATTTACCTATTGAACTTGAAACTATGGGGTTGCTTTCTAGATCATGTGAAAGGTTTTCACTATCAACAGGTAGGAAGTGACTTATAGCTTTTGTATATAGGCAGACAAGAGATCGACTCAAATCACGTGTCATTAGTGAAGCAATGTGATTTTCATATTTAGAATGTAGTTTAATTAGCTCATCAGCAGTAAGGGATTCTATGTCTTCTGTCATGTATTGTTTACCGAGAAAAGCTTTTGATTTGCCTGACACAACTACAGAGATAAGCCTTTGTTTTTTAGAGTCTAAGTCTTTGTTCTCTACAGCACAGATATCGCTTAGAAGAAGTAATTCGTCTTGGTTCATTTTAAAACGTAATATAATAATTTTGTTTAAAGAAGTCAATGACAGCATTAATAATTTAGGTTAGGTGGGGGGTCTGGCTTATGATAATCGCGGGTTGGTAGCTGATCAAAAATCGTTGCTTTGAATGATTTCTGGAGTGGAACTAAAATGGCTAGGTAATAAAGTTATTGGGTGTATTGGGTGGCGATGGGTTTGTCTAAATGGCTAGTTGATTACAATAATTAGTTGATCGATGTGGCATTTATCGATTTGATTGGTTTTCAAATCTTATATTCTCATTCTAGAATTAATTATTCTGAGAATGAGAATATGAGAGCCCCAGCCTACCCCTCCCCCAAACATAGCTTGAATGATTTCTGGAGTGGAACTAAAATGGCTAGGTAATAAAGGTATTGGGTGTCTTTGTTGACGTGGGCTTGCTTAATTACCGTGTTAATTAGAATAAATATATTGTTTGGGGGAGGGGTAGGCTGGGGCTCTCATATTCTCATTCTCTACTTCTGCCCGAGAGTCTTGTCCACACTGGGGTTTCTTACAATAAAAGTACTGAATACTGATAAGCAAGCACAGTGACCTTAAAATCTTATCCTTTCGTTCCAAGATGTACACATAATACCGATTAGATTAGCCCGGCCAGACCGTTTATTCCAATCTGGTTTGGCATGACCTTGTTGAAGATTCTGCCAGATGTACCACACAGTCTAGTAGCTTATAACTGATTTTTACTGGCCGCGACTGAATATCAGTGAGTTTTCATCCAACATGTCCATGAAAAAGCGAACCCAGTTCGCAGCGAACCGAAGGTAAATAACATGTAATATTTGCCGGTGTTTAGTTGTTTTAGTCACTTAGTGCCTGCCAAATCGACCACCACCAGTGGTCTTCGCTTGCTGCGGACCGTGACACCTGGCGCTCCACCATTTACAAGGCAGCTGTCTCCTTTGAGGACTCTCACAGAGCTAGCCTTAAGGACAAGCGGCTCAGGAGAAAAAACAGAGATGCCGCAGCTCAGAACCCCGGCCATACCTTCCCCTGCAGCCACTGCGGTCGAACCTGCCTGTCTCGGATTGGCCTCCGCAGCCACGAACAAGCCTGCAGACGTCGTGGGCAACTCCTATAAAATCTTCGTTCGCGAAGTCAAGCCAAGAGAGAGAGAGAGAGTTGTTTTAAAACTGAACGCGACTTTAACTGAAGCTGCCCGTACTGCCGTTTTCGCCGGGACTGAGTACTCCGCAGACAAACCCACTCACGAAGTACGCCACAAGTACGCTTCTATTCACTGTGACATGCTAAGCATCTCATTTGAATAGAAGTGTACTTGTGGCGTGCACTCCCCCAGTGGGTCTATCTGGGGAGTAGTCCCGCAAACGGTATCACAGCTACCTGCGGCGTGCCTCCAAGACGGCACCAAATTTACACTCCACACTACTCTACTCTCTCTCTCTCTCTCTCTCTCCTCTCTCTCTCTCTCTCTCTCTCTCTCTCTCTCTCTCTCTCTCTCTCTCTCTCACTCCTCTCTCTCTCTCTCTCTCTCTCTCTCTCTCTTAAGTTCTCAGGTGACTGAGATTATCGCCTGTCCTACATTTTCAATGAAAAGCGAGTGTGTTGTTATAACATAAGGACTTCGATACACACGGATTCTGACATAAACGCCTTTCTTTATAGCGGGTTTTTTCTGAGATCGTACACTTGTCGTTTCTTACTTTTTACTGCAAGCTTTTGTTTTTGTGTTCTTTGCGTGTGCTGTAATACACGGTTTCTGGCGTGAACCGCCGTTCAGCTGACGTACTGAGACTAAAGTCGAATAAGTTTTTATTTGTTTTCTCTGATATTTTACGTACATGTATTCTCTTTCCTGGTTTAACTGCGTAACCTTCTCTTTGTATCCTGTACCTTAGTTTTGTCCCCTGGTTCTTTATCTTATTAGTCTTTATTTGTTTCATCTGATATTTTACTTGTACATGTAATTTCTTTCCTGGTTTAACTGCGTAACCTTCTACTATTTGTATCCTGTACCCTAGTTTTGTTTCCTGGTTTTTTACCTTATTATCTGAACATGATTTATACAACTATGAACAGACCCTCGAAAAATGGCCAACAATTTCGTATCGGTCACCTAAATATCTACCACCTGGCAAACAAAGTTCAGGATGTCTGTGTTTATGTTAATACCCCCAACTACTTCCATCTATTCGGTTTAACTGAGACTCGTTTGGCCGCCCACATCAGTGATGAAGCCATCGCCATCCCGAATTATTCTATTATCAGGAGAGACCCGTCAGTACAGGGTGAGACAGGTCAGTGTAGCGGTATATATCCATCAATCCATTTTACACATAACCCGCAGGCGACAAGACCTAGAAACTGGTGATGTAGAATGTATTTGGGTAGAAATCAAAAACTCTAAATCCCCGCCCTTACTTGTTGGGTTTCTGTATCGAAACCCCGCAGCCACCTTTGAGTGGTACGATAGCTTTTTACACATGATTGATAAAACAGACATTCACAACAAAGATGTTCTCCTTCTTGGAGATTTTAATATTGACTTTCTTAAACCCCATCCATCATGGGAATGTACTACTACCCTTGTCGGTCTTTACCAATTGGTAACATCACCCACCAGAATTACGCCATCATCAGCCACTATTATAGACCATATTTATACCAACAAACCTCAAGCAGTTAGCAACACTCAAGTAAATAGTCTTAGTGTAAGTGACCACTATCCGGTTAGCTGCACATGGCTGTCAAAACTTCCAAAGCTAAAAAAGCAAGTCCACACTTGCATAACTTTCAGATCGTTTAAAAACTTTAATGAAAGTGTTTTCTTGGCTGATTTAGCCACAGCACGATTCATCGACGTGTATAACGATAGTGACCCAAATAAAGCATTAGATACCTGGTACCGGATTCTTCTTGGTGTGCTGAACAAACACGCGCCTCTGAGACACAAAAGAGTGAAATACGCTACCGTTCCACCATGGCTGACTGCGGATCTAATCGAGGCAATGGAAATTAGAGACCAGCTGAGAAGCGAGAAGCGGTTTACTGAATACAAAACACAGCGTAATCGTGTTAAAGATATGGTTTTAAATGCAAAGAGATCTCTTTTCGATAAAGTAGTTAAGCAAAGCAAAGACTCATCTACTGTATGGCGTGCCATTAATTTAGTAACTAGAGGTACAAATAAAAATAGTGCGCCTTTATCACCCCACCTCACTGCAAATAGGTTTAATGACCACTTTACCTCTATAGCCGAATCGTTAATCCCACCAGGAACTAACTCATGTGAGTATGTTTGTCCAAACGCGCTAGTACACCACTGTAACCGGGAAAATACGGACAAAGAACCATTCACGATACCGCCTATAGCAGTCCACGAAGTGGGCAAATTAATTTCCTCGATGGAAAATAAAAAGTCATCCGGGCCTGATGAGATCAGCTCAAAAATTCTCAAGATATCTCTTCCATACATCGTCAAAAGTATTACATATATTTACAATCTCTGTATAAACCAAAACTCTTTTCCGGACGCATTTAAAGACGCGAAAGTGATCCCCCTACCAAAATCAAAAGATCTGAGTGAAATCAACAACTTTCGCCCCATATCACTATTACCTGTTTTGTCGAAGCCTTTAGAGCGGCACATCCATAAGCATCTATCTGAATACTTAGAAAACCAAAATCTCATCCATTCACTGCAGTCAGGCTTCAGACCAAACCATTCCTGTCACACTGCCTTGATAAGGATGGCAGATACCTGGTTATCATCTATTAATGATTCCAAACTAACAGGTGTAGTTTTCTTAGACTTCCGGAAAGCCTTTGACATGGTGAACCATGACATACTTATAAAGAAAATATCCTTATATACTAAAAGCGCAGCCGGGTTTTTCAAATCCTACCTAGAAAACAGAAGACAAAAAGTTCTCCTTAATGGTACATATTCTAGTCACTGCAAAGTAAAGCATGGCGTGCCCCAGGGCTCTATTTTAGGCCCTCTTTTATTCTGTTTGTTCATTAACGACCTTCCACTCACAATTAGTGATGATAGTGTTGCATGCGATATGTTCGCTGATGATGCTGCGATACACACTCCCGATAAGGATTTGTCAGTAATTGACACGCGCCTACAAAACACATTACAGGACATTAACAGCTGGTGCAGTAACAATTCCATGATCTTAAACCCTGCAAAGACTGAATGTATGGTTGTAAGTACCCGCCAAAAGCACCAGCTCGGCACTCTCTCACTCAGCTTGTCCCTTCAAGGCAAATCTATCAGCCAGGTAACGGAACATCGTCTTCTCGGCGTTACTGTAGATAACCAGTTTAAATGGCAATGCCATCTTAGTGATATATGTAAAACAATATCAAAGAAACTGTTTATTTTATCCAAGTTAAAACATAAAGCTAATGTAGAAACACGAAAACTGTTCTTCAACACCCACATCAGGTCACATATAGATTATGCTTCTACGGTGTGGGATGGCGCAAGCGAGGTCCAGTTAAAGAGACTGAACTCTCTTCATCGTAGAGCCGCGAAGCTTATCCTTTCAGACCCTAACTCAACAACGGATAATAAACTGAAAACCTTAGAAATTCTCCCCTTGAAAAAACATTTATTATACAATAAGGGAATAACGATGTTCAAAGTATTGAATAACAGACTCCCCGAGTATATAAAAAAAATGTTTTTCCTCCCGGCATCAACATACTCCAGATCAAGGCAGTCCATTACTGTGCCACGACCTAGAATCGATCTCTATAAGACAAGTTTAGCGTTCTCAGGTGCTAGCATGTGGAACACATTGCCCAAACATGTTACAACGTCAACAACGCTTTCGTCTTTTAAAACCGCTCTCTTCAAGTACCTCACCTCAGCATCGTAAGATTTTCACAGCAACCTGCACTTGCAGTGTACGATTTTCCCCTTTCTAACTCTTCAATTCAGTTATATCTTCAGTTAATACAAGATGCTAATGCTGCATGTATTGTGTGTGTGTGTGTGTGTGTGTGTGTGTGTGTGTGTGTGTGTGTGTGTGTGTGTGTGTGTGTGTGTGTGTGTTTTGTGCTTGTGCTTGTGTTTATGAATGTATGTATGAAGATTTATACCTTTATAATTGTGTGTATGTGTGAGATTTGTTATGTTTATTTTTACTTTTTCAATGATTTTTTTAAAAAAAACTTTATATTTCAATTTTTATTAGTTATATATTTAGTTTTTCCCAATTTAATGATAGTATTTTTGTGATTTGTGCATTATATGTAAAGTAGATTAGCAACGGCAAGTTCGAAAAATGGTTTCACCAAAACTTTCACCGTTGTAAAATAAAGAATCATTGTCATTGTCATTGTCATTGTCTCTCTCTCTCTCTCTCTCTCTCTCTCTCTCTCTCTCTCTCCCTCTCTCTCATGGTACAATAGTACTCCCACTACTGAACTGTTGGGGTGCACAACTTGTGGCGACAGGATACTTGTTAAAGTTTCTCTGTGCTGTGTTGTCGTGAAAGTGCCTCGTTTTTCTCCAACGTTTAGCACTGCCCTTGAACTGTCATGTCCGATCTGTCTCTCGATGTGTTATCGTGAATGTGCTCATTAACCGGCCCATAAAGCCCTGACGTGCCGCTACAGAACGTAGGCGGACCATGATAGTTCAAGGGTGGTGTCGGAATAGCTTGGCGCCTATAGGCGCCAAGCTATTCCGACACCACCATTAAACTATCATGGTTGATCCTTCTCCAGAACTGTGACGTAGATCTCAAATGACACCAGATTTTTTTTTAAATGATAATTTCATCCTCAGTATGTGACGAGTTTAGGCGGGTCTTGTTTTTGTTGCGTGCTTTTCAGTCCCAGATTAACAGCACAGTTGGTCCTGGCGTTAACAACATTGGGTGTGTGTTATGGCTGCTGCGTTCCAACCAAAGGATTTTTCGGGCCCGTGAGAGTGCTGCAGGCCACAGTGGCTCCGGGGATGCCTGATACTGGCGTGGTGAGTTTCCTTACTTTTCCACCCAACCAACAACGAACCATGCCACCAACCAACCAACTGATTAATCAATCAATCAATCAACAATCAATCGATCAATCAATCAATCAATCAATCAATCAATCAATCAATCAATCAACCACCAAACTACCAACGAATCAGTCAGTCAGTCAATGCTGCCTTTAGTTTTATTTTCTAACCTGAAAATATTTTACCAATATATATTTTCCAAAGTTACAAATGGCTAAACAGGGGCGTATCGGGGGAGGGGGGATGTTCCAGGGGTTCTGGACCCGCCCCCCCCCCCCCCCCCACCACCACCACAACCACCCCCTGAACCAAAATTCTTTAAGATGCTACAACAAAGTCCCTTTTGGGGGGTGTTTTGGAATCCCCATCCCCACCCCTCCTTCCTTTTTTTTAGGGGGGGGGGGGAGGGGCGGGGCGAGTTTTGACACAAACACACACACGTTACCCCGCCCCCCCCCTCCCCGTTGTTTGATATTTTGGCGAGTGGTGAGAGTCTTGACACACACGCGACTTCTCCCCCCCCCCCCCCCCCCCCCCTTTCCGTTGATTGATTTTTCGGCCGCTGGAAGGTCTAGCGTCGGGGAGGCCTGTTGTGTCAGGTTGAAGGTCACAAACAAAACGTTGGGACCCCCCCCCCCCCCTCGAGGTAACTGATCCGTCCCTGCTGAAGGATAGAAATGTTTCCTATTGCAGAAAATACGGCTGCAAGCCTACGACGGGGACAACCAGCGTGTCGGTGTGAGTTTCTCGGATGAAAACAACGTGTCTACAAAACACATTCTCGACTATGCAAAGGTGAGGGACAGTCCAGCTTTTAACCTATTCGAGACATGCTGCATCCGGATACGCGGTTTTGCGCCGCATATCCGGATGCAACATGTCTCGAATGGGTTAAAGGTCGGGTCAAATGCCTGTAATAGACACGTAGACACTAGTAAAAAGATGAAACCAAGTTTTGAAACTAAATGTCACCATTCCGGCTTGTGCCAAATTCTTTCTGTTCATGCATGGCCGAACTTCTAAAAACTAATTGATTGTACATTGCTTAACGTCCCGACAGCAACAAGGCTTTCTCAGGACGTGCCTGCACTGCTTGTGAAAAAAAAAAATAAACAGAACATTGAATGTATGTCGCCAGCCGGTCAAATACGTTAAATAAACCTAACACATGGGGCCTAAATAAAGCTAAGACCATTTAGCAACACACATCCAATATCACGAGCTACAGGCAGTGCAGACAGTAGGGAGAGTTTTAAAAAGGCAAATACAGGTGAATGGACAAAGGGTAGACAGAAACACATGCCCCAGAATAGAGAGAAAAACCCACCCTGTGGGGCTGACCAGGGTGACCCTGGGAACTAAAAAATACCTAACCCCACCCAAGTCCCCCAGGGCAGACCCGGGTGGGGTTTTCTAAAAACTAGTACAAATTGCATTTCCCATAATTTTTTTTAAAAGTCTTTTGTCATCACAGTATAAAAAGGTCAAACAGGCACATGTACAACTGCCATAACGACCATGTCGAGCAAACAGGGTAAATACGCCATCTTGCTCGCTTTTAAAAATTAATGAACCATAACTATTTGGCTGTCCACAAAAAGCATAGTGACAGCCAATGATTCGCTTTAAGGCCCGACGTATAGCGTGTAATAGGCTATCCTATAACACGGTATATGGCTGCCACTTTACTTCCGATAAAATAGTTATACGCCATCCAACCACAAGAGGCATAGATTCTCATGCGCCCCGTGGGGATCTAGGACTCTTGCGGACCCCACTTTTTTTTTTTTTTTTTTTTTTGATAGATGGGGTTCTTCGGCGTTCAGATCATTTTTTTAGAAACAGAGTGTGCGACCACTGACACTGAAGGGGTTGAACTGACGAGAAAACATGATGTGTCTTGCCGTCGTGCCGTGTGCAGGGCTTGCAGTTCATCGTCAAGGGAGATTGGTATGCGAACCCCACGACGGCCAAGTGCGCTAAATATCCGCTGATGGGATCTTGGGGAAAGGGTGCATGTGTACCTGGTACGTATTCCCGTCCGTCTGATTCACTCTTGACCCCTTCGCTCCTGCCAGTGATCACGAATTTCGCGTCTCAGCGAACGGCTACCGCACACTGACTCATGTTCGCGTGGAGAAACGAACTAGCTGGGACCCAAAAATAGGCCGCATAACAAACATAGGACTGCGGAGGCTCATGACGGTTTCTGTCTCTTGCGGCTGTCTCAGTAGGCTTCCTTTTGCCCCGGCAGTTAAGGGATTAACGCATTCGCGGCCAGCCGCATCCGGATGCGCGGCATAAGCCGCGCATCCGGATGCGGCTGGCCGCGAATGAGTTAACCCATTCAGCCCTGACGCACTACAGCAGGACTGGGTCGACCATGATAATTCAAGGGTAGTGCCAGATTAGCTTGGCGCCTGTCGGCGCCAAGCTAATCTGGCACTACCCTTGAATTATCATATTCGATCCGTCTCCTGCAACAGGTGCGTAGTCGTTAGATGACGCCTCCAAAATTTGGGAAATACGTGCGTCGGGCTGGAGGAGTTAACACAGTCGCTATCATACCGTAAACTAATGACGTCAGATGGAAGATTGGGGCCCTTGTCATACAAAGAAAATCTCGCTTTTCACCAAAAATAAACTTGTAGTATATGTTGCCTTTAAGGGCAGAAACTGAGACCCTGGGTTTATCGCAAAGAGCCTATGCAGGATCTTTGGTTGATCTGACTTAGAGAGCTCCCAGTGCGAAAAGGTCACAGGGTCGACGTCGGTCCGATGGCCTTTTGCGCATTGGGGTGTCATTCCAGCAGTACGGGGCACCGACAGTGGTACTAACTAGATCGTAGTAACACAACGTTTTTAATGCGCAGAAAATGCAACCAAGAGTGAGAACTTCTACATGGGTCACCCGGTGGCGGAGTACTACCACCCGCTGCAAGCCGTGAGCTACACCTACAAGCAGGGATCAATGACGGCCAAGGTTATGGTCACTGACGACACGTGCAACCTTGTGGGCGAGGTGGTCTACGACACTGGCAGCACAGGTGAGTTGTCTGGGTTCCAATCACTGGCGTTAGTATGAAGATCGGACTGACCTAGGGTTATCTTGATCAGTATCAGTCAGCTCAAAGACAGTAGGCGGCAGTGCCCCGTGACAGTGAGACGTCAAAGACAGTACCGATAGCACACTGTTTGTCTCCCTCGGTTCGCTACCATGGTACTAGTATAAAAGGACCGTGGCGTTTCCTTTGATCCCCGCGATTAGTCAGTACGGCATGCGTCATCAGCCGACCGAAACAAAGGGGATTACCAGCGGAATCTGGGCCTAAATCCGTACAAACAATGTCGCATTGTCGTGTTCTGTTCTGTGAATTTGGACATTACTGCTATAGGTCGCATGATCAAAAATTATCGACCAGACCGGCAAATGAACTGATGAAAAAAATGGTTGTTGGACATGACGGCATCATAAGCGGCATGTATTCAGTCTTGACAATAACCATGTGTCATGTATTCAGTCTTGACAATAACCATGTCATGTATTCAGTCTTGACAATAACCATGTGTCGTGTATTCGTTTGGTGGGAGGTCATTCAGATACCAGAGCCCAGTTGTTTGGAATGATCTCCCACGCGAACTGAGATACGTGGATTCGAGAGAGGCATTCAAGCGTGCCCTAAAGACCCATATGTTTTCTGTCAGCTACAAATGACTTTGTCACACACCTGTCATGTTAAAGTCATCTCTATCTATTTATAGAAGTAGTGTGTGTGTGGGTGTGTGTGTGAATGCCAGTATGAGTCCATGAGCGTAGCACTTTTGAATGGTGACTTCATAGCTTGTTTACAGAGTGCGTTGTATTTTGTTTTTGTACTTTTTGTTAATTCCATTTTTGTAATTAGTTATTTTTGTACATTAGTTTTTGTTAAGCGCCTAGAGCTCTAATCTGAGGTTAGGCGCTATACAAGTACTCATTATTATTATTATTATTATTATTATTCAGTCATGACAATAACCATGTGTCATGTATTCAGTCTTGACAATAATCATGTGTCATGTATTCAGTCTTGACAATAACCATGTGTCATGTATTCAGTCATGACAATAACCACGTGTCATGTATTCAGTCATGATAATAACCATGTGTCATGTATTCAGTCTTGAAAATAACCATGTCATATATTCAGTCATGTCAATAACAGAACCATGTGTCATGTATTCAGTCTTGACAATAACCATGTGTCCTTTATTATATTGAGCCCGACGGTCATGGTGTGTTGTCCCCGATCACGTGGGTGCCAGAGGGACGTTAACCCATTACATCCTGGGGCTAAATTTTTTAATTTACTTATTGTCCTACATTACAGATTAGAGGACATATTAACCATGTTAGTTCAAGGATGGTGCCAGAAAAGCTTTGCGCCTCAGGATGAGGCGCCAAGCTATTATGGCATCACCCTTGACCTATCATAGTCACATTTATTTCTGGCAATAGTGTATCAGGATGAAAAGGTAATAATAATAATAATAATACCGTTATTATATAGGCGCTTTTTCTCAATTTTTGGGCAAATCGACTCAAAGCGCCGCGAACTGAAACCCAACACGCACACTCACGTAACAGACATGGATTTACGCCATTTAAGACAAACACAGTACAAGACAGACGAAGGGCCAGTTCAGCTACTGAAGTTACAGAGATTTTTGATCGCTTGTATTTAAAATTTGTAAAGTGGCCTGAAACCGGTACCAAAATGGGTGGGGGGTGGGGGGTGGGAAGTACCAGAGTACCCGGAGAAGAACCCCCGACGGTCCGCCCGAATTAACGGTGACACTTACCAGAGGAGAAAAGTCCGACGCCGGAACCCGTTTTCGAACCTCGCACCTTTGACATTAGTGGCAGGCGCCTTAACCACTGCGCCACTGACCGCCACAAGGTGAACATGAACGAATTAAGTAAGTGGTGTGTGTGTGTGTGTGTTTGTGACAGTGGGGACTAAGGTGATTAACCGTCTGTACGTCAACCAGTCCATGGACGCCCGTCCCGATTTCTTCGTCATCAACCCAAACATCACCTGCGTGCCTAATGCTGTAAGTGTCAAGTTTTTCCTGCCAAAACATATAAGACAACTCACTAACAAATCAAACACGAAAACCTACGGACATTTTAACAGCGAGTACGCACATGGTTCGACAGTATCAGCAACCAGCTGTTTGTCGGTGGAATGGTGGTGGTGGTGGTCGTCGTGGTGGCCGGGAGGGGGGTGGTGGTGGGGGTGGGGTCGTGGGGGATTCTGTGACTTTGCCTAGAGGGAGTGTGATTTGTGTATGTGTGTGTGTGTGTGTGTGTGTGTGTGTGTGTGTGTGTGTGTGTGTGTGTGTGTGTGTGTGTGTGTGTGTGTGTGTGTGCAGATCCAGAAATGCTATTAGAAAAGTTCCCTGACAACGATTACGATATTACTGAACCATTTCCCGCAGGAGACCGCTGTCAGGTGATCTTGTCATGTAGGATTCCGGGACTGACATGTGGGTAGGATGAAAAGTCTATGAGGCTTGTGGTTTCTGATTGGTACCTTTTTTTTTTCCAGAATCCGCCGCCAACCTCACAGTGGGAGTTCTTCACTATGTTTGGCTGGCTTCTGGGTGTTCAACAGCAATAGTGCTCGGTGCTAGATCGATACACTTTGTGAAAATTGTATTACTCCTCCCGGGCGTAGCCTGTGGTCTCGATCTTCTAAATTTGCTTTCTCCATAAGTTCTCGTAAGTTAAATAATAAAAGAATCACAACAAACACAGATTGCTGTCGAGTGCGTTATTTCTAGTTTGCAAATTCAATGCGTTGGGACCAATAACAAATCACAAGTTGTTTCTATTTGTGTGCTCGCCGGCACTCCCCAGATGGACCCACTCGGGGAGTACGCCACAAGCACACTTCTATTCAAATGAGATGCTTTATCTCGGCAATTCTCCCACAAACGGTACGGGTGGTCTGTGACTATGCAAGTGCCAGAAGCACACAGAAAAGGTATGCTGCCTCTCTTTGTGCATAGATCCGTGCTAACTAGCAGGAATGTCTTGACAACAGAGTAGGCATAAAAACACAGTTTTTCTCATGAACAGTGTAGAAAAGAGTAGAACAAGAAAGGCAAAGCCCTTATGGCTCATGTGTATGTCCGATCCACACGTCTGACAATAAGTAAAAGGATGGCTTCTGCACTATGTTTTCTCAAAATTTAATCAGTTTTCACATATCTGTGAAACCCCCGTGACCCTTGACCTTTGCAATGAGTCGACTAATTTAGAATACATAGGAAGGTCTTATCATCAACTACCTTTGTGCCAAATTTGATTGAAAAATTTGCAAAAATGTTGATAATAACTACAATTATTTGTATTTTATACACATTTGTCGACCTCTTGTGACCATTGACCTTTACCGAGGGGTCATCCAAATTAGTATGCATAGATAGGTCTTACCATCAGGAACCTCAGTAGCAAGTTTGGGTTTGGAGTTGTGAATAGTATTTGAAAAAAAACATTTCTTGTCAAAATATGGCTATTTTTTTAACCTCTTTCCTGAGCTCTTGTGACCCTTGACCTTTCCGAGGGGTCATCCAAATTAGTATGCATAGATAGGTATCTCTGTAGCAAGTTTGGGTTTGAAGTTGTGAACAGTATTTGCGAAAAAATATCTTTTGTCAAAATATAGCCATTTTGGACCTATATCTTGAGCTCTTGTGACCCTTGACCTTTCCGAGGAATCAACCAAATTAGTATGCATAGAAAGGTCTTACCATCAGGTATCTTTATACCAAGTTTGGGTTTGAAGTTGTGCATAGTATTTGAGAAAAAACATCTTTTGTAAAAATATGGCTATTTTGGACCTATTTCCTGAGCTTTTTTTTATGACCCTTGAACTTTCCGAAGGATCAACCAAATTAGTGTGTGTATAAAGGTCTTACCATCAGGTATCTTTTTTTTTACCAAGTTTGGGTTTGAAGTTGTAAATAGTATTTGAGAAAAAATAAATGACGTCCAGAAATAGCTATTTTTATATATTTCCTGATCCACTGTGACCTTGGTGAGAGGTCACTCAAATTGGTATGTTTAGAAAGGTCTTGCCACAAAGTATCTTTGGGCCAAGTTTGAAGATTGTAGCTTGAATAGTCTCCGAAAAAATGCCAACGTTAAAGTTTACCACGGACGACGGCGGAAGGACGACGGACGACCACTGGTGAGACCGCTCACTTTTACTTCGTACGTGAGTACGGGAATCAACAACTGTGCACGAATACACATCGCTAGGAGATATAGGGGGGGGGGGGGGGGGGGGGGGGGGGGGGGATTGTTACAGGGGTTCCGGAACCACCCCCTCCCCCTCCCCCGACTGCAAATTCTTTAAAATGCTATAACAATGTCCCGACTGGGGGAGGGGCGGGGGGGGGGGGGGGAGGGGTTACAAGGGTTCCGGAACCCCCCTCCCCCCACTTCCCTTATCTCCATCCCCTTCACCCGTCCTTTGATATTTTGGCGAACGGTGAGAGTCTTAAGACGCACGCACCTCCCTCCTCCCCCTCGTCCCTCCCGCTTTTCGATTGTTCGTCCCCTGGAAGCAAGGTCTAGCGTCGGGGAGGTCTTTGTATCAGGTTGAAGGTCCCAAACAAAAAGTTGAACCCCCCCCCCCCCCCCGCCCTCGAGGTAACTGATCCGCCCCTGCTGCATCAGTACACGTGAAAGCTATTGTAGGCAGTTTAGGACTAATTATGTTCGCTTAACCCCTTCCCTTCATTCATTCATTCACATCCCATCCCACACACACACACCCCAGACGCAAAATGTCATCTGGCCGATGTCGGCCACGATAATGACGGCCCGCAGTCGACTTCTGCCGACTGTGTTGTCCACACTGGGATGTCCTACAATAAAAATACTGAATATTGATAAGCAAGCACATAGATGACCTCACATCTTATCTTTTCGTTCCCCGATGAACACACAATACCGATTAGATTAGGTCCAGAACTTTGTATTCCGATCTGGTTTTGCATGACTTTGTTCAAGCTTCTGTGTATCACTCTCAGTGTAGTAGCTCATAGCTAATTTTTCTTAAGGGGATTAGCAGTGACTTTTCGTGAAAGATGGCTGCGAAAAAGCGAAGCCAGATAGTAGCAGAAAACCAAAGGTAAATCAGTAGTACTTGCCGGTAGATGTTCTTGAACTGAACACGACTTTCACTGAGTTAAACTGCCTGTACTGTTTGCAGGAGTACTCCGCAGATAGACCCACTCAGGAAGTACGCCACAAGTACACTTCTATTCAGATGAGATGTTAGGCATCTCATTTTGAATAGAAGTGTACTTGTGTACTCCCAGAGTGGATCTGTCTGGGGCCTATTACTCCGCAACTGAACTGTTGGAATACGTGTTGTAACGAGTCTGTGTTGTGCCGATTCCAAATTACAGGTACCGCGGCAATGGAGGCCAAGAGGTAGGCAATGGGGCATTGAACCCCAAGCAAATTCTATGTGCTGACCAATCACGGTGTCTGAAAATGGACTGACTGCATGACTACAGTGTTGCTTGTTCAGTTTCCGGTCTTAGACTAACGATTGGCACAGCCCTTAACCCATTCAGCCCTGACGCACTACAGCAGGAGATTGGGTCGACCATGATAATTCAAGTGTAGTGCCAGATTAGCTTGGCGCCTGTCGGCGCAAGCTAATCTGGCACTGCCCTTGAATTATCATGGTCGATCCATCTCCTGCAACAGGTGCATAGTCGTTAGATGACGCCTCCAAAATTTGGGAAATACGTGCGCCGTGCTGAATGCGTTAAACTGTCATGTCCGATCCATCTTTCGCTGAGTTGTCGTGAATGCTTTCTTGTCGCATGTTTTGCTCAGACTAACGGCTCAGGTGGTTCTAGCACTAGCAACTCTCGGTGCGTGTCATGGCTGCTGCGTTCCGACCAAAGGCTCATACGGGCCCGTGAGAATTCTGCAGACTACAGTGGCTCCGGGGATGCCTAATACTGGTGTGGTGAGTTTACTTGCTCTTCCACCGACCCAATCAATCAATCAATCAATCAATCAATCAATCAATCAATCAATCAATCATCCATGCATGTATGCATCCACCCACCCATCCATCCATCAGTCAGTCCGTCATTAAGTCGATCCATCCATCCATCGACCAGTCATTCAGACAGTCCGTCCGTCCAACCCCATCCATCCATCCATCCATCCATGGGGCGGTCCGTGGCGCAGTGGTTAAGGCGCCTGCCACCAATGCCAAAGGTGCGCGGTTCGATACCGGGTTCCGGCGTTGGACTTTTCTCCTCTGGTAAGTGTCACCGTTAATTCGGGCGGACCGTCGGGGGTTCTTTCTCCGGGTACTCCGGTTCTTCCACCCCCCCCCCCCACCCCCACTCCCCACACTTTGGTACCGGTCTCAGGCCACTTTACAAATTTCAAATACAAGCGATCAAAAATCTCTGTAACTTCAGTAGCTGACTGGCCCTTCGTTTGTCTTGTATTGTGTTTGTCTTAAATGGCGTAAATCCGTGTCTGTTTCGTGAGTGTGTGTGTTGGGTTTCAGGCGCGGCGCTTTGAGTCGATTTCCCCAAAATTGAGAAAAAGCGCCTATATAATAACGGTATTATTATTATTATTATTATCAATGTCTTTAATTTGACTTTCTAAAACAACATTCCCTACCTTGCAGAAAATGCGGATGCAAGCCTACGACGGAGCCAACCACCGTGTTGCCGTGGGCTACTTTGATGTTACAGACAACCTGTACACAAAACACATTCTTGACTATGGAAAGGTAGGGGCAGTTCAGCTTTTAACACATTTCAAGCGTCCTACATCCGGATACGCAGCGTTATGTCGGCTTTTTGCCGCGACTCCGGATGCAGCATGTGTCGCCTGAGTGAACGTCCGACCTATGTCGCGTAATTTCTTTTCCGCGCTCTGTTTCGCATCTTAATGCGAAATATCTTTTCCGATAAGGCAGAACTATGTGTGGAGCTCGCATTACGGAACTCGGTTGGGAAAAGAAATTTTGCGTTAAGATGCCTGTCTTGACATGGAGAATAAAAAGATGACACCAACTTTGAAACTGTCAACATTCTTGTGCCAATTTCCCCCCCGACTGTAACATCGTTCATAAATGACACTTCTACAAACGTGTAAAGATTTATTTTCTGTAAGTTAATATGAATATACAAACAGTTGTTGGGTCCCAATCTCGGTGTCGACCCAGCCTCGGCCAAAGTGATATATACTGCTCACAAATAGTAAGGTATATTAACTTTTCAGCTTGAATTATTAATAGTCCGCAGAATCAGTATAATCAACGGGTATATCAGTGATTAGCCATCCCACTGGTCTACAATTTCACAACATTTGTGTGGCATACAGTGCTCACATAAAGTAAAGGATGTATTACTTTTAGCTTGAATTATTACTTACTTACTTACGCCTGTCACCCCTACCCGGGTATAGGCCGTCGACGAGAGACCTCCAGCGACTCTTGTACTGTGCTTCTCCTTCGATTTTACTCCAGGTGGTTCCCAGTCTCTTGATGTCTCAGCTTGGAGGTCTCGACGCCAGGTGTTTCTCGGCCTGCCTCTTTTCCTCTTTCCCTGGGGGTTCCATGACAATGCCTGCCTAGTGATACTGGAAACTGGCTTTCTCAGACTGTGACCAATTCATCCCCATCTTCTTCGCCCAATTTCATTCTCTGCTGTTATCTGCTCTGTTCTCTCCCAGAGTCTGACGTTGCTGATCTTCTATGGCCAGTGAATTTTCAAAATTCTTCTAAGGCAACTGTTTATGAAGATCTGTACTCTGTTGACTGTGGTTTTTGTCAATCTCCAAATCTCTGCTCCATATAGGAGAACTGCTTTTACGTTGGAGTTGAAAATCCGGACTTTGGTGTTGTGACAGCTCTCTGGAACTCACACTTTTTTCAACTGGAGAAAGGCTGCTCTTGCTTTACCGATTCGTGCTCTGACATCTGCATCAGTGCCGCCTTTTTTGTCTATGATGCTCCCGAGATAGGTGAAGGACTCCACCTCCTCCAACGGGGTGCCAGCAAGCAAGACTGGTTCTTCCCTGGTTGCGTTCAGCCTCATTGTCTTTGTTTTCTGTTTGTGAATGGTGAGGCCCACTTGGGACGAGATGTCAGCAAGCCTCGTGGTCTTGTCCTGCATTTGTTGATGAGTGTGGGACAGTAAAGCCAAGTCATCTGCAAAATCGAGGTCGTCAAGCTGTGTCCACAGTGTCCACTGTATTCCACTTCGTCTGTGCTCTGTGGTCCTCTTCATGACCCAGTCTATGGCCAGTAGGAAGAGGAACGGAGACAGCAAACATCCGTGCCTGACACCGGTTCTGACCTGGAGCTCTCTGGTGGATCACGCGACATGTCATGCCATCGTAGCTGCTCTTGATCAGGCGGACGAGCTTTGTGGGTACACCGTAGTGTCGTAGGAGTTTCCACAGAGTCTCTCGGTCTACGCTGTCAAATGCTTTCTCGTAATCTACAAGTTGACGTACAGCGGGGAGCTCCACTCCAGAGACTTTTCCACGATGATGCGGAGAGTGGCGATCTGGTCTGTACATGATCGTACACAAACCAAGGGGAATCACAGCGCTGGACAGACAAACAGTTAGATCCCCTGCCCCCGCCTATCAGGTATAGAACAAGACGATCATGTCCATCCTCTGATGGAAATGATCGTCTTGTTCTATACCTGCGTATTTCTCTGTGGGCTGGCGATTGGGTGCCTGATAGGCGGGGGCAGGGGATCTAACTGTTTGTCTGTCCAGCGCTGTGATTCCCCTTGGTTTGTGTACAATTCTTCCAGCGCTAGCCTCACCTATCTGGTTTGTGAGTGTATATGATCGGTTTTTCCTGAATCCTGCTTGCTGGTCTCTCAGCTGGGGGTCGACGGAGCTCTTTATTCTCTCCAGGATGATCTTGTTGAAGACCTTTCCTGGTACTGACAGCAAGGCGATTCCTCTATAGTTGGAACACTTGCTGAGGTCGCCTTTCTTGGGAAGCTTGATTAGGTACCCCTCCTTCCAGTCGCCGGCATCACCTCCTCTTCCCAGATCTTTCCAAACAGTGGGTACAGCATCTCTACTGTTGTCTCTAGGTCTGCTTTCAGAGACTCCGCTGGGATGCCATCTGGCCCTGCTGCTTTGCCGTTTTTCAAAAATGCCACTGCTCTTCTGATCTCTTCCCGGCTGGGTCTGTCACAGCTGATGGGTAGGTCGGTTTCTGCTGGCTGGATGTCTGGGGGGTCGGGTGGGCTGGGTCTGTTCAGTAACTCTTCAAAATACTCGGCCCATCTGTCGAGTTGGTCTGCTCTGTCTGCAATAGGCTTACCTTCTTTGTCTTTTACTGGTCTTTCTGTATGCCCGTACTTGCCCGACAATCTTCTGGTAATGTCGTAGAGCTGTTTTATTTTGCCGCTGCCTGCTGCCTTTTCTGCCTCTGCTGCCAGGCTGTCTGTATAGGCCCTCTTGTCTGCCCTGATACTCCTCTTCACCTCGCGGTTGGCTTCCGAGTATTTCTCCTGTGCCCTTGCTTTGGCTGCTCTCGTGCGACTGTTGTTGACAACTGCTTTCTTCTGCTTCCTCACTTCTATCTTCTTCAAGGTCTGTGCCGACAGCCAGTCCTTGTGATGGTGTTTCCTGAACCCTACAGTGTCTTTGCAGGTTGAGTTCAGCGCCTCTCTAACTGCCTTCCACTGCTGCTCTGTGGTGACCGCCTCCTCTTCATTTACTAGCTCCTGTAGCGCTTAAAACCGGTTGGACAGCACCAGTTGGAACTCTTCTCTCACTCCAGTCTCTCTCAGGAGGCCTACATTATAGCTTTGTCTTCTTGTTGTCTCTGTGCGGCTTTTCTTTAACTTGAGCTTTATTCTTAAGGCAAGCAGATGGTGGTCAGAGGCGACATCTGCTTCCCTCCTCACTCGAACATCTTGAAGGGATCTTCTAAATTTCTTGCTAGTGCAGATATGGTCTATTTGGTTCTCTGTAGTATGGTCAGGTGAGACCCAAGTTGCTTTGTGTATTCTTCTGTGTGGGAAGATGCTGCCTCCAATGACAAGTCTGTTTAGAGCACAAAAGTCTACAAACCTCTCCCCGTTCTCACTCATCTCCCCTAGTCCCTGTCTCCCCATCACCTCTTCGTATCCGGTGTTGTCCTCCCCTATTTTGGCATTAAAATCGCCCATGACGATGGTGATGTCTCGCTCCGCACATTTGTCCACAGCACTCTGGGGTCGGTCGTAGAACTCTTGTTTCTCTTCCTCGTCACTGTCATTAGTGGGCGCATAACACTGGATGACGTTCAGCTTGATCTTTTTCTTGGTTCTAAAGGCTGCTGTGATAATTCTTGGCCCAAGAGGTTCCCAGACCATCAGCGCTCTCTGTGCCGCTGGTGACAGCATGAAAGCTACTCCTTCTGTATGGGGGGCATTTTCCACTTCATGACCTGAATACAAAATCATCTCCCCACTTAACAGCCTTTTCTGGCCAGACTCCGTCCATCTGGCTTCACTGATACGTAAGCAGGAAAAGGTTGTACTTTTGCATTTCCGCTGTTATCTGGCGGCCTTGCCGCTCTGGTACATGGTCTTGACATTCCATGTGCCCATGGTTGTGCCCCTGGATAGAGAGAGGCGGCTCGGTCCTGTGGCTTCCGAAGACTTCCGGCTTTCACCATAGGACGTCATAAATCTTCTGGTAGAAGAACCTTCCTTCTCCAGGAAAGGAATTGCTGTTTGTCTTTTCGTCGGCGTTTCTGTAGCTATTTCCTTATTTGCAGGGTGGGGAAGCTACCCCCACGCCTAACCCCCTTACTAGGAGGACCAGGGGTTTTCTGTCAGGGTCGCCTTCCCTTAGACCATGTTGGTTCACGGCACCTTATTTCATTCGGTGCACCCCTCTCGCGAGGGACCCCATATCCACCACCCAGGGGACGCGCCTCAACGCCATATGGTCCCAGCGCGAAGTTGAATTATTAACATGTCCCCAAAAGTTTGCAGTTATAAGGCGTTTTTCGACATTTTCTTAATTCAAGCTAAATTTATGACGTCCCTTACTTGTTGTGAGCACTGTATGTCACACCAATCATTGGCAATGTTGTGAAATTGTAGGCCAATGGCCGGGATGGCTGATCACTGATATAACCGTTATTATACCCATTCTGAGAACTTTTAGTAATTCAAGCTGAAAAGTTAACATATCTTACTATATTTTGGCATTATACGTCACTCTGGCCGAGGTTGGGTCGACGCCGAGGTTGGGACCCAACAAGAGTAACAATATTCGGCAACGAAACGTCTTTCGCCATTTCGGTGTGGTATAGGTACACCTACCAATGGCGGCTATGTAGCGCATCGGTATAATTCGGAATTTGCCAGGGCGCACACTTTCAAAAATCAGTCAACCCTTTGGCTGTCCACAAAAAGCGCTGTCAGCCAAAAAGTTAAAACTCGCCGCCACATACCGTGTAACAGGTAAAGCGCACACACACACACACACACACAAACCCACCGCGAGCCAGCTTGCAAGAGGCATAGATCATCATGAGCCACCGCAGTTGCGGGGGCTCATAAGGATCTATGTCTCTTGCGGACCCCATTTCAAGTGTATCCACGTTTCTTGGACCGATGTTGGGATTTTCTCTTCTTGCGGTTCTTTAGATAAGAATATTTGACGACACTGAGGGGGTTGAACCGACGATAACTCGAGTGTATTGCCCGTGTGGTGTGCAGGGCTTGCAGTTCCTCGTCAAAGGAGACTGGTATGCGAACCCCACGACGGCCAAGTGCACCAAATATCCGCTGATGGGATCTTGGGGAAAGGGTGCATGTGTACCGGGTAGGTACTTCGGTGCGTCTGCGCAGGAGGTTGGTTGGTTAGTTCGGGTTTAACGTCCATGGCACCGAAGTGATAATGGACGGCCCTGACGGGCGGGTTATGGGGGACAGGGGATTCTATTACCTATGGAGTACGACCTGAACACTGATCATCTCAGGCGCACGCCAACTGTGCCACTTTTAGTGATTTACCAGGACCTTTCAACGGACATGCTATGGAACAAGCCCGTCTCTTCCCCCTGGATTGCGAGGCGGGGCGGGACGGGGATTCGAACCCACGACCCGGCGATTCCCTTCGCTCTCCTGTTCCGACGCTCAACCGCCTGAGCTATTTCGGACTCTTTATGCGCAGGAGGTTTGGGTCGGAGAAACTTGAAGGAGGGGTGGGTTCAATAGGAGGTCATTTTTTCCCAGGTAAAATTTTCCGATCATTCTTTCCCAATGTATTCGGCGCGGTTTATACAACCATTCTTACGTCATGAACTAATGACGTCAGAATACACGCAAACGGGAGCCCTGGTTAACCCATTAACTGCCAGGGAAAGTCGAAAGACACCCATCTGCAAGGGACATAAACCCTCATGAGTCCTCGCGACCGCGGGGGCTCATCAGGGTTTATGTCTCTTGTCAGTCCTGTGTTTGTTATGCCGGCCTAGTTTTGGTCCCCGTTACTTTGCGTTGGCTTCGCGCGAATGTCGGTCAAGCGTGCAGTGAGTTCGGCGGCAGACGAGCACATTTCGCGTCTGCTGACAGCGAAGGGGTTAATGCTTATCCTCACTGAGGGAAAAAGAGCTAATTAATTAAATCTACTTCGCTTATGATAACAAGGTCGGGTACAACAAAAGTCGGATATGCCAACACTTTTTTAAAATTTTTAACCCATTCAGCCCTGACGCACTACAGCAGGAGATGGGTCGACCATGATAATTCAAGGGTGGTGCCAGATTAGCTTGGCGCCTGTCGGCGCCAAGCTAATCTGGCACTACCGTTGAATTATCATGGTCGATCCATCTCCTGTAACAGGTGCACAGCGTTAGATGACGCCTCCACAAATTTGGGAAATACGTGCTTCGGGCTGAGCGAGTTAAAGTCCCGCCAGCTCTCTTTTTATGCAAATTACTTCGCGATAGTAAACTTCGAATAGAACAACTTGGAAAAACCTGGCGATTTGTTATATCCCAAGTTTACTGTATAACACGAATGGGCCACAGAAAGACACTTTCAGGTTAGAAATAAAGTATATATTTCAACATGTTTTATTTGGTCGGGACTGACTTTGCTTTCAACTCTGGCGCAAAAGAAGAATAGAAAATCCGAAAAGTGAAAGAAACGCGCTTAGAAACGTCACTTACAACACAGTTTATTCATTTTGAGAGGTTAAACCATTTTTGGCTCACGTGCGAAGCAAATGAGTCTATGTTTTGGGCCAGTGGTCTTCATGCCGTCGTCTGTGGTAAACTTTAACGTTGGCATTTTCTCGTAGACTATTCAAGCCACATTCTTCAAACTTGGCCCAATGATACTTTGTGGTAAGACCTTTGTAAACATATCAATTTGAGTGACCTCTCACTAAGGTCAAGATCACAGGGGATCAGGAAATAGGTAAAAAATAGCTATATTTTGACATAATTTATTTTTTCTCAAATACTATTTACAACTTTAAACCCAAACTTCGTACAAAGATACCTGATGGTAACACCTTTCTGTATGTACTAATTTGGTTGATCACTTGGAAAGGTCAAGGGTCACAAGAGCTCAGGAAATAGGTGAAAAATAGCCATATTTTGATGAAAGATGTTTTTTCTCAAATACTATTCACAACTTTAAACCCAAACTTGGAACAGAGATACCTGATGGCAAGACCGATCTATGCATACTAATTTGGATGACCCCTCAGAAAGGTCAAGGGTCACAAGGGCTCAGGAAATAGGTCTGAAATAGCCATATTTGACAAAAGATTTTTTTTCTTTCTCAAATACTATTGAAGTCACAACTTTAAACCCAAACTTGCTACAGAGATATCTGATGGGAAGATCTTTCAATGCACACTAATTTGGTTGATCTCTCGGAAAGGTCAAGGGTCACAAAAGCTCAGGAAATAGGTCTAAAATAGCCATATTTTGACAAAAGATGTTTTTTTCTCAAATACTATTCACAACTTAAAACCCAAATTTGTTACAGATACCTTATGGTAAGACCTATGCATATTAATTTGGATGACCCCTTGGAAAGGTCAAGGGTCACAAGAGGCTGGCAAATGTGTGTAAAAAAATGTTGATTGATAAAATTGTAGGTATTCCCAAATTTTTCTACCAAATTTGGTACAAAGATGATATGGCCTTCCTATGCATACTAATTTAGTCGACTCATCACAAAGGCCAAGGGTCACGGGGGGTTGACAGATGTATGAATAATGCTTACATTTTCAGAAAACCTGGATTTTGCTGCTGCAGAAGCCAGCCCTTGTCACAAAGGTCACACATATCTAAATCGGTCATACACGTGAGCCATAATGGCTTTTGCCTTCTTGTTTTTAAAAAGAAGAACATAGGCTTGAAAACCTATCTTGTTTTTGCAAAAAGGTAAACTTAATGTTTTGTGAACTTGGGTGAACCCGGGTGTTTGTGGGTGAATAGGTTGGGGAATATATACGAAGTCGAAGCAGAGGTCGCGTTGACGTACTTTTATTTGTCGTTAAAACAAACAGAACAGCACCTAGGACAAATACAACAAAACACATTATCAGAAATGGTACCAGAAAGTTGCATCATACAAATACTGTATTCACTAAATGAACCAACTTAATTTGAGTCATAACTTAAGGCTGAAACGTCATGTTGGCACTAAATTATAATTAAAGCCAAAAGATCAATATAAGGCATCATATAATCCTCAAAGATACACATGATCAACCATACCACCCATCATGATATTAACTGGCAACGAAGCATGAAATCAGCATGCAAATCAGGGCATCTAAGGCATCATGACCATAGAGTAAGCAAATCATACAAACCCTACCAGTAACCGAACATGTAGTGAAATGGGAAACGACTACAACACAACCTATAGCAGGTGCAACCATTTATCTCTATAAATATATAGTCTTTCCTAAGCATATAAAGTAACATAAACACAACATTCCTTTTGGTCGCTTCTATAACAGTCACACCGCAAACACAATCATACGCATCCAGCGACACATAACAACAAACTAGGTAGCCTGTACTCGCATCACTTTCAATCTAACCCACTTTGTACTTTTGGCTCCACAGTCGTACACAGACTCTCACTCATCCATAAAATGGGTACACTAGGGACAGGGACACTTGTGCGCGCACAGTCATCCTACCTACTAGCATTCACACCACGTTCATACTCAGACCTAGCTATATACACAACACATCACATACATTCCTTGGGCACAATCAAGTGGGAAGAGATGTCACATACTTAAATCAATAGTCGCTCTCATTCAGTGTGTGTAGCACAGAACAAAGGAGGAGATAGGCAGAAAAACTTAAGTGTAGGTTGTGGCTTACTTGCATGTGCAAAAGTAGTTACCTAAGTCTATGCAAAAAGCAACAATAATAGACCTAATGCAAACAGGCATCAACATGCAAAGCAAAGCAACCTCAATAAACAAATCAAAAGAATACGTCAAACAATATATTATAAACAAACAGAAAGTTCAAGGCAGGGAGAGTGAAAGGAAAGAAAAGAATAATGTGTCGTACACAACTAGTGGCCACAGGAAATACTGTGTGTTGTTCCTGTGATTCCGGACCCAATGGCACCAGGCCATAGAATGCAGTATAACAGACCAACTTAGATGTCGCACAACCTAGCATGCTATAAGCTCAGCTCATGTGTCGGTCTGCGATTCCGGACCCAACGACACCAGGCCGCAGGATGCAAAATCACAGACAAACACTACACTGGAGTTACTAAGTGACGCATAATGGCCAAACACTGTGTCAATCTGCAATCCCGGACCAAATGACACTAGGCCATATAATGCAGAATCCCAGACCGACACAACATGTGAAAGAGAGAGAGCGAGAGCGAGAGAGAGAGAGAGAGAGAGAGAGAGAGAGAGAGAGAGAGAGAGAGAGAGAGAGAGAGAGAGAAATCTGCATCTTAAAACATGAACAATTAGTGTGACATCAAGAGTGTGGATCCGGACCTTAAGAACTTTTACTAAAACAGGCTGCCGGTGCCTTTAACCCCTAGTCACATAATATACATATAAGGGGCGCCATGTGCGCATACGTCGAACTCACTAATAATTACTATGCGCTAAGCCGTAGAGAAAAGGATCATTTCATAGGAGTGTGCAACCGACTACCCAGAAAATCAGCGAGTGTTGCCACTTGTTGTAACAGATCAAAGTAAAAGCCTTCACCAGTTAGTTGAATGTATTTAACGTTATAATCAAACACTGCCGATCATACACTAAATTTGGAAAGGTAGAAATCTATCGCATTACTCTGCTCGACCCAATGTAAACAAGCAGACGACAAATAGCGGGTCAAGGTCAGACCAAGATGGCTGTCTATTTTAGCACTCGTGACGTCACACGTATTGCCTGAGTGGAATTCACGCGGAACTAAGCACGACAAGGTGAGAAAGGATAGCAGCGGCAAGAAAGCCCAATGCATCAAGCACACAATACAAATAACGTATCAAAATCATATATGATCTCAAAACAAACATTCGATGGCAAATCAAACCAAACAAATGAATCAAGCAAAACAACAAGCACTGAAAGCATCTTCGATCAGTACAACAATCAAGCGAGCATAAAAATAGCTGTCATGTTGTTTTGCCCTGGTTAGAGTCTGAGCTACTGATCTAAATACTTCTTTCAGAGACGCAGAGTGTTACAAACAAACTTGGCACAGTGCCAACGAAGCGAAATGAAAGTGTGCGTCATACTGCAACGAACTGATCACTCAGTCCTGCCATAAATTCAGTGGATAATCTGGCACTGAAAATATGTTACCCTACAGCAAAGGAGGCTAGCACTTAGACATCAGGCGAAATGGGAACAAGGGTTTCCAAAACAGTCGCGAAGCAACTTGTTGCGATCGTATCGAAAGAAAGGCCGCTAATGGCTGACTGTCCGACACAGGGCAAAACCGACAATCTAGCTCGTAACTCTTCATAAGTCCAATAAACAGCTGGTGGATAAAATAACATCATTCATCAACGCACAATGTAACAAGAACATGACTTACGGATATCCCAGTGGAGATGCGGTTGAAGATAAGCTCAGTGATGGCTCAGAGCGGTGGTAGCTATACTGTCAGTGGGGCAACTCTTAGGACAAAGACTTCCCGCTCTGGCACTGACCGGCTTAAATACTCTGTGAGCGAACCGCAAAGAAAGCCACACGGCGCGGAACACAAAATGGTACCAGACAGACCGGAAAATGGGTGAATCTGTGCTTCCGAGGTACTACAAAAAGAGCCATAACTCAATAATTACTTATCACAAAGGCTTCGGGTTTGAAGCAAAAGACAGGAAAGGTAAATAGCTACAAACTACCATAAACTATATTTTAGAGGGAAGTCCTAGGAATTTATTATTAAATTTTAAGGTGGGCTAAGAGGGCTCATTGAAATTTGTAAAAGTAAGTAAATCGCTAATTGAACTATGGTGATCCTAAAATCACTAAACACCGAGCATATGAGTAGAAGGGGAGTTGCATGAGGAAACTGATGTGAGTTACGGATTCTCGATTGGTAAAGCCGTTAAAAAGTTATAGAGGCTAGAACACGGACTCACTAACACAACTTTTAGAGTACTACAAAATGACTAGCTGACTGACTTCGTTGCTGGGTTGCGGCCCCTGGCTAAGCGTGGGTAGCACAAAGGCTTAGAGACTTTGGTGGCCAGAGGGTAAAGGTATAAAAAAAAAACACATCATAGCGTCTCAGCTGGAGGGACCGCATCAGCCGGTTACAGTTTTTTCTGCATTTCTGACGTAAGAAGCTATGCCTATAAATGTATCGATTTGCAAAGTGTGTATTTTTAACCAGTGTAATACACACAGAATGAATATCACGCCAGATCGACCCGGGGTCATTTTGCGTGCGCCAAAATGACCCCGGGTCGATCTGGCGTGATATTCATTCTGACGTGTCATTCCCCTCACGGTCAAACGATCCCGGGTTCACTCTGACGTGTCACGGGGCAGCAACAGTGCCAGAACCAACCCCGGTGACATGAGTGACGCAAGGTTTGATTGCGCAGAAAATGCGACCAAGAGTGAAAACTTCTACATGGGTCACCCGGCGGGGCAATACTACCACCCGCTGCAAGCCGTGACCTACACCTACAAGCAAGGGTCAATGACGGCCAAGGTCATGGTCACTGATGACACGTGCAACCTTGTGGGCGAAGTGGTCTACGACACTGGCAGTACAGGCGAGTTGTCCAGGTTCCAATCACTAGTATTAGTATGAAGATAGGGCGAGTCAAGGTTATTTCTTTATCAGAATCCGGTCTGTTTTCAACAAGAGTTGTCTAACCCGAAATAGTAATAGTGTTTTAACTGCATTAAGCGGGGGTTTTTTTTCTTTCTTTCGTCGTTCTCTTTCTTTGTTGGGCTGAAATTTCTTTGCATTTTATTCACTTGTCAGTCCCCTCAGTTCAGGTCTGAATGTTTGTTATCATCTTCAATGGGCCGACGGCGGCCGAAGTGGGCCCGTGCCGAACTGTGCACGGGCCCGATTCGGCCGTGGTCGGACCGAGGACCATTGTTTACTGGGTTTCTATCGAGTGCAAGGGTCGTGATGTGTGCGACAGGGATAGCTAAGGTGATCAACCGTCTGTACGTCAACCAGTCCATGGACGCCAATAGCAACTGGTTCATCATCAACCCAAACATCACCTGTGTGCCTGATCCTGTAAGTGTCCAGTTTTTTGTCCTCGGACGCTGAAAACGTAGAAGACAATTCACAAACAAAATGAAAAGCCCACAGAAACTTGCAATGAGTACACACACCTAAAGCACCCAAGGAAATTTGATAGAGATTACCCCTTTCGCTGTCGGCAGCAGTTTTTTTTCTCAATGATTCGCGACAACAACTGTTACCAACAGCCAAATTAGGACTTCCCGTTAAATAAATCTGGCAAAAGTGCTTACAGTCTATAACTCAACGGACAGAGAAAAAAAGGTCCCTGAATTCCGGCAAGTATGAGTGCGAGTTGGTTATCATCAAGCTGTTGTGAGAGATGTCTGGCACACATCAAACCCGCCGCGAGCGTATTTCCTCCCTTCCTTTTTTGCTCCTGCGACTCCCTGCCTGACCAAAAGCTTTTCGAATTTTTCAGTTCACGGATAGTACGACTGTGTCTTCACTTATACCGTGTATACACTATTTAGTTATAACCATTTTTACACTTTATTATCACTAGGCTGTTGTTTTCTCTCTTTCTTAATAAAGTTTCATTTCATCTCTCTTTCTCTCTCTGAGAATGTTGTAGTTTAGCAAGGACAAACACGAAAAGAGGCCCGTGCGCCTATTGTTTCCCCAAAAATGCGGTTTACCCGTACACGCACTAAAAAATTCTTAAGTTCATTTTTTTTTTTTTTTTTAATGAAGTTGATGCGAATTTTCAATGATTTCACACAAGTTCACCTTATTTTGCGCATGCAGTCAAGGGGCAAAAAAGGATTGATTGATTGATTGTACATTGCTTAACGTCCCGACAGCAACAAGGCTTTCTCAGGACGTGCCTGCACTGCTTGTGAAAAAAAAATAAACAAACAGAACATTGAATATATGTCGCCAGCCGGTCAAATACATTAAATAAACCTAACACATGGGGCCTAAATAAAGCTAAGACCATTTAGCAACACACATCCAATATCAAGAGCTACAGGCAGTGCAGACAGTAGGGAGAGTTTTAAAAAGGCAAATACAGGTGAATGGACCTCGGGTAGACAGAAACACATGCCCCAGAATAGAGAGAAAAACCCACCCTGTGGGGCTGACCAGGGTGACCCTGGGAACTAAAAAATACCTAACCCCACCCAAGTCCCCCAGGGCAGACCCGGGTGGGGAGGCAAAAAAGGAAGGGACTAACGGGGGACGGCTGTGTCTGCCGTCCCCTGTAATATAAACAATTCCACGATAACGAGGATGCTAAGGAGCTCGTGGGGCCATGTGTTTTTGGAGCTGTAGCGACTACCTCAGTTCAGAGTAATCTCTGTGTCCGTCGAGTTATAGACTGCTTAGTTGGACCGATAAAATGCGAGTTTTAACGCGCTTTTTATCGGTCGAACTGAGCAATTTCTCATCATTTTTTTCCCGCGGAGAAGGGGAGGATTTTCATGTCATCAGCTTTTTATTAGATGGACGACTGTCCTTTCAAGTGTGTGTGTGTGTGTGTGCAGGTTAATGCGGTAAGGCAAGCGTCCAGGAACCCTACACTATGGATACTATACGACAATGACTGAAGAACCGCTGTCAGTAGACATTGTATAGGATTCCAGAACCTGTGGGTAGGATGAAAAGGTACGAGCGACATGAGTTGGGGCGTGAGGGGGTTTATGGTTTCTGATCCGGTACTCATATTTTTTCAGAATCCGCCAGTGACCTCACAGTGGGAGTACTTTGCGACGTTTGGCTGGCTTCTCGGTGTCCAACAGCAGTAGTGCACAGTGGTCTGGACAATGTGGACACACTTTGTGAAATACGCATCAATCCGCCTTAGCGTTTGGTGTCAATCTGTTAAATCCGCAATGTGGATACGCTTATTGAAAAACGCATCATTCCACCATAGCCTCTGCTCGCAATCGGCTTTCTGATAAGTGACATAATATAAGAATCACCGCAAACACCGACTGCTGACAATAGAAGAATCACCGCAAACACTGACTGCTGTCGAGGTTCTTTCCCTTTATTTCTATTTGCAAGTTCAATAGGCTGGACTAATTACAAATCACAACTTAATTTATGTTTGCAGAGTACACCCTAGATGGATCCACTGGGGGAGTACATCACAAGTATGCTTCTATTTAAATGAGATACTAAGCATCTCATTTGAATAGAAGTGTATTTTGTGGTACGCTCCCCGATTGAGTCCATCTGGGTAGCACTTCCGCAAACAGTACTGCTGATCTGCAACTTTGCAAGTGCCAATCACAGAGCAACACGCACTAAGTTCCATTATGACTAGTCTGGATCTTTGCCTCTCTTTGGGCAAAGACCTGTACCAACTAGTAGGAATGTCTTGACAACAGTGTAGACATAAACAACACAACTTTCCTAACAGAACAGAACAGAAAAGAATATAGAAATGATGTTCATACGTGCACCAGTCTGCCATGTCATTCATGAATGCATCCAAATCGGAGGAAAAAATCCCCCAAAAGAAAAGAACACACTTTAAAAGAACAATAATTACAGCACAATCATGTTGTAAGTGTACTTTCTACTTTCTAAGCGTGTTTCTTTCTTGGGATTTCCTTAGCATTTTACATGCTTAGTCACCTATTTGCCCTGAATCCAAATCAGAGCGAACACTCTCACATCATCTACCATGCAGGTTGTACGCTCATTTTCTGATATTATGCTTCTGCCACTGGAAAAAGTGTCTTTAAAACACAGGATGAACCACTGTACACATTGCTCGAGTATTGTACTGTGTGTGAAGGCTACTGTAAGCAGTTTAAGACTCTTTGCTTAACACCTTCCCTGCCACTGGACAGGCTGTTTTTCTGAAATCTTTGCTATCTTTAAGCCAAAGAACTTCACCCAGCCAAGGAAAATGGATACAAAGTAGGGGCGGCAAGAGGCATAGATCCACAGAAGCCCCTGCAAATGTGGGGACTCATGAAGCTCTATGCCTCTTGCATTTGGATTGTGCTTGTTGCAGTCAAGGGGTCAAACTACCATACAGTTTCAGCTATCGTAGAGAAAACAAAATCACAGCTGTTCAGTGTAAAATCACACACAAATATGATTGTGTGATGGTCTGTGATTTTGGACATTGTAGCTGTTGGCTGCAAGGTTAACAATCACAGACAAGCACATATTTGAAAAAATTCTACTTCAAGAGAACATTTGAAAAAAATATACTTCATCTGAAAAAAATTCTACTTTCACAGGATTGGCCTGTGATTTTATAGACACAGAGAAAGAAATGTATAATATAATATATTCTACAGTCTGTACATACAACTACTCAAATAGAGGTCACAAATGGGGTATTCTTCGGGCGACTTCTAAATGATATAAATGTTAACAACCCCCCACAGCCACCCCCTACAAAAAAGAAAGTGGCATTAACACATACAAGAGCAAGAACCAATCATGCGTAACTTTTCCAGAGGTATCCGATTAAATGTACACACATTTACATGAACTGTAAATCCCAGCTACCCTATACAAGTATACCCTTGTAAACGGAATAACTCACGAGCACACCTGCATTGGTTTTTAAAACATGCTCTCACATTTAAGTGCTTGTTCCTATCTACATACAGGTACATACAATTATCTATGCGGAAACTATGCAGTCAATTCTGACCACTTGCACTATCAAATTCTTTTTCTCACATAACAAAGTGAAACACAATCTTTCTCAACAAGAGACTCATACACCACTCATACAATCAACAGTGTCCTAACAGGTCCGAATGCATCATTATTTGGCTTCCACAGCAGTGACTCCGTTGACACCCCCCTTGGCTTTATTCTGCTCCAACTGTCTACCCAGGTACTCCCTGCCAACAGAAAACAGTTTCAGATTTTGAACACAATGGAGACAAAAAAAATCTGCCATGCTGCCTATACTGGCGAGCAAAAGAAATGTCACATTTTTGGAATCATCGGACAACACTTAAGTGTTTCCGATAATTCCAAAAGTGTCACATTTCTTTTGCTCCTCAAAAGAAATTTGACATTTATGGATACAAATGACAATTTTCTTTTGCTGCTCAGTATATATCACACAGTGTCACCAAAAAGTCAAGTGCAGCAGTTTTAGTCATGGTGATTCCTACAGGAACACAACCCATACCTTCCTACAGGAATCATCGCCACTAAAACCGCTGACATCCAAAGAGTTAAAAAGAAATAAAGGGTTTCTGGAAATTAACCACCTTGTGCATGTCACCACCAGTAGTGCAAACAATACTGCTGCATGCAAGAAGGGGTTAATATTGCTTCATGTCATGTTAAATTACAGTGAAAATCATAAAATCTTAGTCATGTTGCATCATAAATGAATTTACAAAAAACATTAGTTCAAGTCTTTCTACTGTACAGCTGTGAAGCAGAAAACGGTTGATTCCATCATGTACATAACAATTGCAACAATAATTTGGGTGATCATACAACGATGAATCATTCCACACACAAAGAACACAACTGGTTTGTCTAAATTCCACAGTAGGATGGTAGGTACCATGCATGCATGCATGTAAGAGGTTGATCTGCTCAATGGTGACATACATGCTGTTTTTCTTGAACACATGAAACCAAATTTTTAAAAAAAGAAGTAAGACAGAACATGCCAATGCAACAAAGTCATTTCAATTGCAACAAAGTTCAAATCATTCTATTTCAAACTCACAATACTGATCATTAAATTGATAAATTTCAGTTCATGTGTACTTACATCAGCGAGAGTATCCTACAAAAAAGTCTCTCCTACAGACAATTTAATACTGCTTGATTTGAAAATGCACGACAAACATTTTTGCAGACTAAGAAGCAAATGACCAAATGAAAAATGTGTAATAAGAATCTGATGATTTACCACACACAGCCCTTCATTTGAAGGAGCTGCCATTTGAAGATGACATACTATATCACGTCACAAATTGCTGTAGTGTCAGGGATCCCAGTCTAACCCACACAAAAAACCAAACAAACGAACAATTTTAACCCATGTAGCCCAAACGACCTAAGTTAGGTTAGGTGATGGTTTGACCATAAAAAATTAAGGATAGTGCCAGATTGGCTTGGTGCCATGAGGTGCCAAGGTAATCTGGCACTACCCTTGAATTATCATGGTCAATCAATCTCCTGCAACTCGTACAGTGGTAAAGTGACACGTCAAAAACTGTGGAAATGTGGCTTTGGGGCTAAACACAATAAAAGCCCAATGTATACACACAGACAACATAACACAATAAAAGCCCAATGTATACACACAGACAACGTAACACAATAAAAGCCCAATGTATACACACAGACAACGTAACACAATAAAAGCCCAATGTATACACACAGACAACATAACACAATAAAAGCCCAATGTATACACACAGACAACATAACACAATAAAAGCCCAATGTATACACACAGACAACGTAACACAATAAAAGCCCAATGTATACACACAGACAACATAACACAATAAAAGCCCAATGTATAAACACAGACAACGTAACGCAATAAAACTCCAATGTATACACACAGATAACATAAAACTCCAATGTATACACACAGATAACGTAACACAATAAAACCCCAATGTATACACACAGACGACATAACACAATAAAACCCCAATGTATACAAACAGATAACATAACACAATAAAACCCCAATGTATACACACAGATAACATAACACAATAGAACCCCAATGTATACACAGATAACATAACAAAGCAATACAGATATGGCCGTTTTTCTCTACAGTATACTGTTCCGAGCAGGAGCAACTCTGCCCGACTTACCAGTTGTGCACCATGAGTTTCTGCACAGCCAGCAGAGCCTCGTAACGCACGTTAGGATCCTCATGAGTCAGGTACTGCATCACCAGCTGCTTGGCTCCCAACTGCTCCACGACGCTGCACACCAACAACAGGAGTTAACCCCTTTATTGACGAGAAATACTGAACAGCACCCAACTGCAGGAGGTATAGATCCTCATAAGCCACTGCAGTAATGAAACCACTTTGTAGCCATGTTTTTTTTTTTAATGGCTTGGGATCTTACAGGTTGAATTTACAAATTACAATGATTTCAAACATATTGTACTGGCAGTGAAGAGCTCAACACATTCAGCCCTGAAGGACCTGCCATGATAGTTCAAGGATGGTGCTAGATTAGCTTGTGAAGGCACAAAGCTAGTAAACTGACAAGACACTACACTTGATCTATCACAGTCAATCCAGCATTCACAGCTGATGCACAGGCTCACAGATGCCTCCCAAAGTTGAAGGAGGCAGATTTTGGCTTACCATTTGGTACAAATTTATGCGTAAGATGTGCACATCTGAAAGGTCTGCAATGACTCTACAGAAGACAAATCTGAAATAGTGGATGTTGCTTTATCCAGCAATTACGCTGAACGTAAACACAGAAATGTCACCATTAATCCCTTCATGTCATCATCAATCCCTTCATGTCACCATAAATCTCTTCACTGATGAGGTACTGAGAACTACATAATGCAAGAATAATAATAATACCGGTATTATATAGGTGCTTTTTCTCAATTTTGGGGCGAATCGACTCAAAGCGCCGCAAACTGAAACCCAACGCGCACACTCACGTGACAGACACGGATTTACTCTGAAGACAAACACAGTACAAGACAGACGAAGGGTCAGCTCAGCTACTGAAGTTACAGACATTTTTGATTGCTTGTATTTGAAATTTATAAAGTGCCGTGAAACCGGTACCAAAGTGTGGGGGGTGGGGGGTGGGAGAGACACAGATCCTCATGACCCCATGCATATGTGTGGATTCATAAGGATCTATGCCTCTTACCAGCCTCATTTATATATGTGTGACAAGGCAGGCAGGATTATAGTAGTAGTAGTGTGAGGAGAAAATAGGCTGCGAGGCCTTTGCAAATGTCCTTTCTTTCTTTAATTACTTTATGGGTCTGTTATGCATGCAAATTTTCCCTTCAGAGTTTTGGATTCTGTCACAAAACGGTGCTGCAAAAAAGTCGTTCCAATTTAGGTCATCGATGCCATTATAAATTTTAAAAACTTGGATTAATTCTCCACATATTCTATGTCCACGTAAGGAGTGTAGTCCAAAATATTTGAGTCTGTCTAAGAAAGTCATATTTCTACATTCTTTAACCAGCTTTGTTGCTCGTCTCTGTACCCTTTTTGAATGCAACTGATTGTCTCTTTAAACTTGGGTACCCTACAGTGTTTGCTTATTCTAAATGTGGTCTGACTAGTGCTTTATACAGTTTACTGAAAGTGTCCTTATCCAAATAATTAAAGGCTCTCTTAACTACTCCGATCATTTTTTTGGCCTTATTGATACAGTTCTGAATATGGGGGTCAAAAGATAGAACTTTATCAAAAACAACACCTAAATCTCTTTCCTCCTCACAAGATAGTGTCACTGTTCACTTTCATCAAGTAATCATGTTCAGGATTATTCCTTCCAGCATGCAAGACCATGCATTTCTCTACATTAAAATGCAAATCCCATGTGTCGGACCACTCTTGCAAGTGATCCAAATCATACTGCAACACGTCTTTATAGTTTATTGCTCGATTCATTATAGATTTTAGTATCATCCGTTTCTAATGGCTGGCAGAACAGAATAGGTGTTAAGTACTCACTGCTTGCCATGAGGGTAGTAACGGACGTATTCACCAATATCATGGGCAGCTACAGACAGGATGAGGGCATCACGACTTGTCTCCAGCAGCCTCACCAGAATCCTGAAAGAAATGCACAAATGCCATGAACACAGGCAAAAAAGAACAGAAAAAAAACAACACATGATTGATCATTTTTGTTTGTACTTTTGTTGGTGTTCGTTTCTGTTACTGCTGCTGTTGTTTTATAACAAAATGAGGATTTCATCCCAAAGTCTACCGTATTGTTTGGAGCTCAGATGTGTTTATCTTTTAGAAACATTCAGAGTTGTTTATACTTTCAGGCTTATTATGCTGATCCATTTCCCTCCTCTCTAAGCCAACCCCTGATCAACACACACGTCGGCGCACACAAATAAAGATGGACACACGGCGCTTCCTGCCATATGTATGCTCTGTGGGCTGGCATAGCATAGCTATTCTGAAGAAGAATAATAGCATGAACAGCGAAATGATGTCACTTCAAGCTTCACGTCATGGCATCATTAGTCCCATGACGCTGTACTAACATTTGACGTATCAGAGAATCAACGTTGCCATTTTCTTGCGGATTTTCACACCTAGGGCTTACAGGTCACACTCAATCAATCCCACTCAAGTCTGCTTAAAGTGTGCCAAATAACTATAAATTTTACCTGGGAAAACTGAACTTTCAGTGAACCCAAGACTCCCTTTCCCATCACATAAAGAGCTTCCATAGCAATTAACTACCTTAACTTGGACATTTGCAATGATGAGTTTTATCCCCTTGGAAAAATGGAGGCTTTGGTCATATAGAGTTCAGGTTTCCTATGTTTCAGGTTTCATGTGTTCGGTGCCCTTTAAAGCACACCAAACATAGTATGAATTTCACTAGGAAAACTAACCTCTGAATAAACTCAAACCTGTCAGAAAATACGAAACTCATAAAATGTTCAGATTACATAGATACCTCTTAGGGCTGGCCCGCAAGACACAGACGACAATCTGAATGTGTGTGCTGTTCTGTGATTCCAAACCTAATGGCTCAACATCAGAGGGTTAAATTTAATAGACCAACATGCAATATAACCCATTTACCCCAAGCCTGCATTTCCAAAATTTTGGAGGTGTCACCTAATGACTGTGTATCAGTTGATCAGGAGATGGATCGACCATGATAATTCAAGGGTAGTGCCAGATTAGCTTGGCGCCTGATGGCACCAAGCTAACCAGGCACTATCCTTGAATTATCATGGCCGATCTATGTTCTGCTGTAGTGTATTAGGGCTATATGAGTTAACCCATTCAGCCCTGACGCACTACAGCAGCAGATGGGTTGACCATGATAATTCAAGGGTGGTGCCAGATTAGTTTGGCGCCTGTCGGCGCCAAGCTAATCTGACACTGCCCTTGAATTATCGTGGTCAATCCATCTCCTGCAACTGGTGCATAGTCATTAGATAACGACTCCAAAATTTGGGAAATACGGCCGTCGGGCTGAATGAGTTAACTCAGCACCATGGGTATGTCAGAGGCAAAGCGTACTTGAGCAACTCGTAGTTCTTGTCATTGAGACGGACAGCGTTTTCTCTCCAGAACCTGTCTGTCTTGTGCACCGGGCTCCACTCCAGACGTCCAGACTTCACCTCATTGACGTACTCATCAAATGAACTGCAAGAATAGACATACAAGTCAGCCTCAGTATAGCACGTCACCTGGGAGCCTTTTACCCCTTCCCTGTCAGTGGATGCACATTGTGTTTTGGAATCACTGTAAATTAAACATCAAAGATCAGCAGCTATCAAAAGAACATGGATGCAAACTGGTTCCAGCAAGAGGTATAGATCCTCATGAGCCCCTGCATCTGTGGGAGTTCATGAGGATCTATACTGTTTGCCGTTGGATGGTGTTTAGTTTTTCATGAATACAAAGTTATTTCCTGCAACAGGTACACATCCTCATGAGCCCCAGCAACTGGGGGGGGGGGGGGGGGGGGCGCTCATGAGGATATATACCCCATACACTTAAGTGGAGTGCATTTTCTTTCAGCAGTGAATGGGTTAAAGTCAGACCCTGGTATGTACATTTGTGTTAACAGGGTGCTTAATTTACATACAAGACTGGGAAGAAACTTAAAACACCCAGTAAGAAATAGGTCCTTAGGCCGAACTAAGCCTTAGTTGTCAAGCATTCACTGTGCGAGTGAGAGTGTATGGCATGAGCATACAGTTCAGTTTTTGGGCACTTTGATTTGATTCACAGCATTAGGTAGAGTTCCAATAGAATTTCCTGTATCATTAACAAAACAAGAAAGGCAAAGGCTCACATGTACGACTGATTTACATGTGTGACCTTTGTGACAATAGGTAAAGGGTTGGCTTCTGCACCAGCAAAATACATGTTTTCTCAAAATGTAAGCATTTTTCACACATCTGTCAACCCCCTGTTACCCTGATCTTTTGTTAAAATATGGCTTTTTTATGACCTATTTCTTGAGCTCTTGTGTATCTTGACTTCTCTGAGGGATCAACCAAATTAGTATGCATAGAAAGGTCTTACCATCAGGTATCTTTGTACCAAGTTTGGGTTTAAAGATGTGAATAGTATTTGAGAAAAACTAAATTCTGTCAAAATATAACTATTTTTGAACTATTTCCTGATCCCCTGTGACCGTGACCTTTGTGAGAGGTCACTCAAATTGGTATGTTTAAAAAGGTCTTGCCACAAAGTATCTTTGGGCAAAGTTTGAAGACAGTGGCTTGAATAGTCTCCGAGAAAATGCCAATGTTAAAGTTTACTACGGACGACAGCGGACGGACGGACGACCACTGGCCCAGAACATACTCACTTTTTCTTCGCATGTGAGCCAAATATATCAATGTGATAAATCCACACAACCCTCACCTGAGGTCCTGCACAGATGCAGCCAGCTTCTCATCCAGCCACTTCAGGTCATCTAGCAGATCCTGGTCATCAATCTTGCGACCCTCAATAAGCTCAAGTTGCTTGGGTACCTTGGCACGAACCATGGCCAGGGCGTTCTCCTGAAGGATTTCTTTCTCTTCTGGCTTCTCTAACATGTTCTGTATGATGAGGAAAAAAGTTACTGACTACTGTTTTCAATGTGGCATAGCACGATTTCTGGATTATTTAACCTGATCACAGCTAAGAAAAATGAAACACCAACCAACTGCAAGTCATAGATTCTCATGAGCCCCACAGTTGTGGGAGCCCATGGGGATCTATGCCTCTTGCTGAAAATACTTTGTGTACATGTTCCTTTAATGGGGCGGTCCGTGGCGCAGCGGTAAAAGCGCCTGCCACCAATGCAAGAGGTGCGAGGTTCGATACCCGGTTCCGGCGTCGGACTTTTCTCCTCTACTAAGTGTCACCATTAATTCTGGCGGACCGTCGGGGGTTCTTTCTCCAGGTACTCTGGCTCTTTCCTCCCCCACGAATTTCGGTATTAATTTCAGTCCACTTAATCAAATTTCAAAAATATAAAAAACGATTTAAATTTCCAAAATTTCAGTAGCTCGCTTGAGCTTGCCCTTAGCACCAGGTGAATGTTCTGTGTTTATGTACAGTGTGTGAGGGAATGCGCGTGATTCACGTGAGCGTGCTTGTTGGGTTCAGTTTGCGGCTACGTCCTGCGCATTGAGTTATATTATAAATATGAGAAATGCGCCATATAAATACTATGTATTATTATTATTATTATTATTAATGGCTGGGGATCTTTGGCAATGAATTTACTATGACATCAAAAACACAATCTGCACCAACTGACAGTGAAAGGGCTAGCATGTGCTGGATAAAGAGGGGGAAAAGATATATACAAAATAATGCATCTGTTTACAGTTTGGCATAGTAAAACCAACAGCATACATTTTCTACTATACTTACAAGCACAAGAAAAGTGACAAATTCACATGAGATTACACATGAAACAGTAAATGCATTCATTGTGCTGGCCACCACATTTACATACCCTGAAAGTGGCTAGGATGATGCGGACAACTTTCTCACGTCCGCTCTCACTCAAAATGTCCACCAGGGTTGGTATGATGTTCATCCTGGGACAACAAAATTGTACATGTTTTGTGGTCATTGTCTTTACATAAAAGAAAGAGCATTGTTAGGTGTGTGGATGCAGTTGTCGGAGATAAAACTAAAGGAAACTCAACACCCAAAATAACTAGCTATCAACACAGTTTTTTGTGTGATTAAAGAAAACACAAGGACATTTCATGGGCTGTGAAAATATAATGAATTTCTTCAATGCATTTATTACAAAAGTGAAACACTTTCTTGGTTAACATATCTCATAGCTTAACAGAGACTAGCTCACTCAAGGTCAGCATCATCTACTCTTGTTGTTGCCTAGAAGGTGCTTTTTCAGACACAGCCCTCATGGCTGATGCCCCTCCCACAGCTGGTGTGCAGTCCTTGTGAAAATCATTATTAAATCATTACTGATTATTATAGAGAAAAGAGCATAGGAATGGGTGTGGCTGGTCAATTTCAAGTTAACTTTCAGTAACTGGTAATCTGTCATTAACAGCCCGTTTGATTTACCAACAGGGGTGATCACATGTCAATACAAAGTGTGACTGCATTATTTACCATGTGACAGCTACACTCACTTGCTCACGCGTTCCACAATGTTGGCATTGAAGGTCAGACACCAGAGGCAGAAAATCAGCTGGTAACGGATTTGGAATCCAATTTTGCCTGAGCCAGCCAACACGGAAACAATTCTGTATAGAAAATGCATACAGATGCTTGTAATGTCTTCCGTGGGAAGAATGAAAAAAGATACATGAAATAAAAGTGTCACTGTAACACAAAAACCAATTTGATAGAACTAATCTTAATAATAATAATAATAATAATAATAATAAGCGCATTAAATAGGCGCTTTATCCCAATTGAAAATCGGCTCAAAGCGCCGCCGTGAACTGAACCCAACAAGCACGCTCACGTGAATCACGCGCATTCACTCACACACTGAACGTAAACACAGAACTTTCACGTGGTGCTAAGGGCAAGCTCAAGCGAGCTACTGTAGTTTTTGGAAATTCAAAATCGTTTGTATTTGAAATTTGATTAAGTGGACTGAAACTGATACCAACTAACATAGGCTCCTACTGACAAAACTTTAAACATTAAACATTTTCTTATAGAAGGGACTTAAATTTAAAGAACTCACGTGGAAATCCCATCCACATCGACAAAGATGTGTCGGTAGGAATCGACTCTCATCATCATCTGAAGGCAGCGAGCTGTAGTCTGCAGGTACTCATTTTGAGTAGGGTACTGCACATCATAATGTAATAATTGTAAGCTATCTTTTTAACCCATTTATGCCTAGTGTCCTATATATAGGATGCTACATGTTTAGGTCTACAATGCCCTCCAAGAGAGAGGCATTCAAACTTTTATTTTTGCAATAAGTCAAGGGATATTATTTTGTATAATAAACATTGTTTTTGAGGTACTTCCTTTACACAGGGTTCATTTTTGGACCGATCCCCATGCCAATTGACACATTGAGTCTCATGTTGGCCCATTGCTTTTCCAGGGTGAGCGACATCAGGCGCATCACTTTTACGTGCACGCGCGCCAGCCATGTGTTTATTTCTTGCCCAACTCTACATTCGATGCTTGAAACAAACCTGCTAACCACAACTGGCTTAGACTGAAACTGAAAAATGAATTTTTCTCTAAAATGTATTTTTTTAAAAAAAATACTTACCGATGGCATTACTAATAGGAAGGTACACTTAGCCTAGTGATTTAATAATAATAATAATACCGTTATTATATAGGCGCTTTTTCTCAATTTTGGGGAAATCGACTCAAAGCGCCACGCCTGAAACCCAACACACACACTCACGAAACAGACACGGATTTACGCCATTTAAGACAAACACAGTACAAGACAAACGAAGGGCCAGTCAGCTACTGAAGTTACAGAGATTTTTGATCGCTTGTATTTGAAATTTGCCTAAGTATCTGTTGTGTATAGCAACACAACCGGGAAGGCGACTCCAGGGAGCTGTTACCAAAAAAACTCCCTGAGTGGCATCTCCTCCTTCCCAATGAGGCCACATGAGCCGATAGACCAGTCTCACGCTAAGCGAACGGAGCTGGCGGCAAGCGGAGCAGGTGGGAGGGCCCTTCGAGTAATGCCACCGGAAAGTATTTTTCCCCAAAATACATTTTAGAGAAAAATTCATTTGTTTCCTCAAAATCCTTACCGATGGCATTACTAATGGGAAGAATAACGAAAAGAAAGAGGGTGCCGCCCACCACACTCTGGCCTTGTAACATGCTTAGCACCGCGCCCTGGGCGCAAACTCCCGACGATTTCAACTAAGCGTTACCTAGGGCGCCAGAGACGCCGGGAGGGAGTGCTGCGCTGCCAAGACATCAGGGTCAGGTTCTCTCGCTGGCCCGAGAGGTCCCTGAAGTAGAAGCGGGCGAAGGTAGAACTCTCCCGCCACCCAACGGCCGCCATGATGTCTCTCACCGCACAGTTGCAGCCAAAGGCCAGGCTGGTGGAGACCACTCTGACCTCGTGTGCGCGAATCCGCAACCTCTTAGCACCCTCCGAGGAGAGGTCATCGTATGCGTATTGGATGACCGAGCACAGCCATGAAGAGATTGTCTGTGCCGTCGGAAGGGCTGCGATCTGCGCAGGTAAATGCGCAAGGCCCATACCGGATCTTGTTGGCGGGACTCCCGAGACCGATCCAACACCTTGAGCGGCCGGAGGTTAATGACCTGCGCTCCGGCCAAGGGAAGTCTATTCTTGGCCAGAAAGGACAGGTTCATCATGAGCTGGATGGAACCATCAGCTCTGAACTGTAGGCAGGCTGGGTCCATCGAGAGTGCGTGCAGCTCGCTGACCCTGACCGCCGAAGCGAGGACGAGGAGGAAGCAGGTCTTCCTGGTGACGTCCGCCATCATGGCTAAAGGCAACGGCTCGAACCGGCCTGAATTAAGCCACGTTAGGACCCATGCCAGGTCCCAGTGCGGGACCAGCGAGCGCTGGACCGGGCACTGCAGCTCAAAGTGGGCCATGAGGTCCGAAAGATCTTTGCACGCCCCTGGGTCCGGATGGCCCAAATGGCGGTAGGTATTGGCGATCACAGAGAGATACCCCCGGATGGTAATGGGGGCCAATTGATTGATTGATTGATTGTACATTGCTTAACGTCCCGACAGCAACAAGGCTTTCTCAGGACGTGCCTGCACTGCTTGTGAAAAAAACCCAACTAAACAGAACATTGAATGTATGTCGCCAGCCGGTCAAATACGTTAAATAAATCTAAAACATGGGGCCTAAATAAAGCTAAGACCATTTAACAACACACATCCAATATCAAGAGCTACAGGCAGTGCAGACAGTAGGGAGAGTTTCAAAAAGACAAATACAGGTGAATGGATCTCGGGTAGACAGAAACACATGCCCCAGAATAGAGAGGAAAACTCACCCTGTGGGGCTGACCAGGGTGACCCTGGGAACTAAAAAGTACCTAACCCCACCCAAGTCCCCCAGGGCAGACCCGGGTGGGGGTAATGGGGGCCAAGTGCTGCTCCCCAAAAAGCCAGAGGAAGAATTCGGCCAACTGGGGCGTCATCAGAGCTGCGGGGGCAAGGCCCCAGGGCTGACACCAGGACTGCAGGGCTCTCCACTTTCCCTCGTATACTCGCCGGGTGGACGCCCTGCCGCACATGAGAAACCTCTTGCATCGAGGGCTGCCCGCACAACCGCCAGGCGTGTAAGTGGAGCCTCTCTGGACATGGACGAATGAGGTTCTGCCGGGGCTTCTTCAGCATGGTTCATGGCGAGGGTAGCCGCAGTGGGGAGTCCGTGGCGAGGTTCAAAAGGTCGGTAGTCCAGCTCCAGCACCAGCAGAAAGGAGCCACGAGGAAGAGGACCATGTTGGGGCCCCTGAGTTTCAGCAGGACCTTGGGAACGAGTACTGCCGGGGGGTACACATAAGCCATGAGACCTTCCCACGAGATCAACTGCGCATCATCAACCGCTCAGGCACGGGGGTCCGGGACCGTGAGACAAAGAGGGGAAGTTGTGCGTTCCACTGCGTCGCGAAAAGGTCGACCATCTGGGTCTCCCATCGCGTGCCGATCATCCGGAAGATCTCTGATCGGATGGCCCACTCGGTGTGTAGCAGCTGCCCCCGCCGTGAGAAGGAGTCCGCAAGCACATTCAGGTGACCAGGGATGTGATGCGCCCGGAGCGAGATGTCTCGATCCCGGCACCACAGAAATAACTGGTACAGAAGCATACAGAGTGTTGGCGAGCGGGTCCCCCCCCCCCCCCCCCAACCTGTTTCTGAATGTAAGACAAGACCGTGGAGTTGTCGGAGAGGATCAAAATCTCGTGGTGGCGGAGGCGTGACTCCCAATGACTCAGCGCCAGCCAGATGGCCCTCATCTCTAGCCAGTTGCTGTGTCTGTCCTGGAAGGCCAAGACCTCGTCGAAATCTGGGAGGAGGTGTGCCCCCCCCCCCCCCGCCCCCCAGCCCAACCAACTCATGTCCGTGCAGAGCGAGAGCCATGGAGGGGGGGGGGGGGGAGAGGAGAGGGGAACTCCTGACCCAAGCCAAGCCGGGTCCGTCCACTGCTGGAGGTGAGAGCGGACCAAGGGAGAAACAGGCACTGGTGCTGCGAGGTCGCCCGAGGACGGATGCCAATGGAGCAGAAGATGCAACTGGATTGGCCGCGGGACCAGGAGATCGGCGGCCGCACTGATCAGGTCCAGCAATTGCAGCCAGGTCCTGGCTGGGCATGCCTCCGCGAAGGACACTTGATGAGCCACCGCCGCCAGTTTCTGCACGCGAGCATCCATGAGCCTCACCCTGTTGCGGTCGGTCAGGAATTCCATTCCCAGGTGTACGAAGGTACGGGAAGGGGAGAGGTCCAATTTCCCAAAATTGGCCACTAACCCCAGCCGCTGTAGAAGGGCCAGAAAGGCGTCCTGGTTCCAGAGCAGCTGGTTATCCAGATAATTGGAAGTCGGGCTGGAGAAAGACTGCCAGGCCCGGGCCACGATCTGCGTGAAGACCCAGGGGCTGAGGTTGAGGCCAAAAGGGAGGGTTCGGAACTGGTATACCACCCCACAGAAGGCGAAGTGCAGGAAGTGCCGAGGCGATGGGCGAATGGGGACGTGCAGATAAGCATTGGCGAGATCGAGACCGACAGCAAAATCCACAGGGCGAACCGCCGACCTCACCGCCTGCACTGTCTCCATGCAAAACGAGCGGGCCGAAATGAACTTGTTTAGGGCTGACAAGTCGATGACAGGGCGCCAACGGCCACCCAGCTTGGGGACCAAGAAGAGGCAGCTGTAGAAGGCCAGCGAGTTGTGATGAGAGACCACCTCTGTGGCGGTATTCTGGAGCAGGGAAGCGATCACCACCCGAAGAGCCTTCGCCTTGCAAGGGTCGGCCGGTGCATGCATCCAAACCGGGAAGCGCCGGAGAGGAGGGGGTGGGGTGGCGAAAGGAAATCCGTAACCCGTCCAAGACGGAGAGCACCCACGGGTTGTCTGGGAACAACGACCGCAACTCATCATCGTGCAGGACAAGCTGCCGAGGGGTTGGCGGGCGCAGAAGCAGGCGTTAGTCACTGGGCCTGTCCCCGCCCATGCCACCTGGTGCCACGAGGCCAGGAGGGGGCGGGGGCCAGAAAGGCGTGCGCACGGCTAGGGAAAACTGCTCCTCCAGGCCCACGGGAGCCACGGCAGGAAGGTCGAGGGGCGGGTCTGAGGCTCCGCAGAGGTCGACCCACAGCCTTGCAGGAAAGTGTGTGGAGTCCACGGGAGGGACGCTAAACCAAAAGTCCTTGGCTGAGTCCTTCACCGACTGACTGCCAGGTTGGGCCGAAGAGGAGGGCCCCCCAAGGGGGGCCTGTCGAAGTTGTCCCTTCACCGAGGTGGGCAACCCCGTACACCTCCACAAGACGCCATCCCGCTGCATCAAGTCATGGTTGGCCATGGCGGTGAGCGCGTTAGTAGAGGCATGGTAAACTGCCAGGGAGTGTAGGTCGTGCAAAGGATCCGGGGCATCCAGCGACTCCCAGAAGTCCTCCATCTGCCGCACACAGTTTGGATCACCAGTTCCAAAAACCCCAACTCCTGCCAACTGCAGCCTTCCCCTCGACCTGCACCATCTTCCGCGGGGTCCACCGATGGGAGGGGACTCAGGAAGTACTGCGAGTGTCCCGCATACCAGTGCTGCTGGAACTTGATATCCACGCCCATGGGCCAGCGACGGTCGAAGAAGAGCCCCCCGTCGGATAACTTGCCTTGCTGGAGATGCGTGTTAAATGCGTCCATGAGGTCCCGAAATTCGGCGGGCTGCGGGAGGGACTTAAAATGCTTGGACTGTCCCAATGCGTCTACGGAGGCAGCAGCCTTCCGCTTGAGGGGCGGTGAGGGGGAGCACAAGTCCAGAGGCAGAGAGGCCAAAGTCACATGCGCCGCCTCATCCAGGGCCCTCCAAGTCTCCACACCCGAGGCATAGCGGCTGACGGGGGGAGACGAGCTAAGGGTGGAGGAGTGGGGTGTGCCGACCGGGGCAAGGGAATGCACCCCCGGGGAGAGCGGGTGAGGGGTGTTATCTGAGACAGGGGACCGAAGCTCCCGCGAAAGCAGGCTGAGTACATCCTCCGCATCCCCCCAGTCCGACCAACCGGGCGAAGAGGGAGGGTCAGTGCAGATCACACGGCCGGTGGGAGGGCCCGTAGCTGGGAGCAGAGACACGGAACCCCGCGTGTGGGGCTCGGCGCGTTGTGCCCGACGCACCGGCGCGCGGGCCTTAGGCGTAAAACTAGCACTCACCTGAGACTTCGGTCGCCGGGAACGAGAACGGTGGTGAAGCCTCCGGGAGTCCGACCGAGGGCTCCGCCACGGAGGAGAGCCGCTGAGGTGAGAGTCAAAGCGGCTACAACGGCGAGAACGCACGGAGCTGGGGTGTTGATCCCTGGAGAGCGGGCTGCGGCTCAGGGAGCGACGACGCGAGGTCGCCCGCCGATCCGGACCAACGTCGGGGGACGGGGCAAGGCGCCTTCGCGGGTGCTGTGTGCATTCATCCACCCTGCGGTGCCTGCGGGGCGCGCTGGATGAGGCCCCTGCCGCCAGGGGGGCTAGTGCCAGACAGGAGGGGCTCGAGTGAGTCAAGCACATCAGAGGCTTAGAACTCATGGGGTGAGACTTGGGAGAGGCCGCAGGTGGCACTCTGTGCTGCACCTCGGATGGCCTCCGTCGTGCACTGGGAAACACCCTGGTCACCAGGAGGCTCATTCCAGCTGGGACGGGCGGTGCCGGTCGCCGCGTGTCCCGGTCCACTTCAGAGCAGGAGGTAACGGCCGAGGGGTGCGCACCGAGATCAAAAGCGGTCGAGTTCCGGGGCGGGGCCCAGGCCCCCAATGTCCGAGGACGCCCGCTTACAGGGTCCAGGGCTGGAAGGCACGGAGGCAGACATTGTAGTGGCAGCAGGGAGGTCATTTTGCATGATGATGAGAATGAGGGTGATTATGCAGTCCCAGGAAGTTGACGGGAGGCCATGCCGGTATAAATCCCAGAGGTGAGACCACCGCTGCTCCTTCCACGAAGCACACACATGGCACATCCGGGATGAGGAGCAGCCGGCACAAGGCAGACATAGGGCATGGGTGTCGCTCGGCTACTGAAACCCCAAGCAGCCGGGGCACGAACGTAATTGCAAGAGAGAACAGGCATGAGAGAGAACAGGCCGGGCCCATAATATGGGCTCGCGGCAATAACCATATACGTACACGTTAAACCGGCCACGTAATGGAGCCGGAAGTTGTCCTGGACCGTAGACGGTCAGCGCCTCACTGGCCCACGGCACTACCCGAGACCTTACCTCATGTCGCCAGAAGGCGGAGCAGTGAAGCAATTTGCCGACCGGCCGTCCAACCGGGGAGAGGACGAAGAGGGCCCAGAAGAAAGGTAAAATCCCACCGGACGTAAGGCCCAGGCGAAGGGGCCCGGAAGATCCCCACAAGCACAAGTAAGGAGTCCCACAAAAAGGAAGGCACATGGTAAATCCAAAGCCGAGGCAAAGGAAGGCGCCAGGAATAAAGGTAAGTCCCCACAAGCACAGTCACATGTAAGGAGGCAAGCACGTGGTAAATCCAAGGCCAAAACCGCCATGTCCATTCGCTAGGAAGCTAAGCGTGAGACTGGTGTATCAGCCCATGTGGCCTCATGGGGAGGGAGGGGAGGCCACTCATGGAGTTTTTTGGGTAACGGCTCCCTGGAGTCACCACCACGGTTGCGTTGCTATACACAACGGATACTTAGGCTGAATCGCTAGGCTCAGTGTACCTTCCTATTAGTAATGCCATCGGTAAGGATTTTGAGGAAACAAAGGTACCCTGGCAATTTGATCGGTGCCGTTCGTTGTGATCGCTGTAGGAATGTGTCAGGGGTCATCACGCTACTCAACATAGATTCTAGCCTGCAATTGGTTCACTCATTAACTATTCGACCAGTGAGAACCATCGTTCTATAAGCCGACCTAATTCTCAGAAAACTTTTCACTTTGATAGAAGGATTGTCTTCCTGTGTAGTAAATTCCGCTCCGTCCTCACAGGGACCTACAAGCCCAAGCCTGCATTTCGCAAACTGTACCAGTTGTATGAGATAGATTGACTGAAGTGTGTGTGTGTGTGTGTGTGTGTGTGTGTGTGTGTGTGTGTGTGTGTGTGTGTGTGTGTGTGTGTGTCTCACCTGAGGTTAAGCACAATAGAAATCATCATTATTACTATTATTAGATCCATAGTAAACCAGACCAATATGGAAACGACAACGAAAGAAACTCTGGGAACACTTCTAATGGGTGGGATGGAGGACATATGGGCCTTTCCAAGTGAAGACATCCCATCTTGACCGAACTGCACTAAACTGAACTGGTGTAATCACGAAAACGTTTGCTTTGCTCGAATAAAGTTGGTTTTCAAACAGCACTTCAATAGCATCAATACATGAAATGCGAGCAAAAAACCCCCTTACCGTACTATATATAGGTTGCACCTAAATTTCACTTTTTATCAATAAAAACAATAGATTCCAAAACTACATGTAGTTCTGCTAATGTTAGCCTAAAAAGAATATATTTTTGATCTAGATCTATCTATCCTGTATTCTTGCCGACCGTTGGGGCACCACTGATGACTTGGCAACCAGCTCCCTCCATTCCTCTCTGTTCTCTGCCATTCTCAGTGTGTCGCTCAGCTTCAGTCCTGCCCACTCTGAGATTATTGTCCTCCCATCTTTTTCTCTGTCTTCATCCTCCTTGCACAGTGCCTTGCAGCATTGTCTTGGCAATCCCTGCTGATCGCGTGACATGCCCATACCACTTCAGTTTGCTTTTTTTCACAATGGCTAATAGGTCTTCATAGGGCCTGATGGCTTGCCTGATTCTGCTTCCCACTTCCTCGTTCGTGATATGATCTATGTACGAAATGCCAAGCAGCCTTCGAAAACATCTCATTTCAGTGGCTTGTATCCTCCTTTCGAAGGTCTGCTATGAGGGTCCATGACTCACAGGCATATAAGAACACTGAGATGACTAAGGAGCACATCAGTCTGATCTTGGAGCAGAGTGTGATGTTTTTGTCCTTCCATATGGTCTTCAGTCTTGACAGCGCTGTTGTTGTCTGCGCAATCCTGGACAGTATTTCTGGTTTTGATCCCTCATCTGTCACAATGGCTCCTAAGTATTTGAATTTCTTAACTGTTTCCAGTTTTTGGTCTCCAACCATGATTTTGGTGCCAATGCCACTGACTGGCATTATTGGTCATCAGTTTGGTCTTCTCTGCGCCGATTTCCATTCCAAACGCAATGGCTGTACTGTCCAGATTTACTACCAGCTGAGCTAGCTCCTCCTCTGTTCCTGCAAGGCCATCAATGTCGTCCGCGAAGTGCAAGTTTTTGATTGTTCTGCCTCCAATACCAGAGGTGCCTACCCCTCTTAGACCATTTTGTGTAATGGGCTGCTTAAAAATGTGTATTTTGTGTAATCATTTCAGCGCAACACGCAACGAAAAAAATACACCACAGCAAACAAATTAAAAATAAAGACATTTATCCACACTATTACTGTATTATCTATTTTATTCACTCAATATCAGGTATCGCTGTAGCAAGCTTGGGTTTGAAGTTGTGAATAGTATTTGCGAGAAAAAACTTTTAGGGGGGTAAAAATATGGTAATTTGGGACATATTTCTTGAGCTCCTGTGACCCTTGCCTTTTCCGAGGAATCAACGAAATTAGTGTGCATATAAAGGTCTTTTCATCAGGTATCTTTGTACCAAGTTTGGGTTAGAAGTTGTGAATTAGTATTTGAGGAAAAGGAAATTATGTCCCCAAATAGCTATTTTTGATATATTTTCTGATCTCCTGTGACCTTGACCTTTGTGAGAAACTGTCACTAAAATTGACATGTTTAGAAAGGTCTTGCCACAAAGTATCCTTGGGCCAAGTTTGAAGACTGTAGCTTCAATAGTCTCCGAGAAAATGCCAACGTTAAAGTTTACCACGCACGACGGCGGACAGATGACCGCTGGCTCAGAACATAGACTCACGTTTGCTTCGCACATGAGCCAAAAATATCTTTCGTGCATGACAGGTAGCTGTTAGTAAACAGGGCATCAGTTACTGCGACACGTTAGTGTCCATGCATTTCCAGTGTGCCGATACACTGTAAGGCTCCTTCATACCTGGTCACCAGATGTCAATGTTTACACCTTCCACTGTACGGTATATCCACACTCTAGACAACATGTAATAAGCGGCATTGAAGGATGTTGTGTCTCATACACGATAGGATAGAAGTACCAGTGTTGTAAAGACAATGCACGTACTACACGTGTGACCAATGTGTGTCAGTCGGTGTCCACAGAGTCACTGCATGTGCACCAAGGTGTAGCATCAGAGGAACGGAATATCAATTAGAACCTCCAAATTCATCTTCAGAATCAAGCTGTACATCATTGCTGTTGTCAGTGCCTCAACCGTCTATCGCTCCAGCTGACACTGCCAACACGTGGTTATGCTGCCACGCGGTAGGTGGACACACGAGTCCCAATATATCAAAGCTATCTGCTTTTGAAACCATGTCTCCAAATACAAAATTTTATCACTCCGAATATCTACACATTCACTCGCCATTTCGACCGTAATACGCATGCTAGAAAGCTGACCGTGTACCACGTACAAAAGTACGCACGCACTGTCAGGACCCTGTAGTATAAAACATGATGCCTCAGTGCCGGGTGAAGGGCGAGGTCACCACACACGCGGCGAGGCTTGCGTATCACCGGGTGCGCGATATAAAACACCTAACACCGCTCTAGCGTTTTTCCGGGAAGACCGCCAACCAGTACAGCGGTTTGCCGGGCCGAAAGTGTTAACAAAAAAGTGCTTTTTTGGGATGTACTACTGCCTTGGTCTTGTGCCCAGCGGACTCCAAATGTCTTTGAATATCATACTTTTGTACGCACCACTGTGAGCAACAACAAAGTCCTTTCTGCACACGTTGCATGCATTTGTAGCAGTGGAGCCCCCTGCTATCGCTAGTTACTACCCGTGAGTCAGAGTTCAGCGCACGCTTGGCGCGCTGTGTGCGAGTATTTTTGCTGCCTTGGCTAGTCAGTGTGTAGCGGACTACACGCGCAAAGCTTAGTGACAGTCTCTGGTTCCAGGGGCTGGGAGCCCCCCCCCCCCCCCCCCCCCCAAATTGCGTATTTTAGAGGGACTGGTCGTATAATAATAATAATAATAATAATACCGTTATTATATAGGTGCTTTTTCTCAATTTTGGGGAAATCGACTCAAAGCGTCGCGCCTGAAACCCAACACACACACTCACGAAACAGACACGGATTTACGCCATTTAAGACAAACACAGTACAAGACAAACGAAGGGCCAGTCAGCTACTGAAATTACAGAGATTTTTGATCGCTTGTATTTGAAATTTGTAAAGTGGCCTGAAACCGGTACCAAAGTGGGGGGGGGGGGGGGTGGAAGAACCGGAGTACCCGGAGAAAGAACCCCCGACGGTCCGCCCGAATTAACGGTGACACTTACCAGAGGAGAAAAGTCCAACGCCGGAACCCGGTATCGAACCGCGCACCTTTGGCATTGGTGGCAGGCGCCTTAACCGCTGCGCCACGGACCGCCCCGTATTCCCGTAATTTGAGCCGAAAATGCATAAAATTACGAGCTAGCGCATAAGGTAGGCACCTCTGCAATACTGACAGTTCCTTCATGATCTTTCAGAGCGGCCTTCATGATTCTTTCCAGGAAGATGTTGAAAAGAGTAGGTGAGAGCAAGCAGCCTTGTCTGACCCCGACTGTTGTCCTAAACCAGTTTCCTATTTTGCCATTGAAGCAGACTGCGCTAGTGGCCTTGTTGTAAAGGTTTTCTATTACTTTGATCAGGTTGGCATTGATGTTGTACAGCTTCATGGTGGACCATGGTGGTGCCACACCCTGTCAAATGCCTTCTTAAAATCCACAAAGACATGATAGAGGTGTTGCTGGTGCTGGAGGTACCTCTCACATAAAACTCAGGTTGAAGATCTGCTCAGTTGTGCTATGCCCTGGTCTGAAGCCTGCCTGTTCCTCAGCTATGATTTCCTCTGCCTGTGGCTTCAGCCTGTTCAGTAGGATCTTTAACATGACTTTGCTTGGGTGGCATATATGACTGATCGTGCGATAATTCTGGCATTGTATGTTGCCTTTTTTCGGGAGAGTTATTATAAGTGATCGGGTCCATGGTGTGGGCCATTCCCCTGACTGCCAGATCTCATTGCAGATAGTTAGTAAGGCGCTTATCATGTCTTCTCCCCCTTCTTGGACTAGTTCTGCAGGAATGTTGTCTGCTCCTGCTGCCTTCCCTTTTTTCAGCGACTTCACGGCAGCCTTTACTTTTTGTTGGAGGATGGGATAGTTGTCACTGTTGGTCACTGGTGGGGTGACAATTATGCCTGGGTCCCCTGTAGCTCTGTGGTTGTACAAATCTGAGCAGTACTCTGTCCATCTCTTCAGAATGTCTTGGTCTTCTGTAAGACAGTTCCCTTCTCCATCTTGAATGATAGAGGAGCATCCTTGTTTTGCACTAGTCAGGTCTTTCGCCAGCTGGTATGCTTTTTTGCTATTGTTTTTGTGCAGATTTTCTTCTACGTGTTTACACTGGTCTTCAATCCACCTCTCCTTTGCCTTTTTCATGCTATTCTTAATATCCTGGTTAATTCCCCTGTATCGTTTGGCTCCTTCTACCTCTGACTTCTTTTTTCTTTAATTCTCGACGCTTGTCACACAGATCAAGGCTGTCAGCTGTAACCCAAGGTTTCTTTGCTTGTTGTTGTTTGCCAAGGATCTCACTAGCTGTTTGGGTTACAGCAGTGTTAAATGTGTTGATCAGTGTGTCCACATCCGTGTCTTTTGCACCTAGAAGTAACAGTGGTGTGAATTTTCCTCCTATCTTCGTCTGGAAGGCTTCCACTACCTCTTGGCCTTTTAGCTTCTCGAGGTCGAACTTGATTCTGGTGGGACCATGCTTGTTGACTTTCTTCAGGCGGAGTCGGAAGGTCATCATTACTAAGTCATGGTCGCTTCCAATGTCTGCTCCTGGAAAACTTCTTGTCTTTGCAATGTTCACACTGGTTTGGAAGTGTCTGTTCACCATGATGTAGTCAATTTGGTTGTGGTACTCTCCGTTTGGGCTGTGCCATGTCCACCTTCTGGATGCTTTGTGTGGGCCAAACGTGTTCATCAGCTCCAGATCATTTGCGCTGGCGAATTCCAGGAGCCTTAAGCCTCTGTCGTTGGTCTCTGCATTGCAGTAGCGTCCACATGTGCCTTTCCAGTTCTCAACAGCATCCTCTCCTATTTTGGCATTCCAGTCTCCCTGCACAACAAGAATGTCTTTCTTGGGGGTCTGGTCCAGGACTTATTGCAGTTGGTCATAGAAGTCTTCTATTTCCTCATCATCATAGTTTGTTGTTGGAGCATAAACTTGTACAATGGTGATATTAAATGGGGTTGCCCTCAAGCATATCACCATTGTACAAGCCTGCTGGAGACTGGCCGACAACTCATGACAGTGTTCACGATGTCTTTGTGGACAAGAAATCTGACACCCTGTTCGTGTTTGTCATCTCTGCCACTTTAGTACAGTTTGTGGTTTTCCTGGGTTGATGTTTCCCCAAGGTTCTTCCATTGTACTTTGCAAAGTCATAGCATGGTCCAATGGTATCTGTTCATTTCGTGTGTCAGTTCCTCTACCTATCGAGGCGTTCTTAATGTTCTGACATTCCAAGTGCCAATGCTGATGTTGTTTCTGGCATGGAGTTTTGATGGTGCACCAGTAACACAATTAACACCTCTGCCCTGGTGCAAGACAGAAGGCGCGGTCCTTGTTCTGGGTGATGACCAATCCGGTATGGATTGAGGTAAGGTTGTCATTGCATGTGGTGTGTCTTGGGCAAATGAACCTGGCAGAGCCCATCCCTCACCAGCTGTGTTGTGAAGACCTTGGAGAGAATTGTGAACGAGCGCCTCAGGTGTTACCTGGAATCCCGGAACCTCCTTGCCCCTGAACAAGCTGGCTTCCGACAGTTCCGCAGCACCGAAGACCAGGTCACTTACTTGGCGCAGGAAGTTGAAGATGCCTTCCAGGAGCAGAAGCTGGTCTTTGTAACCTGAATTGATCTTCAGAAGGCTTTTGACAAGGTCTGGAAAGATGGGCTGCTTGTCAAACTGCTGAGAAAAGGCGTGTCCAGTAACATGTTCCAGTGGATACGCTCCTACCTCTTCAACCACAGGGCAAGAGTCAGCGCCGACCAGACCAAAAGCAAGAAATTCCTCCTTCGTCATGGCGTCCCGCAAGGTGGAGTCCTCTCACCTACCCTCTTCCTTCTCTTCATCGACGATCTGGTGTCTGAGATGCCCAAGGGAATCAAAGCTGCCCTATACGCAGACGACCTTGTGATCTGGTGCAAGGAGGAGCATGCAAGTACTGCCACCTACAGAATGCAGCTAGCGGCAGATAAGCTGAACGCATGGGCAGAAGACTGGTGCATCTCCGTCAACAAGGAGAAATCCACCACCCTCTTCACACTGTCCCCAAAGCAGAAAGCCGGAACCATCAAGCTTGGTGGAACCCCTCTTAGAGAGGATGAAGAAGCTACCTACCTTGGTGTCACCTTCGACAGACGTCAGACCTGGAAACCACACATTGCACTTGCAGAGGGGAAGGCCCGGCGCAAGCTGGCCATACTCAGGAAACTGGCAGGAACCACCTGGGGAGTGAACGAGAAGATGCTGAAGACAGTATACCAGGGAACAGTCAGGCCCCACCTCGAGTACGGCTCCACAGAGTGGTCAACCTCAGCCAAGACGAACCTGCAGACCCTCGACCGAGTGCAAAACCAGGCTCTTCAACTCATCACTGGTGCAATGAAATCCACACCAATCAAGGAAATGGAGAAGCTGACCACAATCCAACCTCTCAGCCAGAGGAGAGAAGCCAAAACCATGGTACAGGCGGAGAAGCTCAGGTGCTTGCCCGACCACCCCATGAAGCACAGACTAAGCAATTTCACCAAGAACCGGCTCAAAAGAAGCAGCTTTGTCCATGAGAGCATGCGACTTTCTCGACAGTACAGGGAAGTCCTTCCACAGAGCACTCTACCTCTGATCACAAAAGAAGTGGAAAACCCTTGGGCAGTGGACAAACCAGACATCCAGATCTGCACCAGTGTCCCACATGCTGCCTCAGGAGACAGTCAGGATGACACCGTTCGATGGGCACTCACCCTAGCCCTGATCGACGAACAGTACCCAAAGGAGGCATGGATCCACATCTACACTGATGGATCAGCAACAAATGCCGTTTCCAATGGAGGTGCTGGCATCCTGATCCAGTTCCCAGGGGGACATACAGCCACATCCAGTGTAGCCACCGGCAAACACTGCACAAATTACAAAGCAGGAACCGAAGCACTTATGCAGGCCGCCTCCATGGTTCAGAATTCTACAGACCCATGCTATCAAGTTGTCTTCTTCTCCGATGCCCTTTCAGTCCTTCAGGCCCTCGAGAACGACAAACTCCCCCAGCTGACCAGAGCTTTGCAGAAGGTCAGACAAACCAGAAGAGTTGTTCTCCAGTGGATACAAGCCCACTGTGGGGTACCAGGAAATGAAAGGGCAGACGAGCTGGCGAAAGAAGGAGCCACAAAAGATCAACAAGAAAACAGTGTCAGCTATAGTGAGCAAAAGACAATCATCAAGGCATTGATGAGGCCGAGGTCAAACAGAGACGACTACCACACAATGACCAGAGAGCAGCAAGTCGTCCTGATCAGACTGCGTAGCGGCCACAACAGACTGAACGCTCACATGAACAGAAAGCTCAAGCTGGCGCCATCACCAACCTGTGCCTGTGGTCAGGAAGACCAAACAGCGGAACATATTCTCTCCCCCTACTGGACGATGAAAGAAAAGAAGTGTGGCCGTCGCCAACTCCACTGCAGACCAAACTCTACGGCAGTCGAGAAGACCTGGAAAAAACGACGTCATTCATCGCCGGTGCTGAACTGACCGTATAGCCCACTGCGAACGAAAAGAAGAAGAAGAACAACCCTCAGATGGAGACACTGGCCGGAAGAGACAGAGGTGTCCCGCAAGCTCTATGGAGGCCTGGAGGACCTGCGGCGCACGGCAGCATTTATAGAGGAGACCGGGCTGTGTGATAAAGAGTGTTCGAGGAAGAAGAAGAAGTCTGTGCTGACTTTGCCCTGCTTTCTATGACAAAATTTTGTGTCCACTGGCAGTGAATCTTGAATGCAAAGCAAGTCCCAAGTACCAGTGCCATTCCAGTTTCCACTCCGCATCATAAACTGGACCAATTGGGACACGTTAATTCACACAGGTAGTGCCTAAATAGCGATCTGCACACCGAGTTCAATTTAATGCTGCTGGCGCCACAGAGGAAAGATGTGAGAATATAGTTTGCTATGTGTACCAGAAATATTAATTTTTCTCTAAAAGGTATTTTTTCGAAAAATACTTACCGATGACATGACTTTGTGGAAATGTCTACTACTAGCTCAATTTTAGCCTACTTACCCGTTGTGTGCCCACACAACCCGGGAGGCACTCGGGGAACCCCCCCTAGAGGGGCCGAGAGTTGTCTCTCGTTTCCCGCCTTACCGGCTCCGGTCACGAGACCGGCCAGTTTTTCTGATACTTCGCTCGAAAGCGGCAAGCGGGGCAGGAGGGAGGGTCCTCCGAGTCATGTCATCGGTTAGTATTTTTCGAAAAAATACCTTTTAGAGAAAAATTAATTTTTCTCTAAAATGTATTTTTTCGAAAAATACTTACCGATGACATGACTGTCTGGAAATAGTCTACTTGCTTACCAATTTTAGCCTAAGACCCAACGGGTCCCCCCAGGAGGCTCTCGGGGATCCCTAACAGGGACGAGAGTAGCCTCCCCTGCCCATCCGGTCACGTGCCCGGTGGTGTCTCCTTTAGCCAGTTGTCTACGGAGTTACCAGCGGCAAGCGGGGAGGAGGGAGGGACCTCCAAGTCATGTCATCGGTAAGTATTTTTCGAAAAAATACATTTTAGAGAAAAATTAATTTGTTTCCTCAAAACACATTACCGATGACATGACTGTCTGGAAGAATGCCAAAAAGGAGGAGGGTGCCGCAGAATCCCTGTCTGAAACCTCATTAGGGACGAGGACGGCCCGTCACTCCTGATCACACACTCCCGACAATTTTAGCGAAGTGCATACCTAAGGCGCCAGGGGCGCCTGGAGGGAGTGCTGTGCCGCAGAGATGTCGCCCACCAGAGAGAGGTTGTCGCGCTGGACCGTCAGGTCGCGGAGGTAGAAGCGGGCAAAGGTGGTTTCGGCCCGCCATCCCACTGCAGCCACAATGTCCTTAACCGCGCAGTTGCGGTCAAAGGCGAGACTTGCAGCCATAGCGCGAACTTCATGGGCGCGTATCCTGAGGGCCTCGGCTCCCTGTGGGGAGAGGTCGCAATAGGCGGACCGTATTACCCAGCGGAGCCAGGAGGAGATCGTTTGGGCAGAGATGTCAGTTCTGCCGGCGGTCAGAGGCAAAAAGAGACGAGTCCGTCCCCTCCGTACGGACTTGGAGCGACGCAGGTAGATACGGAGTGCACGCACTGGATCTTGCTGCCGAGTCTCCCGGGAAAGGTCGGGCCCCTTAAGCGGGCGAATAGCGATGACCTGAGGCGCCGTCATGGGAGATCTAGCCTTAGCGAGAAAGGACGGATCCGGGAGAAGCTGAACGGAGCCATCCACCCGGAACTGCAGGCAGGAAGGGCGAGACGAGAGTGCGTGGAGCTCGCCGACGCGGGCTGCCGTGGCGAGGGCCACCAGGAAGCAGGTCTTCCGAGTCACGTCCGCGAAGCTGGCCAGATGGAGCGGTTCAAAACGGTCCGAATTCAGCCAGGTGAGGACCCAGGGTAGGTCCCAGCGTGGAACGAGGGAGCGGGAAACCGGACGCTGCAAGCCGAAATGCGCCATAAGGTCGGCCAGGTCCTTGCAGGCACCAGGGTCGGGACGGCCGAGGTGACGGTAGGTGTCGGCAATCATGGAGAGATAGCCACGGATCGTGATGGGAGCCAAACCTTGGTCATGGAAGAGCCAAAGGAAGAAGTCCGCGAGCTGAGGGGTCGTCAGATCAACGGGGGAGAGACGACGGTCAGAGCACCAGGCACGAAGCACTCGCCACTTTCCTTCGTAGACACATCTGGTGGAAGGTCTGCGGGCTGAAGCGATAGCGTCCACTGCCGCACTCGAGAAGCCTCTAGCGGAGAGGGCGTGCCGCACAATCGCCAGGCGTGTAGGAGAAGTCGCTCGGGGCAGGGGTGGAAGAGCGGCTGGCGGGGCTGCTTGAGCATCGTGCGAGGGGTGGGAAGTGGAAGGGGCGGATCCGTGACGAGACTGAGCAGGTCGGTGGTCCAAGATCTGTCCCAGGAGAACGGGGCCACCAGGAGAAGGACTGCGTTGCACCCCCGGAGCTTGAGCAGGACTTTGGGGACCAGGACCGTCGGAGGGTAGGCGTAGGCAACTAGTCCGTCCCAAGAGATCGAGAGCGCATCGACCGCCCAGGCCAGCGGGTCGGGAATCGGGGAGACGAAGAGGGGAAGCTGGTTGTTCCACCTGGTGGCGAAGAGGTCGACAAGGGGAGTCTCCCAACGCTCGCAGATCAGGCGAAAGATGTCCCGGCGCAGGGTCCATTCTGTGTGAAGAAGCTGGCCCCGCCGAGAGAGGGAGTCTGCCAAAACGTTCAGGTGACCTGGAATGTGACGGGCTCGTAGGGAGATGCCGCGGTCCTCGCACCAGCGAAGGAGTCGGTAGAGAAGGATGCAGAGGTCGGGCGAGCGGGTCCCTCCCTGCTTCTATATGTAAGCGACGACCGTGGAGTTGCCGGAGAGGACAAGGAGGTCCTGCGTCCGAAGATCGGGTTCCCAAGCGCGGAGGGCCTGCCAAACCGCATTCAGCTCCAGCCAGTTGATGTGCCGCGAAGCCAGGTCCTCGTTCCAGCGGCCGGCCGCATAGCGAAAACTCGGGAGAAGGTGAGCGCCCCACCCGGCGAGACTGGCGTCGACGCAGAGAGAGAGACGGGGCAGTGGTGAGGTCAGGGGAATCCCGGAGCCGAGCCAAGAAACGTCCGTCCAGCGAAGCAGATGGGGCCGCAGCATAGGAGGTATCGGCACCAGGGTGGAGAGATCGCCGGAGGATGGTCTCCAGTGGAGGAGAAGATGCAATTGAAGAGGACGAGAGTACAGACGACCGAGGGGAAGGAGATCTGCCGCAGCACTCATCAGGCCGAGGAGCTGGAGCCACACCCTGGCGGGGACAGCCGCTTCCTGAGCTACCAGACGGGCGAGATCGGCGAGTTTCTGGATCCGCGGCTCGGGAAGACGCACTAGGTTGCGGTCGGTCACAAACTCCATCCCCAGGTGCACGAAGTGGCGAGAGGGAGTGAGGTCGGACTTGCCGGCGTTGACCAGGAAGCCGAGGCGAGATAACAGGAGTAGAAGCGCATCCCTGTCCAGGAGAAGAGAGGCCACCGACTGGTTCCACAGAAGAAGGTCGTCCAAGTAGTTGGAGATCGGGCTGGAAGAAGAACGACGGGCTCTGGCTACCACGGCGTTCATGATCCGCGTAAACACCCACGGACTGAGGTTGAGACCGAAGGGGAGGGCCCGAAACTGGAAAACAGTCCCGTCGATGGCAAAGCGGAGGTACCGGCGGGAGGCAGGATGGATTGGGACGTGCAGGTAGGCATCGGACAGGTCCAGGCTGACGGCGAAGTCCATGGGCTGGACGGCAGCACGAAGGGACCTGGCTGTCTCCATCCGGAAGGACGGGGCGGTGATGAACCGATTCAGGGCGGAGAGATCGATGATCGGCCTCCACTTGCCTCCAGGCTTGGGGACTACGAATAGTCAGCTGTAGAAGGCGAGGGAGTCGTGGCAGGCGACAACCTCCGTAGCGGCTTTCTGGAGAAGAGCAGCGACTTCTCCGCGAAGGGCATCGGCCTTGGGCGGATCTGGCGGAATCTCGGTCCACAGGGGGGAGCGCCGAAGCGGGGGCGGGGAACGAAAGGAGATGAGAAGACCGTCTGAGACAATGGAGAGGATCCACGGGTCGTCTGGAAACAGGGAGCGCCAGACGTCTCCGTGCAGGGCGAGCCTCCCGCCGACAGGCGAACCCGAAGAGGTCGGCGGGGGCAGAGGCGAGCAGAAGTCAGGGGGCCCTCCCACGCCCAGGGTGGCGGGCGGGCTTGGGCCAGGTCGGGACGGCAGGACGGGCAGGGCCAGGACTGGGCGCACGGGAAGAGGAGAGAGGACGGGAGGCCGAGGCAGGGGCCGTCGCGGAGGGTCTGACGAACCGCAGGGCGCGACCCGAGGCCTTGCGGGTTGGCGGAAAGCGAGACGAGGGAGCGCTGGGCCAACGGTCCTTGTTAGCTTCCTTCAGAGACTGCCAGGAAGGGCCGAAGAGGAGTGGAGCGCCGACCGGGGCCCGGCGGAGCTGGGATTTCACATCACGGGGAAGACCCGGGCAGGACTGGAGCACCACATCACGCCGCATCAAGTCACAGTTGGCGGCCGCTGCCATGGCGTTGACGGACGAATGGTAGGCCGCTCGGTTGGCTGCAACTGCCAAGGTGTGAAGATCCGACAGCAAGGGCGGAGCGGAGGGAAGCCAGGCTGCCTCGATACGGTTAATGAAGGCTTGTGTGAGGAGCTCCAAGAAACCCGAACAAGCGAGGGCGTTTCGGACGAGTGAGGCGGTACGTTCCAGGCCGCGAGGCAGGACACGGTTGAGCTGGGAAGAGCCGCCGGCGAGCACCAGCGCAGGCGGATCCACCGGAGGCAGCGGGCACGAGAAGGATTGCGAGTGGCCGGCGTACCAGGACTGCCGAAAGGCGATGTCAACACCGGAAGGCCAGCGGCGGTCAGAGAAGAAGTCCAAGTCGGAAGCAGAATCTCGCTGGAGGTGCGCAGACAGGGCGTCCGATAGGTCGCGGAAGGCAGGTGGCTGGGGAAGCGACTTGAATTTCTTAACCTGCTGAGCAGCGTCCACAAAGGCTGCCGCTTTCCTCTTCAGCGGTGGGGAAGGTGGGCAGGAATCTGCGGGAAGGCAGGCCACGATGAGACGGGCAGCGTCGTCCAAGGCTCGGAGAGTCTCGCCACGAGGAGTGGACAGGGTAGCTGGAGACGCTGGATCCTCCACCTGAGAGGGCGAACGGCTGCCGGACTCAAGCAAGGCCGACACGGAGTCCTCCGGCAGCAGGCTTAAGGTCTCTCCATCGATGGCAGGCGATGGCGGCGGGGAAGACCGAAGCACAGGAGGTAAGCCGACGCGCGGAGGCGGTGGAGAAGGAGCCGAGGGGCTACGCTGACGCCGGCGCGGTGAAGTAAGAGGCGAAGGGCGTCGGGAACGATGAGGGTGTCGATCCCGATGAGAACTACTGCGCCGAGAACGAGGTGGAGTCCTGTCGTCTCTACGACTCCTACGAGAGGAGTGCGGTGAGGGGCGCCGAGAGGAACAGCGCTGCGGAGAACGGCTGCGCCGACGGGAGGCATAAGAGGAAGTCGAGCGAGAGGACGACGAATGCCGGGGGCTACGTCTCCTATCCACGCGACGAGGGCTATGCCGACGGTCGACATCAAGGCGCCTGGAAGAACGGGGACGGTCTCTCCTGTCCCGAGGAGGAGGAAAAGGTGACAACTGTCGCAGTGCCCGGGGCTCAAGGAGGGGGGCACGTTGCGGACTAGCAGCTGGGGCCGAAAGGCCACGGTGAAGGGTAGAAGGCGACGACGGTCGCGGTGCCCGGGGCTCATGGAGGGGGGCACGTAGCCGGCTAGGCGACTCGCCGGAGGAGTCAGCGGGCTTAGGAGGGGGGGGCCATAAGGCCAAAACGTCTAGTAACAGGCGACAAGGGTCGCGGTGCCCGGGGCTCAAGGAGGGGGGCACAACTAGACGGAGAAGCCGAAAGGCCGACGCGTGTATCGACGAGCGACAAAAGTCGTGGTGCCCGGGGCTCAAGGAGGGGGGCACGGAGCCGGCTTGGCGACTCGCCGGAGGAGTCAGCGGGCTTAGGGGGGGCCACAAGGCCCACGCGTCTACTAACAGGCGACAACAGTCGCGGTGCCCGGGGCTCAAGGAGGGGGGCACAATGCCGGCTTGGCGACTCGCCGGAGGAGTCAGCGGGCAAGGGCGGTGCGGACACCGTAGCTGGAATAATCTTACCAGGCAGACGAGGTGTGCGTTTCTCCACTTCCGAGGAGGGGAGCTTGACTGGGTCCCGGCGTGCTGTGACAGGTCGCTCGCGCCGGTAGAACCTCCAAAGCTCCGACCAACGAACCTCCGGCCACGAAGAGCAGACAGCGCAGGCGAGGTCCAAGGAGCAGCCAGAACACGGAAGACAGACTTCATGCCGGTCACTAGGCCACTGAAAGTCGCCGCATCGGGGACAGGTGCGCACTTGATGACTGCAACACAAACCCAAAGATGAAAGGCGACCGGCGGCGGGAACTAACCCGCCTACATAACTTCCGAACCAGGTAAACGAGTGAAGCTCACGACGAAACGCGAGAGAGAACCAAAAAGTTCGAGACGAGACCGACGTCCGGCCCAGCCGGGCGAGACGTAGGCGGCGACCGAGACGTTACCTTTCCATGGCGGAGCGCCGAAGCACAAACCACCGTGAGCAATGGAAGCCGAGAAGCAGAAGAAGGCCCCAGGCCCAGCGAACAGCACGAGGCACAGACGAGGGCTAGCAGAGAAGGAGGCGACGCCAGAAGCAGAGAAGGAGGCGACGCCAGAAGCAGAGACGAGAGGCTAGGCGAAGACAGGCCGGTAAGGAAGGTCGAACCGTACACAGTCTACGAAGGGTCAGAGGCTCAGGTAACGCGTGCGTACGCTAACAGCGAAGTAGACAACTGGCTAAAGGAGACACCACCGGGCACGTGACCGGATGGGCAGGGGAGACTACTCTCGTCCCTGTTAGGGATCCTCGAGAGCCTCCTGGGGGGACCCGTTGGGTCTTAGGCTAAAATTGGTAAGCAAGTAGACTATTTCCAGACAGTCATGTCATCGGTAATGTGTTTTGAGGAAACAAATGAATTTGTTTCCTCAAAAACATTACCGATGACATGACTTTGTGGAAGAATTGCGATGAGGAGGAGGGTGCCGCGCAACTCTTAATGGTAAACAGCGCCGTCCTCCCAGTCGCAACCTCCCGACAATTTTAGCGAAGTGCATACCTACGGCGCCGGTGGCGCCGGGAGGGAGTGTTGCGCCGCGGCGATGTCCCCCACTAGTGCGAGATTCTCTCTTTGGCCCGCCAGGTCCCTGAGGTAGAAGCGGGCGAATACAGATTCAGTCTGCCAGCCCACGGCTGCCACGATGTCCTTGACAGCGCAGTTTCGGTCAAACGCGAGGCTCGTGGCCATGGCTCGTACCTCATGTGCGCGAATGTGCAGCCTCTTCGCTCCCTGCGGGGAGATATCTTGATACGCGGAGCGTATAACCCAGCGGAGCCAGGACGAGATCGTCTGGGCTGTTATGTCATTCTTGCTGGGTCTCAGAGGTAGGAAGAGGCGCGAACGCCCTCTGCGGAAGGCTTTAGATCGTCGCAGATAAACTCTAAGGGCGCGCACGGGATCCTGTTGCCTGGTCTCCTGAGACCGAGGGTTGGTTCTTAGCGGCCGTAAGGTGATAACCTGAGGCACAGTCAGAGGAGACCTGTTCTTGGCCAGGAAGGCAGGGTCAGTGAGGAGTTGAACAGACCCGTCCGCTCGGAACTGTAGGCAGGTAGGCCGCGCCGAGAGTGCGTGTAGCTCACTCACCCGAGAGGCGGTAGCAAGAGCCAGCAGGAAGCACGTCTTTCGTGTCACATCTGCGAAACGCGCCAAAGGTAAGGGTTCAAATCTGTCAGAATTCAACCACGTTAGCACCCAGGGCAGGTCCCAGCGGGGAAGGAGTGAGCGGTGTGTTGGGCGCTGGATGTCGAAGTGACCCATAAGGTCGGCTAAGTCTTTGCAGGCGCCCGGGTCTGGGTGTCCAAGGTGTCGATAAGTGTCAGCGATCATGGACAGGTAACCCCTCACAGTGATGGGGGCCAGGCCTAAGTCTCGAAAGAGCCAGAGGAAGAAGTCCGCCAGCTGAGGATTAGTCAGTTCCGTGGGTGACAGGCCGTGCTCAGAGCACCAGGAACACAGGACTCGCCACTTTCCCTCGTAGACTCGGATGGTGGAAGGTCTGCGGGCCGAAGTGATCGCCTCCACTGCTGCACCCGAGTAGCCTCTAGCTCCGAGGGCTTGCCGCACAACCTCCAGGCGTGAAGGAGGAGCCGCTCCGGGCAGGGGTGGAACAGCGGCTGACGCGGTTGCTTGAGCATGGTGCGTGGGGCGGGAAGCAGCAGGGGCGGGTCCGTGGCGAGGCTGAGAAGGTCGGTGGTCCAGGAGCGGTTCCAGGCGAATGGTGCAACTAACAGCAGGACCGCTGAGCAGCCCCGAAGCTTGAGAAGGACTTTGGGTACGAGAACCGTCGGGGGGAAGGCGTAAGCCACCAGACCGTCCCAGGGAATGGAGAGTGCATCGACAGCCCAGGCAAGTGGATCGGGAATCTGGGAGACGAAGAGCGGCAGTTGATGGTTCCACCTCGTGGCGAACAAGTCGACCTGGGGAGTCTCCCACCGGGAACAGATCATCCGAAGATGTCCTGCCGAAGGGTCCATTCCGTGTGCAGGAGCTGGCCGCGGCGAGACAGCGAGTCGGCTAAGACATTCAGGTGTCCGGGGATGTGTCGGGCTCGAATGGTAATACCCCGGTCCTCGCACCAACGCATCATCCGGTAGAGGAGCATACAAAGGTCGGGAGAGCGAGTGCCACCTTGTTTCTGGATGTAAGCCACCACAGTCGTGTTGTCCGAGAGGACGAGTAGCTCCTGGTGTCTGAGGAGATCCTCCCAGAACTGCAGGGCTTGCCACACAGCCTGCATCTCCAGCCAGTTGATGTGAGTGTGCGCTAAGTCCGCGGGCAAGGGCCCCGAAGTCGAGAGGAACCGAGGAAGGAGATGGGCGCCCCACCCAGTAAGGCTGGCGTCGACACAAAGCGAGGTCTGGGGTGGAGGGGCGGCCAGGGGAACTCCCGACGCTAGCCAAGAGAGGTCGGTCCACCGACGAAGATGAGGCAGCAGCATCTGGGGCACCGGAACCAACGTCGTTAAGTCGCCTGACGACGGGCGCCAATGGAGTAGGAGATGCAGCTGGATCGGCCGGGAGTAGAGACGACCTAGGGGGATAAGGTCCGCTGCGGCGTTCAGCAGGCCCAAAAGCTGGAGCCAGACTCTGGCGGGGGCCACGTCCTGTCGTGCTAACTGACCGGCTAGGTCCGCAATCTTCTGGATCCGGGGGGCTGGGAGGCGCACCGTGTTGAGGTCGGTCGCAAATTCCATGCCCAAGTGCACGAAGCGGCGGGACGGAGAGAGATCCGACTTACCGTCGTTCACTAGGAAGCCCAAGTGTGCCAGAAGCAGCAGCAGCGCATCCCTGTCCGACGCGAGAGAGGTCTCTGACTGGTTTCGTAGGAGGAGGTCGTCTAGGTAATTCGATGTCGGACTGGAGGAAGACTGTCGGGCCTTGGCGACTATGGCGTCCATCAGCCGGGTGAACACCCAGGGGCTGAGGTTGAGACCGAACGGAAGCGCGCGAAACTGGTATACCACGCCGTCGATCGCAAACCGGAGGAACTTCCTGGAGGCCTGGTGCATCAGGACATGCAGGTACGCATCTGAAAGGTCCAGGCTGACTGCGAAGTCCCGAGGCTGGACCGCGGCTTTCAGGGCTCGTGCAGTCTCCATCCGGAATGAGGGGGCCGTAATGTACTTGTTCAGGGCCGAGAGATCGATAACCGGTCGCCATCTCCCTCCAGGCTTCGGAACGACGAACAAGCGGCTGTAGAAGGCTGGGGAGCAGGGAACGCGTACCATCTCCGTGGCGGCTTTCCTCAGGAGGGAGGAGACCTCTCCCCGAAGAGCGGAGGCCTTCAACGGGTCGCTGGGGATCTCGGTCCAAAGGGGGGAGCGACGCAAAGGAGGCGGGCTGCGAAAGGCGATCCGGAGGCCGGCCGAGACGGTGTCGCAAATCCAGGGGTCGTCGGGAAAGAGTGTGAGCCAATTTCCGCTGAAAAAGGCTAGCCTCCCACCGACCGGAGACCCCGAAGTGGTCGGTGGGGGCAAGGCTGGGGGGCAGTCAGGCAGCCCGCCCGCGACCCGGTCGCCGGGCGGGACGGGGCCAGGCGGGGGCACGGGCCCTGGAGGGTCTAGGACGGCCAAAGGCGGGGACCTGCTCAGGGGCCGAAGCAGGGGCTGAAGCAGCAGAGGGTCTAACCGACTGCGAGGCACGACCCCTAGCCTGGCGGGAGGGCGGAAAGCGGCGGGGAGGAGGAGCACTCACAGGCCAGCGGTCAGGGTTGGAGGCTCGAACGGAGGACCAGGTGTCGCCGAAAGCAGGGGGCCACCCAGCGGAGCATGACGAAGCTGCGCACGCAGGTCAGGAGGTATCCCTCGGCAGGCAAGCAGATGGGCGTCTCGACGCATCAGGTCACAGTTGGCGGAGGCGGCCATAGCGTTAACGGACGAGTGGTAGGCGGCTCGGTTGGCGACTTCCGCTAAGACGAGTAAATCCCCAAGGAGAGGCGTGATAGAAGGATGCCAAGCGTCTTCTACACGACGAACCAGGGCTTGAGTGAGCAGCTCCAGGAACCCAGCGCAGGCTAAGGTGTTCCGCACCAGAGACGCAGTCATATCCAGGCCACGAGGGAGGGAACGGCGAAGGAGGGCGGAGCCACCAGCTTGCGTCACGGCCGGGGGGTCGATCGCAGGAAGAGGGATGGAGAAAGCCTGGGAATGACCGGCATACCAATCCCGACGGAAGGCGATGTCCAGGCCAGACGGCCAGCGACGATCGGAGAAGAACACCGGCTCTCGAGACGCAGGAAGTTGCAGGTGCGCTGAGAAGACATCTCGCAGCTCCTTAAATCCAGGCGGCTGGGGAAGCGACTTGAACCTCTTCACCTGACGCTCGGCGTCCACAAAGGCCGAGACCTTCCTCTTCAGGGGGGGAGAGGCTGGGCAGGAGTCCGCTGGCAGAGTGGCCGCGATGATCCTGGCGGCTTCATCCAAGGCTAGGAGGGTCTCCGCCCGGGACGACGACGGAAGGGTCGAGGGGACATCATCACCGACATCGGCGGGCGAAATGGAGCGAGCATCCTCCTCCAACAGGGCTGAGACGGAGTCTTCGGGCAGCAAGCTGAGGGCTTCTTCGTCCAGGGGGTGGCGAGAAGGCGGGTGAGGCACCAAGGAAGGTCGAAGCTTGGGCGGGGGCGCATCTCGAACCTCACGGGAAGCCCGGGAACGAGCCGGCAGCGACGACGGGGGCGGGGAACGCCGAGGCGAACGCGGGAAGGAGCGAGGAGGGGTCCTGTCCGGTGCGCGGGAACGACGTCTGGGTGAAGGACGGCGGCCAACCGAAGAGGAGTGCCGATCACGGGAAGATGGTCGACGATGGCGGTGACGCGGCGAACGCATCGAGCGGTGCGAAGGCGAGCGCGACCGAGCGCGCGACGAGGAGTGGCGGGGGGAGCGGCGACGCTCCCGGCGGGGGGAATGATCCTTCCGGCGGCGCTCGCGGGGCGAGCGCGAGTGTCTAGCACTGACGGTGGAACGGGAAAAGTCGGGGGCGCGACTGTGTCGCGTAGGTTGCAGCTGACGTCTCTCCTGGCCGGACTCAGTGAGAAGGGCTCTATGCCGGTGTACAGATCCTCCGGAAGGATCAGCGGGCTTATCGTGGAGAGAGAGAGGAGCAAGGCCAGTCAACGTGGGACGGCTCGTGGCGAACTGCTGCAGGCCGGGCTCAGTGAGGCGGGCGCTCTGCCGGCAAACAGACCCTCCGGAAGGGTCAGCGGGCGTGGCAGCAGTGGCAGTCCTCTGGTCAGCGAACAACGCAGGGTCCCGACGATCAATCCGTTCCGAGAGGCAGAGGCGAGGAAGAGCGGTCGTTACCACAGGGGCGACGTCAACAGGAGTGGGACGAGAGATAGCAGACGGAGGTCGCTCTCGCCGGTAAAAACTCCAGAGGTCAGACCAACGGATCTCCGGCCAGGTCACACAGACATCGCAGAGATGGTCCGAGGCGCAGCCCGAGCAGGGGAGGCAGACCGCATGGTCGTCCGTCGGCCACTTGAAGTCGCCGCATTGAGCGCAGGTAAGCATTTGGTTCCTGCAACAGACAAAGAGCACAAGGTCGCAAAGGCGGACAAGGGAGCCTAGCCCCACACCAAGGTACTCCAAGCGCCGTGACCACCGGCGCGTAAATAGTGGCTACAGTCTCCGAGAGCTAAAGGGCCTTTAAGGTAGACGAACGGAGTGTGAGTGCCCGAAGGCCCTACGAGAACAGAAACCCTAGTCTACAAGGCAACGTCTTCTCGTAACAGTGAAATACCAAAGGAGAGAAAGGCGACGTCCCTCGAGGAGACTCGTAAAAAAGGTCGTGCAAGGCGCCGAAGCGTAAGCTCAACAACTGGCGCCCACGTAGTAGCAAAGCCGAAAGGAAAGCCCAACGGTAGCCGGCTCTCGGCCCGAGGGCCGGCTGTGGGAAACTACCACTACCTTACCTCCGAGACGAAACGGGAACAGGGGGAAGGGTAGTCATACACCTCCACAGCCTAGAGGAGAGCAGCAGAACGACGCCAGCAGAGGCAGGGAACAAGAAGGCAGGTCAACGCTAGGAGGCGCAGAGCACACGAAGAGGCAACGAGCGTAGGCAAGAGAAGGACCGGTCGAAGCGGCGCGAGAGCAAGGCCAGACACGTCTTCTCTGTACGAGCGAAGTAGCAAAACTGGCCGGTCTCGTGACCGGAGCCGGTAAGGCGGGAAACGGGAGACAACTCTCGGCCCCTCTAGGGGGGGTTCCCCGAGTGCCTCCCGGGTTGTGTGGGCACACAACGGGTAAGTAGGCTAAAATTGAGCTAGTAGTAGACATTTCCACAAAGTCATGTCATCAGTAATGTTTTTGAGGAAACAATTCCCTCTATACATGTATACGTTCATGTAACAGCATTGCATGTTTTAATGATTTATTTTCCTGTTGGTGAAAGCTATGATGGAAAACTCTTAAACTGTTTCATCTTTGCAAATGTGTCATTTCAGACTTTATGTCCAGAAAGACCTCAATAAATTGTAGAATATATGCTGGTTGTGATTTTGGCTGTAATTTTAAGTACCACAGCCAGAAATGACTTTAATTATTTGCTGTGTGATGGTGTGTGATTTGGGACCTTGTGGCTGCAAGCTGTAAGGTCCAAAATGACAGACCAGCACACGAGTATGTGTTGGTCAACTCACAGGCTGCTTGAGCTGGTCCTTGAGCCAGATGAGGTAACTCTGCAGACTCTTCCTCTCCATGGGTTCCTTGCTCCAGCATGCGATTTTGGCCACGATACGGGCAGACTGCATAGGCAAAACAAAATATCTTGAAATGTTGATTATGCAGCATGTTTCAATGTGACTCTGTGACAGAGCTATTATCAACATGTGTTTGTGCACTTGCTTGTACATCTCCCTATTCCACACTCCCTTGCCCTAGCAGCAGTCACAAACATTCTTTTCAAAGGGCTGCTGTAACCCAAAAAAATAATTAAAAAAAAAAACTGCAATGCACTTCAAGACACCTATTTGCTTATCCCTTAACTTTCTGATACACCCACTGCTTGAAATAAAATTGACTGATAGTTCAAGGGTGGTGCCAGAATAGCTTGGCGCCTGAGGCGCCAAGCTATTCTGGCACCACCCTTGAACTAAAACAGTTGATCGATCTCCTAATCTGTAATGTAGCCTTCATAGGACAATAAGAAAATGTTACAAAATCAGCCTCAGGATGTAATGGGTTATATACAACAGGCAACTGCATGCAGAACAACAGACCTGTTTCATTCTTTCATGTACTTAGTTCTTTCACTGGCCTTAGCCCTTGGACTGTGGGTACTGTACTGGTTTTTGTTGCAATGATTCCTGCAGGAATCAAGGTGACATAAACCGCCACTGAAGGGCAAAGGGTTAAATCAACACTCTCATGACTGACCTGATAGACAATAAATTTATCGTCACGATCCAGAAGGTGGAAAAATGGCTGCCACACAGATTCTTTTCGCTTCTTGGCGTATTCCTTGAAAATATCCACCCTCGACCTGTCCTCCTGTGAATACATTAAAAACAAATATAAATCACTCCCCCTTCATGAGTTCATCCTTATGCTGAGAATCTTTTTAGCCCTTTGGTAGTTGGCTGCGGTTTTTGTCGAGATGATACTGTTGGAATCATCACAACAAAAATCCCTACCGACAACCAAAGGATTAATGCAAGTACCGCACATGAAGTCCTTAGCAGGGACTGAGTCAAACATGCTCATTGAAGGGTGGTGCCAACATGACCAATCCACCTTCCACTGTGGCAACTCAAAAGTGAATGCATCAGCAAAGTCTTGATGAAACAAGAAAGAAAAAGCCATTATGGCTCACGTGTATGACTGATTTACAAAATATGTGTGACCTCTGTGACAATAAGTAAAGGGCTGGCAGCACCAGCAAAATGTAGTAGTATTGTGAGGACAAAATAGGCCGTGAGGCCTTTGCAAATGTCCTTTCTTTCTTTAGTTACTTTATGGGTCTGCTATGCAAGCAATTTTCCTATAAATCATTCATCATAGGAATAGAAAATCTCTTTAAATTTTGGTAATTCGTCCAGCTGGTTTTTAAAAGAATTTATATTAGATGCTTTTTTTTAATGAAACTGGTAAGTCATTCCAAACAATGGCAACTCTGTTAGTAAAACAAAACTTCCGCAGGTTAGTGTTGCAGTGCTGTACAAAGATTTTCCTTCAGAGTTTCGGGTTCTGTCACAAAATGGTGCTGCAAAAAAGTAGTTCCAATTTAGGTCGTCAATGCCATTATAAATTTTAAAAACTTGGATCAAGTCTCTACATTCTTTGACCAGCTTTGTTGCTTGACTCTGTACCCTTTCGAGTGCAACTGATTGTCTCTTTAAACCTGGGTACCATACAGTGTTTGCATATTCTAAATGTGGTCTGACTAGTGATTTATACAGTTTACTAAAAATGTCCTTGTCCAGATAATTAAAAGCTCTCTTAACCCTTTCATCCCTGAGTAAATAAGAAGTCTATATACCCTTCAGCCCTGACTTTATTTGAGAAATTTCTGTTGAAAATGGGTGTGCACTGTAAAATATTTGTAAAAAATACTTTACAACAGATATCCCCATAAAGGTATATATATATTTTTATATATGTACAGATTTGCCATTGGATAGACTACCGTTTTATGGATTTGACCACACTGTGTCACATGTGTCGTAATGCCTGGTGACAAAAATAGTGACAGGTGACAATAAACTTGGAAAAAAAACGTCTTTCGTGCATGACAGGTTGCTGGTACTTAACATGCATCACTAAATAGGGTGTCTGTTAGTGTGACACATAAGTGTCCATGCATTTCCAGCATGCCGATACAACATAAGGCCCCTACCTTGTCACCAGATATTAATGTTTACACCTGCCACTGATAAGGTATATCCACGGTCTAGACAACATGTAATAAGCGGCATCGAATGATGATCAGTGTGATGAAGCACTATGCTCGTGCATAGTGCTCACACAGTAGGATTAGTACGGTACGGGTTTTGTTAACGGTTTGTTTGTGCCAATAGTCCGGGTGGCATGAGGCTCTACGTGAGATCTGTAGACATGGTTAGCACGGAGTTTTAGTGAGTTCTGTTTAGTGAGTTCTAGGCAAAAGCTGTGTCTGTCAGAGGTCTAGTTTGGTTAGTGCGGAGCTAACCTGTCTGCTTGGACAGATGTGTTTGAGGTACCTAGCCCGCATTCCAAGACTCTGAAGCCTAGATTTCAGGTATGTTTCTATATATGTAGTATTGATAGTTGCTTAGTTAAAGACAGTATGCGTTGCTAAGAGTAATTTGCTTGTATAGTGTTGACCGGTTTGGTTTAGTTATGTTGGTTTAGAATTCAGTGAAGTAACCGGTGTTTTTGTATACAGTTGTTTACCGAGATAGATGACTAAAGGAATGTAAGGTGTGTATGTCTAAGCCGCTATGAAGATAGTACGTGGTTGGTTAAGCATAGTCTTTTCCAGTGTATAGAGTAGTGTATAGCAAGAGTGTTTGGCTATAGTCTGTTTCAAGATAGTGACAGAGATATGGGGGTGTTACGGAAATAGTTTATGAAGCACGTGTGTGTGTGTGAATGAACGTGTGAGTTATTTGTATCAGCCAGGTTACGTGACGTTTCTCATTGATCCAATATGTTGTGTGTTTAGCTAGTGTTACGTTGGGACTTTTGTTGTCTATTCAGAGTTCTTGTAAAGAGTGGAACGACGGACACCGAGACGTCGAGTCACAGGTGGGACCTAACGTGAGGTCATCCCTCCAGCTCTTCACTGAGAGTGAGTCTGACCGGGACCAAGACACCCAAGTCAAAGCGAGAACTGCGCGACAGTACGAGAACGAGGACGTCCGTGCCAAAGAGACAGGACGGCAAGAAGAAGCGTACGACGAAGGACTTTCACGCCTAGACGTGAGAAGGACCAACGTAACCAGGCAATAACATCAAACAGGTTGGAGACAGTGTGAAACTAAAACCTAGCCTGGCAAAGATATTGTGATTTGTGTGTATGTGATTTGGATGCAGTGGGGAAGGTGGAGTGTATATAGTCTGATAATCTTTTAAGCGTTTCTTTTCATATTGTATAAAGTCACTTTAGAAAGGGAGCCCGTGTGTTTGTTTTACCGCATGAATGCGCCCGTCTGAGTCAGTGGCGGTGTATGCGTCTGTTGCGTGAGAGTCTGTGCGTACGACTGTGGGCAAGTCTGCGTGCGTTACAGTGGTGACCCTGTTTTAGCGGTAGGTTAAAGTATCTGCGGGCGCTAGTGGGTAGCGATTGTAGGGTAAGAGCGTAGGGTGTTGATATTGTGAGTTTGCATTTTAAGTTTTGACGTTGATTTGGTTGTGATTTGTATTTTTACGTTTTACGTTTTGGGAAGTTGTTGTAGCAATCATGGAGGTAGACCCGGTAGAGGCTTACATTAAACAGGGTGAAAGGTTAGGACTTAAGGATGAGAAGCTTTTTGATTACGTAGAGAAATGTAGGGATAGGGAGGATAGGGTGAGAGAAAGAGAAGCTCAGAGAGAAGAAAGAGAAGCTCAGAGAGAAAGGGAAGAGAGAGAGAGTACTTCAGAAAGAGGAACTAGAGGTTCAGAAAGCCTTAAAGGTGAAGGAGTTAGAAGTTCAGAGAGTGAAAGACGAGAAAGAGTTGGAGATTCGTAGACTTAGAGAGGAGAAAGAGTTGGAAATGCAGATACAGAGGGAGGAGAAAGAGCTAGAAATTCAGAGAGAGAGAGAACAGAAAGACAGAATACTTAAGAAAGAGGAAATGGAGCTAAAGGAGAAAGAGAAGTACAGAGAGAAAGAGAAGAGAAAGAAAGAGCTCTTAAGAAAGAAGAATTAGCGTTTCAGAGAGAGAAGGATGAGAAGTCTCTAGCGTTTCAGAGAGAGAAGGATGAGAGGGAACATGTGTTAAGAGAGAGAGAGAATTAGAGTACCAGAGAGAGAAAGAAGAGAAAGATAGGGAGGTACAACTACAGTTAGCTCGGGATGCGGGGTCTAGAGCAGATAGTGATTCAGCAGGCCGGGGCATACGGAATTTTCCTAGACTGCCGATGTTTAAAGAGTCCGTGGACTCTATTGACGGTTTTTTGTGTCGTTTCGAGTCTCATGCGCAGGCGTTGAGTTGGCCTTCTGCCAACTGGCCCGTTTTGCTTTCATCTGTGCTTGAGGGTCAGGCCTTGAGTCTTTACCATAGCTTGAACGTTTCGGGGAACATAGATTACGAGACTTTGAAGGAGTGTCTTTTGCAGAAGTTCCAGTGTAATGCGGAAGGTTTTAGAGAACGCTTGAGAGCTTGTCGGCCAGAGACAGGGGAATCGTTTGTGTCGTTTGGCAAACGGTTGTCCCATTTGCTCGTACGTTGGGCCGAATTGTCAAAGATCGACCACACGTACGAGGCATTGTTCGATCTCATGTTGGCTGAACAGTTCTTTGGTAGCGTTTCCAAGGATCTAGCGGTATTCTTGAGGGAGCGTAACCTCAAGACTACGGACGAGTTAGTACAGAACGCGGAGGCTTTTCGGATGGCACATCCTACGAAAAACCTCGTGCGTAGGGCTGAGACTCCGCCAGTCGGGTTGGTCGCTGCTAACACAACTGGGGGTTACCGGGGCGTCAATACTTTACGTGGAGCCCAGCTGGTTAACGGGAGAGGTACTTTGCGTTTCCGACGCGGTGATCAAGGTAACAGCAATGGCGGTAGCGATCCGTACGCACGAGGAGAGACATCTGATCGTGGGTATGGTCGTGGTCGTATGGCGAATTCGGACACTCAGTGTTTTGCGTGTCATGCATACGGTCATTTTAGTCGTGAGTGTCCTAGCAGTAGTTCAGGGACTCAGTGTTTCACCTGTCAGGGGTACGGCCATCTGGCTCATCAATGTCCTAACAGTCCTGGTATGTTGGAGGGGGCGGTGCAGCCCACTCACGTAGCCAGTTTTGCAGTCCCGTCGGGGAGGAACCACAGCTGGGCGCAGTGTGTTCAGATGACGGAGGTGGTTGCCTACCGCTGGTGGACGGTGTGGTAAATGGATGTCTTGTTTCTGTTCTCCGTGACTCCGGTACAACGACCGCTGGGGTCAGGCGTAGTTTAGTGAGGGAGGATCAGTACACGGGGGAGACCCAGAGGGTAATTTCGTTCGGAGGAAAGGTAGAAGTTTTTCCTTTGGCGAAGATAGAAGTTGACACGGAGTTTTTCTCGGGTAATCTGATTTCGTGTGTCATCGACAAGCCGGTAGTGGATCTAGTCCTAGGTAACATGAAGGGTGTGCAGCCAGTCATCAGTAGAGTCGAGACGGTTAAGCGAGCTCAGGTTAATCGCAGTGTAGTCACATTGGTGGCGACGAGAGCTCGAAGTAAGCGTAGTTGGGAACAGAGAGATCATGTTATTTTGGTCCAGAATCAGGGGATCGGTCAGCGGGTGTGGCCCAAGTCAGGTTGGCTGGAGACGGCATACTTCTGTTGCGGACAGAAATGCGGCTCAGCACCCAATAATATGTAGGTAGATCGGAGATTGGAGTCTCGCGATTGTGTGTTTTGTGTGTGGGCAGCCGTTGGATCGTTTTCATTTCTGGAGGTTTTAGCGCGTTAGTTCTGTTTTTGTGTATGCAGTGCGATTCTCGAGTGTACGTTGAGGCTTAACGCTGTAATATTTTTGCTTTCTTGTGTTCTAGACAGTTAGTCCCTTCTTGTATTCTAGATAGTCAAAGTTAGTCTTGGTTTGTGATAGTGTACGTCGAGTAGTCTTAAAAAGAAACTCGGTCGTTTCTTTTTTTTCCCGAGGAAGGGGGAATTGTGATGAAGCTCTATGCTCGTGCATAGTGCTCACACAGTAGGATTAGTACGGTACGGGTTTTGTTATTGTTAATGGTTTGTTTGTGCCGATAGTCCGGGTGGCATGAGACTCTACGTGAGATCTGTAAGACATGGTTAGCACGGAGTTTTAGTGAGTTCTGTTTAGTGAGTTCTAGGCAAAAGCTGTGTCTGTCAGAGGTCTAGTTAAGTAGTTTGGTTAGTGCGGGGCTAAACTGTCTGCTTGGACAGATGTGTTTGAGGTACCTAGCCCGCATTCCAAAAGCCGCACAGAGACAACAAGAAGACAGCGCTATAATGTAGGCCTCCTGAGAGAAACTGGAGTTAGAGAAGAGTTTAAACTGGTGCTGTCCAACCGGTTTCAAGCGCTACAGGAGCTAGTAAATGAAGAGGAGGCGGTCACCACAGAGCAGCAGTGGAAGGCAGTTAGAGAGGCGCTGATCTCAACCTGCAAAGACACTGTAGGGTTCAGGAAACACCATCACAAGGACTGGCTGTCGGCACAGACCTTGAAGAAGATAGAAGTGAGGAAGCAGAAGAAAGCAGCTGTCAACAACAGTCGCACAAGAGCAGCCAAAGTAAGGGCACAGGGGGAATACTCGGAAGCCAACCGCGAGGTGAAGAGTAGTATCAGGGCAGACAAGAGGGCCTACACAGACAGCCTGGCAGCAGAGGCAGAAAAGGCAGCAGGCAGCGGCAACATGAAACAGCTCTACGACATTACCAGAAGATTGTCAGGCAAGTATGGCCATACAGAAAGACCAGTAAAAGACAAAGAAGGCAAGCCTATTGCAGACAGAGCAGACCAACTCGACAGATGGGCCGAGTATTTTGAAGAGTTACTGAACAGACCCAGCCCACCCGACCCCCAAGACATCCAGCCGGCAGAGACCGACCTACCCATCAGCTGTGACAGACCCAGCCGGGAAGAGATCAGAAGAGCAGTGGCATTCTTGAAGAACGGCAAAGCAGCAGGCCCAGATGGCATCCCAGCGGAGTCTCTGAAAGCAGACCTAGAGACAACAGTGGAGATGCTGTACCCACTGTTTGGAAAGATCTGGGAAGAGGAGGTGATGCCGGCTGACTGGAAGGAGGGGTACCTAATCAAGCTTCCCAAGAAAGGCGACCTCAGCAAGTGTTCCAACTACAGAGGAATCACCTTGCTGTCAGTACCAGGAAAGGTCTTCAACAGGATCATCCTGGAGAGAATGAAGAGCTCCGTTGACCCCCAGCTGAGAGACCAGCAAGCAGGATTCAGGAAGAACCGATCATGTACAGACCAGATCGCCACTCTCCGCATCATCGTGGAACAGTCTCTGGAGTGGAGCTCCCCGCTGTACGTCAACTTTGTGGATTATGAGAAAGCATTTGACAGTGTGGACCGAGAGACTCTGTGGAAACTCCTACGACACTACGGTGTACCCACAAAGCTCGTCCGCCTGATCAAGAGCAGCTACGATGGCATGACATGTCGCGTGATCCACGAAGGGCAGTTCACCAGGGAGCTCCAGGTCAGAACCGGTGTCAGGCAAGGGTGTCTGCTGTCTCCGTTCCTCTTCCTACTGGCCATAGACTGGGTCATGAAGATGACCACAGAGCACAGACGAAGTGGAATACAGTGGACACTGTGGACACAGCTTGACGACCTCGATTTTGCAGACGACTTGGCATTACTGTCCCACACTCATCAACAAATGCAGGACAAGACCACGAGGCTTGCTGACATCTCGTCCCAAGTGGGCCTCACCATTCACAAACAGAAAACAAAGACAATGAGGCTGAACGCAACCAGGGAAGAACCAGTCTTGCTTGCTGGCACCCCGTTGGAGGAGGTGGAGTCCTTCACCTATCTCGGGAGCATCATAGACAAAAAAGGCGGCACTGATGCAGATGTCAGAGCACGAATCGGTAAAGCCAGAGCAGCCTTTCTCCAGTTGAAAAAAGTGTGGAGCTCCAGAGAGCTGTCACAACACACCAAAGTCCGGATTTTCAACTCCAATGTAAAAGCAGTTCTCTTATATGGAGCAGAGACTTGGAGATTGATAAAAACCACAGTCAACAGAGTACAGACCTTCATGAACAGTTGCCTTAGAAGAATTTTGAAAATCCACTGGCCAGAGAAGATCAGCAACGTCAGACTCTGGGAGAGAACAGAGCAGATAACAGCAGAGAATGAAATTGGGCGAAGAAGATGGGGATGGATTGGTCACAGTCTGAGAAAGCCAGCTTCCAGTATCACTAGGCAGGCATTGTCATGGAACCCCCAGGGAAAGAGGAAAAGAGGTAGGCCGAGAAACTCCTGGCGTCGAGACCTCCAAGCAGACATCAAGAGACTGGGAACCACCTGGAGTAGAATCGAAGGAGAAGCACAGGACAGGAGTTGCTGGAGGTCTCTCGTCGACGGCCTATACCCGGGTAGGGGTGACAGGCGTAAGTAAGTAAGTAAGCCCACATTCCAAGACTCTGAAGCCTAGATTTCAGGTATGTTTCTATATATGTAGTATTGATAGTTGCTTAGTTAAAGACAGTATGCGTTGCTAAGAGTAATTTGCTTGTATAGTGTTGACCGGTTTGGTTTAGTTATGTTGGTTTAGAATTCAGTGAAGTAACCGGTGTTTTTGTATACAGTTGTTTACCGAGATAGTTGACTAAAGGAATGCAAGGTGTGTATGTCTAAGCCGCTATGAAGATAGTACGTGGTTGGTTAAGCATAGTCTTTTCCAGTGTATAGAGTAGTGTATAGCAAGAGTGTTAGGCTATAGTCTGTTTCAAGATAGCGACAGAGATATGGGGGTGTTACGGAAATAGACAGTTTATGAAGCATGTGCGTGTGTGTGAATGAACGTGTGAGTTATTTGTATCAGCCAGGTTACGTGACGTTTCTCATTGATCCAATATGTTGTGTGTTTAGCAAGTGTTACGTTGGGACTTTTGTTGTCTATTCAGAGTTCTTGTAAAGAGTGGAACGACGGACGCCGAGACGTCGAGTCACAGGTGGGACCTAACGTGAGGTCATCCCTCCAGCTCTTCACTGAGAGTGAGTCTGACCGGGACCAAGACACCCGAGTCAAAGCGAGAACTGCGCGACAGTACGAGAACGAGGACGTCCGTGCCAAAGAGACAGGACGGCAAGAAGAAGCGTACGACGAAGGACTTTCACGCCTAGACATGAGAAGGACCAACGTAACCAGGCAATAACATCAAACAGGTTGGAGACAGTGTGAAACTAAAACCTAGCCTGGCAAAGATATTGTGATTTGTGTGTATGTGATTTGGATGCAGTGGGGAAGGTGGAGTGTATATAGTCTGATAATCTTTTAAGCATTTCTTTTCATATTGTATAAAGTCACTTTAGAAAGGGAGCCCGTGTGTTTGTTTTACCGCATGAATGCGCCCGTCTGAGTCGGTGGCGGTGTATGCGTCTGTTGCGTGAGAGTCTGTGCGTACGACTGTGGGGCAAGTCTGCGTGCGTTACAATCAGTGTGTCTGTGTTGTGTCTCGTACACAATCGGATGGAAGTACCGGTGTTGTAAAGACTATACACATACTACACGTGACCAATGTGTGTCGTTGGGTGTCCACAGAGTTACCTACAGGTGCACCAAGGTGTGGCATAAAAAAAAAACGGAATATCAATTAGAACCTCCGAATTCAGCATTAGAATGAAGCTGTAATCATTGCCGTTGTCGATGCCTCAAACGGGGCAATCGCTCTAGCTGACACTGCCAACACATTGTTATGCTGCCACACGGTAGATAGGCACACATGTCCCAATACATCAAAGCTATCTGCTTTTGAAACCATGTCTCCAAACACAAAACTGTATCACTCCGAATATCTACACATCCACTCGCCATTTCGACCGTAATTCCCACGCTAGCGCCGCAAAACTGACTGCATACCACAGATGAACATATGTGCGTACTGTCAGGCCATGTACTGAGTGTAAACAGCATGTGTCAGTGTGAAGGGCGAGGTCACCACATGCACAGCGAGGCTCGCGCGTCACCTGGCGCGCGATACGAAAACCTGACACCACTGTAGCGGTTTGCCAGGCTGAACGGTATACGAGGCCGCCAACCGCTACAGCGGTTTGCCGGGTTCAAAGGGTTAACTACTCTAACCATTTTGTTGGCCTTATTGATACAGTTCTGAATATGGGGGTCAAAAGATAGAACTTTGTCGAAAACAACACCTAAGTCTCTTTCCTCCCTCCTCACAAGAGATGTTCGGCATCCTGTCTCGAAAGACAATGGGTCAGTCACTGGAGTGACCTCTCCAGTGCGCAAGCCTGGGCGAAGTGTATGGAGATCCTGGGATGCCCAGTCGTCAAGATCCCCCTCTCGGCCTCGCTGATGTATCCAAAGGAATGCAAAGCAGTACGTTTGGCACCAGTTTGGCTGCAGGAGCTGCCAGAACAGTGCGTGAATACAGGCAGCTGTCTGCCTTCGGGGCTCCACTCCTGATTTGAAGGGTTTACTCCCCCACATTTGGCCGTTGGATCCAACCTGATCTCCTCCGTCCTCTAGCCGTTGGCTGTCAGAAACAGCTCATCCGCCTAGTGGTGCAATGTGAACACCACCCCCTCACGTGGTTTAGCCCACCAGCTGAGGTGGTTTGCCAGGGTGTGGCGCTTGGAGCCAGCACGTGAGAGATTAAGGAGATGGATGAGGACCAGTGATGCCCGTCCGTCCTATTACACCCCAGATATCTCACAAGAGATACCACCTTTTTAATGTCGCTGTTAACTTTCATCAAGTAATCATGTTCAGGATTGTTCCTTCCAGCATGCAAGACCTTGCATTTCTCTACATTAAAATGCAAGTCACATGTGTTGGACCACTCTTGCAAGTGATCCAAATCATGCTGCAACACATCTTTATTGCTCGATTCATTATAGATTTTAGTATCATCTGCGAATATTTTGCACATGCTATTAACACAGTCTGGCAAGTCATTTATAAATATCGTAAATAATATAGGTCCTAAGATGCTTCCTTGAGGTATACCGCTCAGCACCATTGTCTGATTTTGAATCTCCAACCTTTACCACTTGTTCTCTTTCACGTAAGAAACTTCTTATCCAGTTGGAAATGTTTCCACATACACCATAGGCCTCTAGCTTCTGAAGAAGCCTAATGCCTTTCATGAGGAACAGTGTCAAATGCTTTCCTAAAGTCTAAGTATATGATGTCAACCGTTTTTTTGTTGTCAAGTAAGGAAGTTATATCATCCATAACCTGTAGTAATTAAGTAACACATGATCGCTTCTTTCTAAAACCATGTTGGCATTCAGTGTACATAGTATTCACAGTAAAATGATTAACGATCTTGTCTCGGACTATAGATTCTAAAACTTTACATACTATACACGTTAAGCTTACTGGTCTGTAGTTTGATGCATCTGACCTAGAACCTTTTTTTAAAAATAGCACTTACTTCTGCGGTTCGCCAGTCTTGCGGTACAATACCTGATTTAAGGGAAAATGTAAATAATGTGCAAAGTGGTTCTGCCAACTCATTACACAACTCTTGTAAAACTCTGGGAGGGAGGCAGTCTGGACCTTGCTCTTTGGAAGGATTTAATTCTTTTAGTTTTTTTTTTGACACTATCAGGAGTTATTACGATATCTGTTATGGTGCACCCATTCGATTTTAAACCTCTACCAAGCAACGGAACATTACTCAAGTTTCCTTCCACAAATACACTCGAGAAAAAATTATTTAATGTTGCTGCCTTTTCATGATCTGCTAAAGTGCATTTATTCCAGAATTATATAATTATATTTAGTTTGTTCACCTGTACATACTTCCAAAATATTTTGGGGTTCATTTTACATTTATCTGCAATATTTCTTTCATGTAATTTTTTATTACGCTTTATTAATTTATTACATTCATTTCTTAACTCATTCTACCCCAGACACACCACAGCAAAATAAAGATCGACCATGATAGTTCAAGGGTGATGCCAGAATAGACTGGTACCTATGGGCGCCAAGCTATTCTGGCATGACCCTTGAACTATCATGGTCGATCTGTGTCCTGCACTGCAACGCAGTCTTCAGAGGACGACTTCAAAATTTGGGGATTTCGGTCTTGGGGTAGAATGAGTTAAGGTAATATATCTTTGATAATCTCTTCCTTCTTGAGTTTGAAGATATCCTTTGTATAACTTGTATTTCTTTTTAATCATTCTTAAAATACCCTTATTCATCCAAGATGGTGTGGTTCTTTTATGTGATTTACTCTTCACTTTTGGGATGTGCATCTCCATACCTTTCAGAATCGAAGACTAAATTAATGCCCAGAATTTTTCCACTCCGCAATTTTCAGGTTTATATGCTCTGAGACTTTCATAGTCTCCTTTCCCAAGGTTAAGGGAATGTTTATTACTCTGCCTTAACCTTAGGTACATACAGCTGGAAGAGTAAAACATCGTGGTCACTCTTGCCAATGGGATCCAAGTGTTGAATATCTGACGTTAACAACTCGTCATTTACTAAGATTAGGTCATCTAATGTTGACCTCTGACCTTGCCGCACTTTCCATCCATTTTTCCACAATCCAAAATCCATTTTTTCTCAAAATGTAAGCATTTTTCATACATCTGTCAAGCCCCCTCTGACCCTTGAACTTTGTGATGAGTTGACTAAATTAGTATGCATAGGAATGGCTATCACCTACTGACCAGACCGGAGCAGGTAGTTATCTTCCGACTACGCACCGGCCATAACATTGAACTGGCATCTCCACACCAAGTTTGGAATTGGCCAGTCAGACCAGTGCCCATGCAACTCTGGTAGCATGACAACAGACCACGTCCTACAGACCTGCCTCACATTCACAACCCTCAGACGGAGACACTGGCCGGAAGAGACAGAGGTGTCCCGCAAGCTCTATGGAGGCCTGGAGGACCTGCGGCACACGGCAGCATTTACAGAGGAGACCGGGCTGTCCATATAAAAGAGTGTTCGAGGAAGAAGAAGAAGAAGAAGAAGTATGCATAGGAAGGTCATCTACCTTTGTGCTAAATTTGATTGAAAAATTTACAAAAATGTTGATAATACCTACAATTTTATAAAACAAATTGACAATTTACACATATTTGCTGACCTCTTGTGACCCTTGAACTTTCCGAGGGGTCATCCAAATTAGTATGCATAGATAGGTCTTACCACCAGGCATCTCTGTACCAAATTTGGGTATGAAGTTGTGAACAGTATTTGAGAAAAATGCATTTTTCTTTAAAAGGTATTTTTTCGAAAAATACTTACCGATGACATGACAAATGGGAGTGTCTACTACGTGCTCAAATTCTAGCCTACGAACCCGTTGTGTGCACACACAACCCGGGAGGCACTCGGGGAACCCTCCAGAGGGGCCAAGAGTTGTCTCCCGGACCTGCCTATCCGGTTCCGAGTCACCTGACTCGCCAGTCAGATACTAGGCTCACCAGCGGCAAGCGGGGCAGGTGGGAGGGTCCTCCGTGTCATGTCATCGGTAAGTATTTTTCGAAAAAATACCTTTTAAAGAAAAATGCATTTATTTCATCAAAAACATTACCGATGACATGACAAATGGGAGAATCACGAATAGGAGGAGGGTGCCGCCCCGGTACTACCGGAGACCAAGACCGTCCTCCCATTGCTAATTCCCAGGTAACGAGCTAGGTGCGTACCTACGGCGCCTGCTGCGCCGGGAGGGAGTGCTGTGCCACCGTGAGGTCCCCCAACAAGGCGAGGTTGTCTCGCTGTCCCGCCAGATCCCGAAGGTAGAAACGAGCGAAGGTAGATTCTGCTCGCCAGCCCACCGCGGCCACGATGTCCTTGACAGCGCAGTTCCGATCGAATGCGACGCTCGTGGCCATGGCGCGTACTTCGTGTGCGCGGATCTTCAGTCTCTGCGCTACGCGTGGGGAGAGATCCATGTATGCCGATCGTATTACCCAGCGCAGCCAGGAGGAGATCGTCTGGGCTGTGATATCAGTCTTGCCCTGGCGTATGGGCAGGAAGAGGCGGGAGCGCCCTCTACGGGTAACTTTGGTACGGCGCAGGTAGATGCGTAGGGCACGCACGGGATCCTGTCGCCGAGTCTCCGGAGAGCAGGCAGGCCCTCCCAGGGGCCGCAAGGTGATGATCTGTGGAGCAGTTAGGGGCGACCTTGTTTTGGCAATAAAGCTGGGGTCCGTTAAGAGCTGCACGGAGCGATCTGCCCTGAACTGGAGGCAGTCTGGGCGGGTAGAAAGAGCGTGTAGCTCGCTAACTCTGGACGCGGTGGCCAAGGCTAGAAGGAAGCAGGTCTTGCGTGTCACATTTGCCAGAGGGGCTAGAGCGAGTGGCTCGAACTGGGAAGAATTCAGCCACGTCAGGACCCAAGGTAGGTCCCAGCGAGGAACGAGAGAACGCTGAGTCGGACGTTGGAGGCTGAAGCTGGACATGAGGTCGGAAAGGTCCTTACAGGCGCCGGGGTCTGGAAGGCCGAGATGACGGTACGTGTCGGCGACCATGGATAAGTATCCCCTGATGGTGATGGGCGCCAAACCTTGGACCTCGAAGAGCCATAGGAGAAAGTCCGCTAGCTGTGGGTTAGTCAGTCCGGTGGGTAGGAGGCGACGGGCATCGCACCAGGCACACAAGACGCGCCACTTCCCTTCGTAAACACGCCGGGTGGAAGGCTTGCGGGCTGCAGCGATTGCCTCCACTGCTGCACCAGAGAAGCCTCGAGCGGTGAGGGTGCGCTGCACAACCTCCAGGCGTGAAGAGACAGGCGTTCGGGACAAGGGTGGAAGAGAGCCTGCCTGGGCTGCTTGAGCATGGAACGGGGCGTGGGAAGGCGCAGGGGAGGAGAGGTGGCGAGGTTGAGTAGGTCGGTGGTCCAGGACCGGGCCCAAGCCAGCGGGGCGACCAGAAGCAGGACTGCGTTGCTCCCTCGAAGTTTGTGGAGGACCTTGGGAATGAGGACTGTTGGGGGGTACGCGTAAGCGATGAGGCCGTCCCAAGGAATCGAGAGGGCATCGACTGCCCAGGCCAGCGGGTCTGGAATCGGGGAGACGAAGAGGGGAAGCTGGCGGTTCCACCTCGTAGCAAAGAGGTCGATTAAGGGAGTCTCCCAACGGGCGCAGATCATCTGGAAGATATCCGGGCGCAACGTCCATTCTGTGTGGAGCAACTGGCCGCGGCGAGAGAGCGAGTCCGCCAACACATTCAAGTGGCCCGGAATGTGTCGTGCGAGGAGTGTAATGTCGCGTTCCTCGGCCCAGCGCATCAAACGGAAGAGGAGCATACAGAGGTCGGGAGATCGGGTGCCCCCCTGTCTCTGGATGTAGGCCACCACCGTCGAGTTGTCGGAGAGGACGAGAAGCCGCTGGTTCCTGAGCTGGTTCTCCCAAACGAAGAGGGCTTGCCAGACTGCCTGCAGCTCTAACCAATTGCTGTGCTTGTCCGCAAACTCCGGGGGCCAGAGGCCGGAAGCCGAGGAGAATTGAGGAAGCAGGTGGGCTCCCCACCCCGAGAGGCTCGCGTCGACACACAGGGAGAGGTGCGGGGGAGGGGAGGACAAAGGGACTCCCGAAGCCAACCAAGCCGTGTCGGTCCAGCGTAGAAGGTGAGGGCGAACCAGGGGGGAAACCGGGACCAGGTGGGTAAGGTCGCCAGAAGAGGGTCTCCAGAGAAGCAGGAGGTGCAGCTGAAGGGGGCGGGCGTAGAGGCGACCCAGGGGGAGAAGGTCCGCCGCTGCGTTGATCAGTCCGAGGAGTTGAAGCCAAACTCGGGCGGGAGCTGCTTCCTGCTGAGCTAGCTGGTTGGCGAAGGTGGCCAACTTCCGAATCCGGGGATCCGGGAGGCGAACAACGTTGAGATCGGTGGCAAAATCCATTCCGAGATGAATGAAGCGGCGCGAGGGCGTGAGATCTGACTTCCCGACGTTGAGGAGGAACCCCAGTCGCGACAGCAGACGCATCAGAGTATCCCTGTCCTCTTCCAAGACGGACTCGACGTGGTTTCTCAGGAAGAGATCGTCGAGGTAGTTGGACATAGGGCTGAGAGACGACTGCCGTGCCTTGGCCATAACTGCATCCATCAAGCGGGTGAAGACCCAGGGGCTTAGGTTGAGGCCGAAGGGTAGGGCTCGAAACTGGTAAACGGTTCCATCGAACGCGAAGCGCAGATACCTCTGGGCGGCCGGATGTATGGGTACGTGTAGGTAAGCATCGGAGAGATCCAGGCTGACGGCGTAATCCATGGGTCGCACCGCGGTACGCAGGGCTCGGGCCGTCTCCATGTGGAAGGAAGGAGCCACGATGAAGTGATTTAGGGCTGAGAGGTCGATCACTGGGCGCCACTTGCCGCCAGGCTTGGGGACGACGAAAAGTCTGCTGTAAAATCCCAGCGAGTCTGCGCGGCGCACAACCTCTGTGGCATCCTTCCTCAAGAGAGAGTCGACTTCCCCCCGTAGGGCGCACTCCTTGAGCGGGTCTGCGGGGATCTCGGTCCACAGCGGAGTCGTACGCAGAGGAGGAGGGGAACGAAAGGAGATCCGTAGGCCGCCGGAAACAGTGTCTAAAATCCACGGGTCTTCTGGAATCAGTAATCACCACTCGTCGCTGAAGAGGGCGAGCCTGCCGCCGACTGGAGGACCCGAGACGGCCGGCGGAGGCGGAGGAGGGGAGGAGTCACTGAGCCCGCCCGCGCCCAGGGCGACGGGCGGGACGGGGCCAAGCGGGGGCGGGGGCGTTAGCTTGGCCGGGGCGACCGAAGGCGGGGCGACGGCGACGCAGGGACTGCAGCTGGGTTGTTGAGGTCGGGGCGACGGGTCTGGAGATCCGCAGGGGGCGACCCACGGCCTTGCGGGCTGACTGAAAGCGCCGAGGAACAGACTTGGGAGGCCACCTGTCCGCATTGGAATCCTTGACGGCTTGCCAGGTGTCACCAAAGAGAAGGGGTCCCCCGAGGGGGGCCCGACGCAGCTGGGTCTTCAGGTCGGCAGGCATTCCCCGGCAGGCCTGCAGGACAGCGTCGCGGCGGAGTAAATCACAATTGGCGGCTGCAGCCATAGCGTTGACCGAAGAGTGATACGCGGCGCGGCTGGCCGCTTCAGCGAGGACGAGGAGGTCGCCAAGAAGGGGGGTCAGGGACGGGTGCCACGAATCTTCCACGCGCCGGAGGAAGGCTTGCGTAAGGAGCTCCATGAAGCCGGCGCAGGCCAAGGAATTCCTGACAAGCGAAGCCGTCTTGTCCAAACCCGCGGGGAGCGCGCGTCTGAGTGCAGAGGCCCCACCCGCCTGAACCACGGCGGCTGGATCCACCGGAGGGAGAGGGCAGAGGAAGGCCTGGGAATGGCCGGCGTACCACTGCTGGCGGAAGTACATATCGAGGTCCGGAGGCCATCTGTGGTCCGAGAAGAAATTACTGTCTCTTGAGTCAGACAACAGGTGGGCCGAGAACACATCCCGAAGCTCACGAAAGGAGGGGGGCTGAGGGAGAGTCTTGAACTTCTTTACCTGTCTACCCGCGTCGACGAAGGCAGAAGGCTTCCTCTTCAGGGGGGGGGATGGAGGGCAGTCCGCTGCCGGAAGCGTGGCGGAGATGAGGCGAGCGACCTCGTCGAGGGCCAGAAGAACCTCTGTGCGGGAGGAGGCCGGTAACCCGTGGGCTGTCGACGCATCCGAAGGAGAGAGCGGCGAAGGAGAGCAGCTGAGACCTCCGAGGAGAACTGAGATGGAATCATCAGGGAGAAGACTCAACGAATCGTCGTCCACGCCGCCGAGAGCCGTCGAAGAGGGACGGCGACCGTGACTCCGAGAGCGAGCAGCTCGACGAGGACGAGGGGAGCCATAAGGCGCCGAAGCACGCAGGGGAGAGCGACGTCCGCGACGGCGACGCGACGCACTAGAGGAGCGGGAACGGCGGCGGCGACCAGACGAGCGACTACGAGCTGGAGACCGTGATCCTCGGGAACGAGGAGGAAGGAAAGAGGCTGGGCGAGGGGAAGGGGAACGGGCGGGACGAGGCAGACGGCGGGGAACGTGGGACGAACGCCGCGAAGAGGTAGAGCGCGAAGGTCCATGGTCCAGATGACGAGAAGAATCCCGAACTTTACGACGCTCACACGAAGGAGCGCGAGAGTGGTGGTCAGACTTCGATCGCAAGGAGGAACTGGACACAGGTAGAGGTGTGGTGAGTGTGCGCGAATGTCTCCGCGAGCCGGACTCTGTGGCGAGGCGGGCTCGCAGCGGCCGAGGGGGATCCAAGGCCTTCCTAGGAGACGAGTGGGGACCGGTTGACCATGGACGGCGCGAGGCACGTCTCTCCGAACTGACCTCTGTCTCGAGATGGGTTCTCTGCCTGTCGTAAGGCTTGGTCCAAGCGCGTTCCCTCCTGGGAATCCGCGCCTCGAACTCCCGACTCCGCACACTACCTTGCTGTGTCCGCTGTGGAGATCTTTCCAGACTGGGGCCATCGGGGGCAAGAGCGGTCGGTGTGTCTGAGATGACAGCCGGCACTTCCGCAGGTCTTGCAACAGGCACAGGTGTCGGGCGTTCACGTCGGTAGAAGCTCCAAAGTTGGACCCAGCGGAGCTCCGGCCAGACGGCGCAAACGTCACAAGAACGCTCAGATGTACAGCCGACACACGGCAGGCAGACCTTGTGCGTATCCGAGGGCCACTGGAAACCTCCACACTGCGTGCAGGTCATCAGGAGGGCACTGCAACACACCAAACAAACAACGTGCCGGTACGTGGTCGAGACCAACAGGGCTCGTCCTACCAAGGGGAACCGTACCGAACGATATGGACAAACGGGCTGTGCCCCCAGGCTATACTGTTATAGCGCCCGAAGCTAAGCTTGCGTCTTTAGAACAAAGCCTACCCCAGCCAGGCTGGAGAGGAATGTGCGCCAAACGACAATAGGTTTAGTTTAGTTTAGTTATTTGGGTTTAACGCCGCGCAGGGGACTAAGGCCATCACACGGCGGGCCAAACGACAATAGGGACGAAAGGCCGTGTCCCCCGGCAATAATGCTGTAGCGCTCTAAGCTAAGAGTGCGCTCTCGAAACAAGCATACCCCAGCCAGGCCGGAGATGCAACATGAGCCACGCGCCGCAGCTGGTTTAAACAATGCTCCCCGAAGGCTACCAGGGGAAGCCAGTAATTTCACCCCAAAGGGGAAAGGCGAGGGCACCAGGGCCCCGCCGAGCTAAGAGTCCCCGCTCAACAAAACCCACACAACCCGAACAAGGTAGAGTCCAAAGGCACAGGCCGGTACCCCGCCCGGGGACCGGCTCCGGGCCCAACTAACTATCCTACCTCTCTGCCGAAGCGGTAGCGGGAGAAGAGACGTCCATGTCGCCACCGGCGAAATGGCGGGAAGCAGCAGGTCCGCCAAGCGAAGCCAACCAAGGAGGACGCCAAGCGAAGAAGCGCAAGCGAAGCTGCAGCGAAGCAAGAAGCGAAGCAGAAGCGAAGCAACAGGCGAAGCCAAAGTCACGGTGAACTCGAGCACCAAGACCGACCGGTCGAAGGGAGCGCGAGGCTAGAACACGTCCGAAGGTCGTGAGCCTACGTAGCTGACTGGCGAGTCAGGTGACTCGGAACCGGATAGGCAGGTCCGGGAGACAACTCTTGGCCCCTCTGGAGGGTTCCCCGAGTGCCTCCCGGGTTGTGTGTGCACACAACGGGTTCGTAGGCTAGAATTTGAGCACGTAGTAGACACTCCCATTTGTCATGTCATCGGTAATGTTTTTGATGAAATAAAACATCTTTTGTCAAAATATGGCTATTTTGGACCTATTTCCTGAGCTCTTAGTCTTAACCTTTCCGAGGGGTCATCCAAATTAGTATGGATTGATAGGTCTTACCATCAGCTATCTCTGTAGCAAGCTTGGGTTTGAAGTTGTGAATAGTATTTGAGAAAAAACATCTTTTGTCAAAATATGGCTATTTTAGACCTATTTCCTGTGCTCAGGTGACCCTTGATCTTTCCAATGGATCAACCAAATTAGTATGCATAGAAACGTCTTACCATCAGGTATCTCTGTAGAAAGTTTGGGCTTAAAGTTGTGAATAGTATTTGAGAAAAAATAAATTATGTAAAAATATAGCTATTTTTGACCTATTTCCTGATCTCCTGTGACCTTGACCTTCACGAGAGGTCACTCAAATTGATATGTTTAGAAAGGTCTTGCCACAAAGTATCCTTGGGCCAAGTTTGAAGACTGTGGCTTGATTAGTCTCCGAGAAAATGCCAATGTTAAAGTTTACCACGGACGACAGTGGACAGGATGACCACTAGCCCAGAACATAGACTCACTTTTGCTTGGCACGTGAGCCAAAAAGCTTTTCACAGCTGTCCACTTTCAGCACCTTGTTATTTTGTGTGTGTGTGTGTGTCTGTCATCTCCATTAGCCCCTAGACTGCCAGAAAAATGCAAACACCAGGCAACTGCAAGAAGCAAAGAACCACATGAGCCACCACAGATGCAGAGGCTCATGAGGTTCTGTGCCTCTTGCTGGGCCTATTCTTATGCATGCTCTTGGATTAATAGGAATATTCAGTGCAAACTCTGCCCTGCTTTTAAAGACACACTGGCTGAGAATCAGTAAAAAGTTCTTGCTGAAGCATCAGTGATGGGCACAAGCACTATCAATAGATCATCATCATAATCATTATCATCATAAACATCAAGAACAAGCTGACCTGCAGAGCATCATCCAGCATAGTCAGAATGTACTGCAAGGTCTGGTCTTTGGCGATCTTCTCAATCAAGTTTCGGAAGATGGCAGCAAACTGAAGCAGAAAAATAATGATAAAGACCATCAATACCATCAGTGAAGTTTACTTCTATTCAGATGAGATACCAAGCAAATTACAATATTGTTCATTATGATCAAGTTAACACTTACAGAACATACAACTGGTTCATCATAGATCAAAGAGGTGACTGCCAAGCATATAGAATGTAAAGAACATCCAACAAAGAAAGGAACAAACTTAGAAAAGACAGTTACAACACAACCGTCTTTTCTAAGCGTGATACTTTCTTCGTTGAGATGTTTTTGGCTCATTATAGTTCTGAATACATTGTACACTACAGGCTAGCAAATGACCTTCATCAACGTTCTTTGGTGGAAAAGAGCTTCTGCAAAAAATAAATACTTAATAAAACACACTCCAGTGGCTGCTATAACTACTAAGTATTCAAGACCTTTCCAAATCTCCGATAGTTGACTGAAAAATGCAGAAATTTTGCTTTAACCTATTTAACCTCATGGCAACATTTCCAAATTTTGGTGATGTCACTTAACAACCATGTACCAGTGGCAGGAGAAGGATGGACCATGAAAATTCAAGGTTAGTGCCTGATTAGCTTGGTGCCTGATGGTGCAAAGCTAGCTGGCTCTACCCTTGAATTATCATCGATCTATCTCCTGCTCAATTGTGTCAGGCTAAATGGGTTAAAAACAGCGATTAAAAACAATTGTGAGAGTAAGATCATTCAGTCTTGACACACAAGATAGATCAACCACATTAGTGCAATGGTGATGTCAGATTAGCTGGGTGCCTATACGCTCCAAAAACCTTGGGCTATCATTGCTGATTTGTATTCTGAACGGTCATGTTTTTTTTTTTGCTGCTTGGCTTGACTTCGCGAACGAAGATTTTATAGGAGTTGCCCACGACGTCTGCAGGCTTGTTCGTGGCTGCGGAGGCCAATCCGAGACAGGCAGGTTCGACCGCAGTGGCTGCAGGGGAAGGTATGGCCAGGGTTCTGAGCTGCGGCATCTCTGTTTTTTCTCCTGAGCCGCTTGTCCTTAAGGCTAGCTCTGTGAGAGTCCTCAAAGGAGACAGCTGCCTTGTAAATGGTGGAGCGCCAGGTGTCACGGTCCGCAGCAAGCGAAGACCACTGGTGGTGGTCGATTTGGCAGGCACTAAGTGACTTCTTGAGACAGTCTTTGTATCTCTTTTTTGGTGCCCCTCTGTCACGGTGTCCAGTAGCAAGCTCGCCGAACAGGGTGATCTTTGGTAGGCGATGATCCTCCATCCTGGAGACATGCCCCGCCCATGAACGGTCATGTAGCTAAAAGAGGAAAGCTCACAAATCTGGGAATTTTCACCTCTGGGCTAAATTATGTCATTCTCTGGACAATTATACCTGCATGGGATTGGTGGAGATCAGGTTGGCTCTCTCCTCTGGCCCGACTTTGTCAAAGTTGGTAATGAAGTTGTATACATCATTCGAGATCATCTGGCCACTGAAATAAAATAAGATTATCACAAAAACATAAAATTAAAGGGAAAGGAGTTTTCTTGACAGGATCATGAACAAGAATGAAAACAACCCTATAAGCAAAGGCCATCGGGCTGCAGTCTACCTGCACACGGTTTTGCGCTGGATAACTGTGGCCAACACTGGCCTGATAATCTTTGGTATACTGGGTATGAATCATTTGGTATGAATCACAAGTTAAAAACAAATGCACAGTTAATAAACGCTGAAAAAGTTAGGCAGCCATGCGCAGCTAGGCTATCAACATTCAAAAGATAGTAGCCTTATTTCCCCATCAACTGAAAAGCTGGATTCTGAGGTCGTAAGCCAGGCTACCATTACAGAGTTTCAACCCAAAGCTTTTTCAAGCAATCATGGGTTACCAGGCCACCCTTTTTATCAGTCCTGAAATGGTGTAAACAGTCAACTTCATTTCTAACAGTCGGATTTAATACAGTAATTGAATATCATGCTTTTTGTTTGAAACATTAGATTATGGAAGTGGCTATTTGGACGGCGCCGTCCAAGCAGCCTGTAGGCTATTTGGACGGCACTTGTAAAGGGAAACTACTCCGCAAGTAACAGGCGGTGTTGACTCGCGAGCATAGGGACATGATTTACAGTTTGTAAAAATGTGTATCACATCGCACACTATCCAAAGCAATGGCCTGTTTTTTCGGCCAGCCGTACACACTTGAGCGACACAAGTCAGTCTGAATTTTTATGTCTAGTTCATGTGTGTTTCGTGGAAGTTTTGCTTTAAATTGCCGGTACACCTCATCGTCAGGGGACCAAACCGTGGAGATGAAAATTTAGATGGGTGTTAGGAATGGTCCTTGATTACGTAACCGCCGGGCCTGGCGTTGACTGGACTAATACCCCATGACCACCTGCAAGACATGTGGCCTTCTGGAGTAGGCACATGCATAAATGTATGGAAAGCCTTGCAAACAGAAGACCAAACAATATAGCCCTATATCCCGAACACTTAAACAAAACAGTGTCAGTGTCGACTCAAAAACTGACCCATCGCAGTCAAAAGAGAGATAAAACAACCCAGCGGGAACTTCATCTCACGGATGAATTTATGTCTGTTCCCTCAAGGACGAAAGGATCAAGGCCTCCTGTTGCAAATACTGCACAGCCAGCCTCTCCTCGTTCAGTACAGCCTGACGCCGGACCTCAGACCACCATAGGCTCTGGCCTGCGGACAAGGCGATCTTCACAAGTGCCGTCCAAATAGCCTACAGGCTGCTTGGACGGTGCCGTCCAAATAGCCACTTCCTTAGATTATATCCATTTGTATGAAAATATTGTGCCCATGGCATTTTGTTGTCTTTGAAGTTTGCTATGACATATGATCTGGCAAAGCAAAAGAATCAATCTGAACGCATATAGATCTACGTAGTATGAAAAACATCAAACAAAATGAATAAAATGCCCTTACGTGAGATATGACTGCCAGTTGACAGTATTGTTGCGAACATCATTTGCTCTCTGCTGCAGGATACTTGTTGCAGCCAGCGCCCCTTTAAAGAATTAAGAAACAAAAACATTATGATATAAAGAATATGATATTGAAAGCAAAACTCGGGTCTCAGTCTTATTATTCCTTCTTTGAACTTTTTTTTTTTTTTTATAAATCCTTATTATTAAAGTTTTTAAACTGCATGCTACTACTAGAGTATCCCCCACCAAACCTTCACCACACAAAACGTGCTATATTATCAAAAATTAATAATGATGTTATGAAGTCCAGTTTTTCTCTTCGTGTGGGGACAGCGAGTGTGCTGTGACTGAGTGCGTGTTTACATCGAGAAGTAGAAATGTATCATTACTATCAAGTAATTGAAATTATTATTCATTGAAACGCGTATTGAGCATAAATTATAAGTATACTATTTCTGACTATTTAAAAAGCGCATTTGAAAAGATGCACAGTCCTCGTTTCTTCACCATTTGTATGCTCTTGCCCACTATCAAATGCACAAGTGAAGAAAATAAGATGGGCACGGACGCAGAATTTCTTACCCTTTTCGAGGTCGTCCATTTGAGTTAACTTCTCAACTGCCGACATTTTCGATGATCTGATGCCAGAGCTTTAAATACGAAAAGAATGATCTTCAGATTAATTATACTTTGGTCACAAACCGTTTGTAAACAAATCTACGATCAGCCTTCCAAATGAGTAGCAGACATCATAGATCATGTGACATGAAATGTCGTTTCACGATAAACTGCGAGGCGAGGTTTCGACCAATCGACCCTCTTTCCTTGGTTTGTTGAAATATGGCTGCCGACATGGACGAGTCGTATCTTGACCTGAGTGATTTTGAGTTATCCTCAGTAATACAGTTGCAGGTATGAGTATTTTCATGTTTTCAGCAATAGAACAATTTTGAAAAGCAGACTGGTAAAGTACAGTGCTATACAATGCAATACAGCACAACTTTGCAGAGACGTAGCGGGCATGAAAAAACGCAAACTGAAGGTATGGGCATGTCGCGCTCAGCAGGGCTTGCCAAAACAATCCTGCAAGGCACTATGCAAGGAGGACGAAGGAGAGGAAGACGGAGGAAAAGATGAGAGGACAATGTTTCAGAGTGGACAGGACTGAGGCTGGGTGATACGCTAAGAATGACAGAGAGGAATGGAGGGAGCTGGTTGCCAAGTCATCAGTGGTGCCCCAACGGTCGGCAAGAATACGGGATATAGATAGATAGATAGCGGGCATGAGAAAAGTAGTCCGGCGGTACCAGAGAAAGTCGGAAAGTTTTAAGGCTATTTGAGGGATGATGGCGACCAGAAGCTTATTTATTGATACTAAAATGTTAACTCTATTTAAAAACAAACAAACATTCACATCCAAAGACAGACTTACCTATGATGCTGGCTTGGAATCAAGAATTGGGAAATGTCACAATTGTTTAAATCCTTCAAGTGGTTATGGGTAAACCAGTCAATTAGTAAACAAACTCGCCTTTCTGTAGTACAACATGTCAGAGTTGAACTTTGTAGATGAGATTTGTGAAACAGAATTAAAAATGAGATATAATCCATGAAGAAATGTTAAACAGGTTGAAGGAAAATTGCTCATTGTGAAAATTTATAATTTAGTACAAAATTAATTGTTTTCGGGGTGAAAGAGGGGCCGTGGACGGACCCAGTGCTTGATTTGCTCTTATTAATGGCAAAACATTAAATTTACCGTTGCCGCTGTTTGAATCAGCAGTTAAACTTTCCAGTTTTTTTAGCAGAATTCAGGAACAGGTACTGTACAGAGAGACGTGTATACTATGAAAAACAAAGTTAGCTGTTTTTCACAGCTGTGGTTGCCATATTTGGAGTTTTTGTAAGATAGTGAACATTTGTTACCTTTTCTGTTAACTTCTGGTATTTTGTATAGACTGCAGTTGGAACCTTTTTGTCCTGATATGGTTCATTATCTCCGAGATATCCCGTTATTTTATTGGCTGAAATTCTGACAATGGTCTGTTATCGATACACGCATGCAGACATTCACAATACACGCTAAAAGAACACGTTTTCTCTCTCTCTCTCTCTCCCCACAAACACACGCCACTTTAGTTTAATCGTGCTGAAATAGTTTATTATCATTGTGTATGTGTGTACATGTTGTATTTGTATGGTATGCACTCTTTATGTTTTCTTGTTTCTATTTTGAAAAAAGTTTAAATAAATAATTTTAAAAAGCTAAGAAAAGAAAAAAAGAAAGCTTTGTTATTTTGTATCTCCTGAGTCAACTTTGATAGCACATGTTTGAGTTGCACAGGATTTTTTAAGCACATTGGTTCTTGACACATCCAGCTCAGAAAATGTCCCCAAAACTGTTTGCCTGCATGCTGCAGAAGCCACAAAGTTGTTGGCAACACGAATCAAGTTGAGTGAGTCAGTTTTGGACTTGTGGATGTGAAGTACCATTAAATGGTTCAATAGAGCCTCGTGCTTGAGTGATCTTTTTTGGGTAAAAAGGTGTCTGTAAATCACACACCACTATGTTATGGCTTGATGTGACCAATCGCATACCCTTATGACAATTCACAAATCAATCACGTTTTGTGTTAGCTGTTATAGGTGTATTTCGGGCATGTTTAAGCCTTTATTGGCTAAGGGCTGACTTCATTAGTGTGCTGACCCTTTTGCATAGCTGCCAACCCTCCCGATTTTATCGGGAATTTCCTGATTTTTGTTCAATTCCCGATTCTCATGCGCAGCAAATTTCCATCCATTCTGCGTTTGTTCCGGTTGCTTCGAAATTGCCCTGGTCTGGAGCACACGCTCAACGATTTTCACAACTGGTATTTTCGATTTTTAACAAAATCATGCCTCCAAAGAAGCAGAAGTGGTTGGTGAAGTTCCATCCAGGCTACAAGCGTTCCTTTCCTTACATCGACGAATTGAGAAAGGGCAAACACTTTGCCTTTTGTAAAATGTGCCGGGCAGACATAAACATCGGTCACGGCATGATGATTGCCAAGGGAAGCCTTGTTGGAGCCTGCCACAAGCAGTCATTTAGCAAAGACTTGCTCCTGAAAGCCAAGTCTGCAACAGCAACAATGGTTAAAAAGAAGAATGAGACTGTTACAGCAGAAACTGAAAGCCTGTGACACTGCCCGCCTTGACTGATGATCCTCAACATGCAAAGTTTTGCAAACCTTAGACTGCTGTAAATATATATGTACATGTGAGAAGATGGAGAAACACTTCATTTTTATGATTTTTTTTTTTTTTTTTTAGCGTTTGTCTGCTCTTATCAGTTTGACAGCAATGAATGAGAAGACTGAAAACACTTTTTTAAGCATGTTATTTGTGAATTATTAATTCTGCACTTGAACAAAACAACTGCACCCTAGATTGTGTGAGTATTGCCTCTCTCTCTCCCTCCCTCCTGTATGTTATTATTATATTATTTGTAATATTATGTTCTAAATATTATATCATAATGTTTATTTTCTGTCTGTGGGCCGTCATGTGTGAAGTGTGTCTCGGCAACTCAGGAATTTTGTTGCCTCAGGTTTGGCAGCTATGTTTTTGTTTTTGTTGAGTAAACCTTTGTTGTTAGGTTTTTATGGTAGTTTGTTTTGTGGTTCATTTTGTATGGTCAAAGAGATGTACTCTCACTCACACTATCACTTGGAAAGGCTAGTGGAGAGAGGTGGTGTGTTCTTTCCTTAGTTTTGATTTTTGGTCGGTCAGTTCCATGGTTGTCTGTGGTGTTTCGGGGTTCCGACTAAATATTCTTAGTGCCTGTTGATCATGTAGGTGTACAAAGCTTTGCTGTATCTGCCCTCTTTAAAATATTCTAATGGTCAAAACTTAAGGGCCACTTTTTATCGCAGATGCACCGACAACACCACGCAAATAATGTAACAATACTTGGAGTCTGTACTTTGCTATTTATGCAGTAACAATTTCATTTAAATTTTGAGTAAATCAAGCAATTGTAACAGCAGTACGTTAGAATGTTCACCCACCCTTCATTTAAAAAGTCACACAAGATTGGTCCAGTCAGTAGCGAGTGTACCCACCGTTTGCAGCCAAGCATTCAATGCAGCGTTGACGCATGGAGTTCACCAGGGTGCGGAAAACATGTGGGATCGCTTCCCACTCTTGATGCAGGAACTGAGTCAGCTGGGGGACGCCTTGAGGTGGGGGTGGTTGCCAGTGTACAGGATGCTCATCGGTCGATGCATACAAATTTGAAATGACACATTGCTCTGTCAGTGAGCCGGTCATATGACATTCATTTTTTAGACAGTCACTGAGACCCGTGCCGAGTTAGTTGGCCTGTGAGAGAGAGAGAGAGAGAGCTATGGCCAGCTAGCTGATGCTCTAGTGCATTGTAGGCCTACTCCTCAATGAGCAGAGTGCATCCTAAAAATTAGGGAGGCTGCGGGAGGCCAGCCGCCAACAGTGATGGGTGACACTTGCCCCCTCTCTCGAGCAAATGTAAACAATACTCTAAGAATGCTTTCCACCTGTAAGAGGCATACATACTCATCAGTCCCCAAGGCTGCATTAACTTTAAGTCTCTTGTTGGTCTCATTGACGCTGATTTTGATCCTCGGAGTCGGTATGAGGGTGCCACAGGGGTCTAGATGCCTGTAGCCAGTTTTTTTTCATGCAGTTCAGCAGTTCACCTATTCATGATAGATGTGTATAGAATTAAAGGGAAATGGCTTTAATGTTGTCAGTGCTGCCAGCTCATAATTTTTGCAGAGATATGCGTATTTTTAGATGATGTCCAAAATGTTGTAATGTAAGATGTTGTATTGATGTACCAGTGGTCACTCGTGCTCACACATATAACATTTGTTCTTATTTCATGGTTACACAATCAGTGACTCGATCTTGCTTGTTCGCGTCTTGTAGTTGAAGTCGACATCATGTAATTACTTGTATACTGACAACCACAATCTGTGTCTTGCTTTGTTTGTTGTTTTTTAGGAGAGGGCGGAGGGAGGATGTGTCTCATGACAATTTGACAAAAATGTGTTGTGGTTGGTGTCCTGGACACTAAAGCTTGAATCATCACTAGTACTGCCAGAAAACTGGTTCTTGTTGCTGAAAACCATTGTGCTCGTACTGCATTGTAATTCAGTGCTTGTAAGTGTTTACTGAAAAAAGCATATTATATGTAATGGAAGTCATTGAAACACAAACCTGATTACATTAGATTGCAAAATAGCAAAAAAGAAATAAAAATCCGAAATTGCCAAATTTACTTATGTTTGGTATTTATACACTAAGTATAACAAGCGTGATGAATGTTACCAGTGCAAGAGTGAGTTTCTAAAGTCTGCAAGAGGCATAGACTTTCAAAAGTCCTCACCACCTAAGGGTCGTTATGAGAATCTATGCATATTGCTTGAGATTTTATCCGATAGTGTTACTCAAACTGAGGAAGTGGATGCGGACTAACGATTATAATCCACATCAGCAAGAGGCACAGATCCTCATGAGTCACCTCTGCCCACGGGTTCATGAAATCTACGCCTCTGACTGGTGCCATTCATGCTCATGTTTCTCAAACTGAGTCTAACTGAAAACAGCCTTGACTGTAACCAAATGGCAGGCAAGCACCGCGAAAACATAAACAGTGAGAGTCTGGGGCCCAGTTACCAAGATGTGTTGACAAGTTTGACAACTGATCAGACTACTAGACCACGCCCACAAACAACACATGTGATTGAGGTAGAACTGTACATCGCAGTTGATAACTTGACACCGAGTAGCCCGTTCAGTAGACACAGCGGCTGCGCTTCGCTTTGCAAGCACCCAATCAATTTCAACCTTTTCTCGATTATGATTGGTGGCTCACAAAAACAACGCATAGCTGAACAGGTCAATTTTGCGCAGACATCTGCAGACTGTGCGTCTGCTGATGTCAACGTTTGCAGCTTGCATCAGTTGACGTCGCAGGGTGATTGACGTGACAGTTCGGTCGCGCAGAGCTGCCACACAGAGGTATCTGTCCTACCTTCTGCTGGTGCAGCGCAGGCGTCCTGAGCAGTGTCGTCGTTCTGCCCTTCCAGTTTCTTGGAATCTTGCCAGCAACCTCTGGATCACTGAATGGGACACCCCAAGACGTCTCCCAACTTCTCGTCTGGAAATTCCATCCTGCAACCATGCTAACGCCCGGCCTTGATCTACTGGCGTTAGGCTTCGTCTTGGTGGTATGGTTAGGAAAGTGACAATTATGCTCCTTCTGTACCGGTATTTGTAGCAAAACAGAAGTGCTCAGTGTTTACGACTGACCCCTTTAGCACGTGCATCACGACTTTACCAAGTTTTTCCACCTGTTTGCCTTTGGTACGCTTGCCAATATCGCACAGCTTTTGAAAAAACAGACAATGTTTCATGTGCATTTGACATGTTCGTGAAAATTACTGTCTAAGGTCAACTTTTAACTTATTTGGATCAAAAGAACATTGTATTTTATTAGCGTACTTGCGACGATAAACAATGACACCAAAAATTGGGGTGGCCCTTAAGTTTTGACCATTAGTATGAAGAGGTATTCTAGTTGTTTCCTTGCTCCCTTATCTCTGTAAAAGCCCATGAGCTCGACCCATTCAAAGAATATTTTGGGGTTCAGTCCATTGGAGAAGATGAATGCGGCTAGTAGGAATCTTTGAAAGTGTGGGAGATTTTTCGTCCACATGTATTTTCTTATTTTATTCGGCCATTTGTGTGCTGGTCCTATGATTTCTTAGATGGCGCTCCACAGATCAAAGGTCTGTCGGTTTTTCTGTTTCTGGTTCATTTCGTTTTCTTTTCCCCGTTGTTTGGGGGGACCTTGTATTGGTTGCGGTGTGGCGCATAGAAATAAGATATTTCCCATGCCAGTTGGTTTCTTATTGGGAGGTCGTTCTGCTTCGTTTAATTTGTCATGAGGCTGTTTCCGTTTGGAGTCGGCGTGCGGCTTTTAATTTGATTGAGCTAGTGGTGCCTCATATTCTTCTTTTTTCTGCTTTTTACCACTGCTAAATTGGTGGAGCTAGTGGTGCAGAAGTCTGTTGTGTTGATGCACTTCGGCCAGTAGCTTTCGTACTTGGGCCGGCGATTTTGACACTTTTCTGTTTACCAGCCACTGCTAAGTGGTGCACTGAGCAAGTGGCACAAACAAATGTTGCCATTTTTGGTAAACATGAATACACTTACGAAGTTTTGACACCATGACAGGTTTGCTCTCTCTCTCTTTTTCTTTTTTTTTTTGTCCAAAAAATACTCCGGAGGTCTCTGATTGTTATAAAGTTGAGCACTTCGGGTGCCATGTTCTCTGACACAGTAACCAAGCGTTGAGTTCATCTTGGCTAAATTTATTCAGGGGATCTAACTGTTGTCTGTCCAGCGCTGTGATTCCCCTTGGTTTGAGTACTGACAATTCTGCCAGCGCTAGCCTCACCTATCTGGTTTGTGAGTAAATTTATTCAGATCTATTCAGGTTATTGTTTTGTTAAAAAGTACCAAAAAATTATTTAACAAAAAAAAAAAAAAAAAAAAACCACGACAACAACAACAAACTTATTAGAAATGATATTTGCACGATTTCATATGCTTCCAGGCAGTATGCAGGCGATGGCTGGCTCAGAGACATCTCAAGCAGGCACAAAAAGAATATGAAGGCCTGGTGCGTGAACTGGATGGACCTTTGTTCACAGTGGCATGGACAGGATCCAGTGTATTAAAGCCGGTTGTTACAAGACTGTCTAAGAGACAGAAACATTTGAAAGAAACGCAGGACAAAAATGATCCGGAGTGTGATGACCAGCAACTTGTGAAGGGTGAAAATGCCACAGTTACTAGTTTTACTGTTACTCGCACTGTAAGCACGTGCAACCATAACAATAGTAACAGTTTACCATTGCATACAAGTGCAGTTTCCCCCTTGCACCCAGCAGAACGATCTAATCAGGAGGTACAGACTGACTCAGAAGTAGTGCAGGCCAGCACCCATGCAGAAAAACAGCAAGTGAAAGCCGACCATGTGTCAAGTGGAATAGCTCCTCACGAAACAGGACAAGATGTTGTTCTTCCCACATGTGAACATTCTGCCCACATTCAGCAAACTGCACCACAGTCTAGCATTGGTCACACTGAAGTTGCTTTGAAAGCTGCAAAGTCCCATCTGTCATATTCTGGAGATGGTACATATTTTCAACCTGTGCTTGGTCCTGAACATACAAAATGTGAAAAGTCTTCAGAGAAACATTTTCATCATGATCTGGAAGACATCAACACAAATGATAACCGCAACATAAATAATAACAGTTTTAGCACGCTTCATGATGGCAGAGAGGAAAGAGCTCAGGACCGATTTTTTCCTCCTGAAACACTGGAGGTTACCTCCATCCATGAACCACAATCCATTGTAAGTGAGGTGAGCAGCAGAGCAACATTTTACAGTTTACATGGTGACCAAACATCAGTGTGGGACAGCAGCAGCAGCATGTGGCGGGAGCATCATCCTGGTAATGGTGAGAACTTTTACACTTTGGACCAGACTGCCTTTTGTAATCTTACGCATTAAGTGAGTCTGGGCCAATGGGCGTCCATCTATCGTCTGTCATCCGCCCGCCGTCATCCGTGGTAAACTTTAACATTGGCATTTTCTTGGAGACTATTCAAGCCACAGTCTTCAAACTTGGCCCAAGGATACTTTGTGGCAAGACCTTTCTAAACATACCAATTTCAGTGACCTCTCACGAAGGTCAAGGTCACAGAGGATCAGGGAATAGTAAAAAATAGCTATACTTTGACACAATTTATTTTTTTCCTCAATTATACTATTCACAACTTCAAACCCAAACTTGGTACAAAGATACCTGATGGGAAGACCTTTCTATGCATACTAATTTGGTTGATCCCTTGGAAAGGTCAAGGGTCACAAGAGCTCAGGAAATAGGTCCAAAAAAGCCATATTTTGACAAAAGATTTTTTTTTCTCAAATACTATTCACAACTTCAAACCCAAACTTGCTACAGAAATCTATCTGTCTGTCTATCTATCTATCTATCTATCTATCTATCTATCTATCTATCTATCTATCTATCTATCTATCTATCTATCTATCTATCTATCTATCTATCTATCTATCTATCCCGTAGTCTTGCCGACTGTTGGGGCACCACTGATTTGGCAACCAGCTCCTTCCATTCCACTCTGTTCTCTGCCATTCTTACTAAGAATCTTAGTTTGTTGCTCAGCTTCAGTCCTGTCCTCTCTGAGATATTGTCCTCCCATCTTTTTCTCTGTCTTCCTCTCCTTCGTACCCCACCCGGGTCTGCCCTGGGGGACTTGGGTGGGGTTAGGTATTTTTTAGTTCCCAGGGTCACCCTGGTCAGCCCCACAGGGTGGGGTTTTCTCTCTATTCTGGGGCATGTGTTTCTGTCTACCCGAGGTCCATTCACCTGTATTTGCCTTTTTTAAACTCTCCCTACTGTCTGCACTGCCTGTAGCTCTTGATATTGGATGTGTGTTGCTAAATGGTCTTAGCTTTATTTAGGCCCCATGTGTTAGGTTTATTTAATGTGTTTGACCGGCTGGCGACATACATTCAATGTTCTGTTTAGTTGGTTGTTTTTTTTCACAAGCAGTGCAGGCACGTCCTGAGAAAGCCTTGTTGCTGTCGGGACGTTAAGCAATGTACAATCAATCAATCAATCCTCTCCTTCGCCCTCGTTGCACAGTGCCTTGCAGGATTGTCTTGGAAAGCCCTGCTGATCGCGTGACATGCCCATATCACTTCAGTTTGCGTTTTTTTACAATGGCTAATAGGTCTTCATAGGGCCCGATAGCTTGCCTGATTCTGCTTCCCACTTCCTCGTTCGTGATGTGATCGCTGTACGAAATGCCAAGTAGCCTTCGAAAACATCTCATTTCAGTGGCTTGTATCCTCCTTTCGAGGTCTGCTGTGTCATTTTTGCATACGTTCGATGGGATAAAAGAGTTATTCATTGTTTTGTGTGATCGAGCAGCAGAAGCCAAAAGCCAAAATTTCGAAACGTGACATCACTCACGTGTGTTCGCTTTCAGATAAAAAATTCCGGGGGATAAAATAGAATTTCGAAACCAAGTTTAGGCCTATAGAGAGCCAATACAAGTTACTATTTTGTTACCATATCGTCGAGTTTTACATGTGTCTAAGTTTAAAGTAGTTTGAGGGCAAGTAAAGGCTAGAATGAACATGACGTGCATCGTCAATTTCACATGTGCAAATCTCGCTGTGAACCGGAACACAAAAAAACTTACCGTGAGGCACCTAATTAACATATATTAGACAACATTACTCTTCATTCTGATTTCCGTAAACAAATTCAAAATCCTTTTGAGAATTGAAAGAAGGCTGCGTTTTAAACGTCTTCAACCCCAAAGTTGTAAATTTTGTGTTACGTTCAAACATGGGAATAAATCTCGCAATCATCAACGATTTCCTGGAATTGGCCGCCATTTTGAGATTTGCATTTGGTCAGTCCTATGTACCTCAAACCTACAGGTGACATCGATGGAGCAGGGAAGCGACAAAGTTGAAGGTAAGTTTTGGTTGTAAATGGTTACGTTCATGCAAAATTGATGACTGAGCACCATAAATGTTTAAAAAAAAGCAATGTAAGTGTACTGCTTTTCTAATTACTTAAAATGAATGTTGACGCAAACAAATGTAAAATCAATTGGCTCAATGACCGCGTGTTTTGAACAAAGGAAGAAAGCATTACTCCAATTTGCCTCCATTCGACAATGACAGTTTAGTTTTGGTTGTAACAGTTATGTTCAAGTTTCTGAATGCGATATTTAATATTTCAAAGGATTAAACCGAACAAGTAGTAATGTATGTTCGGATTACTTTTGTAGCGCAGCAACACTTTGAAACAATAATTATTACCTTTTACCATCACCTTGCCATTGTGTCTGCTTGTCTTTACACACGGTTAAAGGGTGTCAGCGTTATGTTTAGGCAATTATAGCTTTATTTTTAAAGATTAAAAACAACACTATGTATCACACATTTTTGTCGATATAGTATTGTTGTTTTTAACGTTCCTGGTATAAAAAAATAGAGTAAATGTCTTTTGCTCCTGCTGTTTGATTGTTCATAACTTTACACAGTTTGGCCAGGTAAATCTTTATGTAAAGTTATGTTCAAACCATGAGTTTTGCATTTTGGGGGAAGGACAAGTCATACATTTTTTGTACCAATTTTTGTTGGTAGGAAGGGATTTTGTGCTAATTTGATTTTTACTTCGGGTCATACATTATGAGTTGCTGAATTATAATAGTGTTTGTACATAACATGACGAAGTGCAAAAGGGAACAGACATAGCACCTTCAATAAAAAAAAAAAAAAATGGTCGTTTTTCTTATCTTAAGCTGTGATAATGTTCCCATTGTCTTTTTATACTTTATGTTATTGTTTCTTTATTATGTAACATAAGATTAAGTAAGAATAACCCTGTTCTGGCAGTATTGGACTGAACATAATAATAATAATAATGAGTACTTGTATAGCGCCTAACCTCAGATTAGAGCTCTAGGCGCTTAACAAAAACTAATGTACAAAAAATAACTAATTACAAAAATGGAATTAACAAAAAGTACAAAAACAAAATACAACGCACTCTGTAAACAAGCTATGAAGTCACCATTCAAAAGTGCTACGCTCATGGACTCATACTGGCATTCACACACACACCCACACACACTACTCTATACAAAAATGACATGACAGGTGTGTGACAAAGTCATTTGTAGCTGACAGAAAACATATGGGTCTTTAGGGCACGCTTGAATGCCTCTCGAATCCACGTATCTCAGTTCGCTTGATGTAACACTTACGGTGGTTGGGTTGTAAAGTTATGTTACACTGTGCTTCATGCTATTTTTGTATGGTTTAGTGTTCTATGATAAGTACAGATAGTCTGTGCATTTTTAAAAAACTTTTCTGCACCCAAGAAATGACAATTTTTAAGAAATGCCTTGAACATAACTTGACAACAATTATTTTGTCAAGTTATGTACAGTTAAAACAGTGCTCAACTAACATTTTCCTTCATAGTAACACGGTCTCTTTTAAAGTGGAAGACTGGTTTGATTATTTTGTCTATTGTAACTAATATACAAACTATTATTCTAGCTAGATGACTGTGTGAACATAACTTGACAAACTAGACTTGCATGTAACGTATAAAGTTATGTTCTTTACTGTAGCACAATTCCTAGTATACTGTCTTTGGGATGCCCACTTTGCTAGTTGTTATTTATCAAAATACAGCTTGGGTACTAAAATATAAATTGTTAAGCCCAGAATATACATTTTTCTGTTTTAAGTAGTTTGTACATAACATGACAACATCATTTGTTGTCAAGTTATGTTCAACCACAGTTGTGTTTGGTTCACACATTGTCTTCCAAGTTACAGTCTGATCATGCCTTTTACTCTTTGTTGTGCTGGCCAAGCTTGATAGCTGCCATGATAATTTAATAATAACCAGTCATTTTAGTACAAAGCTGTTGAAAAATAACCAGACATATTAGGCTGATGCTAGCTAAAAATAAATCGCAAACATGGACACAAATTGAAATTATCTGACCCTCTCTGTTTCAGTTCTTCGGGAATTGTTCCTGAATCGAAAGTTTCCGAGTCTGAAGGGTCTTTCCCAGCCGTGAAAGCACCCAGAAAATGGATGCTAAACACGTGTGGTAGTGCAGTACCCTGACAGGTTGTACCCTGGTGAGCAAGATTATGTCAGCATACTTGTGCTTACGAATGATAGCAGCCAGAAATCTTTTTAAAGTATTTGAAACCAGAAAAATGTGGATTTTGAACATGTTTTAGCTCCATTTAAGTTTGAGATGGAGACATTGAAAAATTACAAAAGGCCGAAACAAGTGGGACTGGTTGTCACTGGCCAATAAAAAAAAAAGAAGTTTGAAGTTTCCTTAGGAAACTTGATCAGCAGGAAGCTTGTTATGGGTTGCTTCAAGAAAGCGCTGTGATCATTATGCAACATAAATAAAGCAGTATCTTTTTTTTCTGTTTTAGGAGTGATTGTCGGAGTAGATCCTCTGAGGGTCAAATTCCTCAAGCCTTACCAGACAAAACAAGGAGTATTTGTTTACCCTGTGTAACACACGCAGACTTGCCCCCAGTCATATGCACAGACTCTCGCACAACAGACGCATACACCGCCACTGACCCAGACGGGCGCATTCATGCGGTAAAACACCACTCACGGGCTTCTTTTCTAACGGAACTTTTATACACAAGTAACCAATAAAACGATTCCCCAAAAGCTTACATACACTACACCTTCCCCACTACCAGCATCTCAAAACCACATGCACACATACACAATATCACTGCCAGGCTAGGTAGTAGTATCTCACACTCCAACCTGTTTGGTGTTCTCGCCTGGTTACGTTCAGTCCTTTCACGTCTAGGCGTGCAAGTCCTTCGTACGCTCCCGAGTCGTCCTGTATCTCGTACCGTGGACGTCCTCGTTACTCGTACCGTATCTTCGCTGTGACCCAAGTGTCTCGGCACCGGTCGCTCACTCCCCGAGTGAAGAGATGGAGAGATGACCTCGCATTAGGTCCCTGGTGACTGATGTCTCGGCGTCCGTCGCTCCAACCTCCGACCATCACTCTGAACAGTAACAAAGTTCTAAATCGTAACACTTGCTAAACACACACACATTTTGGATAATATGAGAAACATTACATAACCTGGCTGATACAAATGACTCACACATTAACTCACACACACACGTGCTCCATACCCCAACCACTTTCGTAACACCCCCATAACTGTACACTACATTGCAACACACTATAACCTACGCTCTCGCTATACATTATCCCATACGCTGGAAAAGACTATACTTAACCACGTACTACCTTCACAGTGACTTGGCATACACACCTCGCATTCCTTTAGTTATCCATCTTACCTCACTGAATTCCAAACCAACATAACTGAACCAACCCAGACAACGCTATACAACCAAATTACTCCTACTAATGCATACTATCCTTAACGCAAGTAACCATCAATAATACATATCTAGAAACATACCTGAATTCTAGGTTTCAGAGTCTTGGAATACGGACTAAGGTATCACACACACGTCTATACCCACTGACAGTAAAGTCCGCACTAACGTATTTAGACCTCTGACAGACTGAGCTCTGGCCTAGAACTCACTAAAATTCCCCGTACTAACCGGGTCTTAAAGATTTCAAGTGGCCCACGTGCCACCATGGACTATTGTCACAAACAAACCGCAGATAACTACTGTACCATATTAAACCTACTGTGTGAACACTATGCGTGAGCATAGAGTTTCATCACACTCTGAAATAGATGACATCCAAGAAGTAGGGGAGGATATGATTGTAGCGTCAGCTGTAGATATCCTGCCACTCTCCAACAGTGCACGCGAGTGGAGAGTGGTTGGGTTTGATAAATTTTAAATTGTTTCTGCCATGTTTAGCTCAAGTATGAAGCTAAAGTGAGTACTTTCTGTGCCAGTGGTCTGCTGAAAACCATCGGTCGTGGTAAACTTAGGTCAGTTGGTGCTAAATTATATTTGTTTCAAAGTGGTACAGAAAAGTGTTTCTTTGCGGAAGTATTTTGGCAAAAGGTAGGCTCCGATGTCACATGGCCCGTAGCAAGCATGAGCAATAGCTAACGTCAGTTTTCAAGAGTGTTAAATGTATTGTTGGTGTTCTAAAATGTATTGAAAGTTTAAACTTTTTTCACTTGGTGCTTTCTCACATTGTGGAACCACATTGTAAAGTTATGTACAAAATTGTAAAGATTTGTTTTGCTACTTGCTTTAAACATTGTAGACACAATTATTAGAACTGGTAAATGCTGGGGTTTACTGACCACAGAATTTGATGTAATTTCCCATTTTTATCTTTTATTTTGACGTTGATAATACCAACATGTTCAGTTGTAAAATTATGTTCAAACTTGCCGTTTTCACACATTATTCCCTTGGATAATGAATTTCAAACCTGATAATTACATCACTGCTGTTCTGTAGTGTAGTAGAAAGCTACAGGTGATTGTGCTTTTTATTTTCTGGTTCTTGTCCATTTGTGGAGGCACATTTTTGCTGAAATTTGAAGCTCGTGGTGTAAAGTTATGTACACACAATTACAATATGTATTTGCTGCTTTCATTACTCGTTTAGACACAATTTTGGGAGAAATAAAAGTGTATTTGTTAAAAACACATCACCTGAGTACTGTTTTGTTATTTTTGGATTTATGCATGTTAGTTAAAGAGCCTCACAGTGTAAAGTTATGTTCAAGCTTTGTGTGTTCCTTGTTTTTAGCCTTCATTTCATTCTATGTTGTGAATGGTGTTTTTTTCCTAAATTATTCTGTAATCTAACAGAGTTTAGTACACAATAAAGGGAAAACACACCATCTTAATTGACTTTCTTTGCTGTGTTGTCAAGGATTTCAAAATTTGTGTTCATAAGCAAGTCGCCCAATTTTTTAAAAAGTTTATAGCTACTGTGTTCACATTTATCTCAATTAGGATAGTTTGGAATCAGTCACTGTGCAATTGAAATTGTGTGTTTTATACCACACACAATTTTAAAAATAATTTATGCATTTTTTTGCATAAATGTATAGCTGAGTGTAAAGTTATGTTCAAACAATTTCAGTGTTGCACCATTGTGTATCTATTCACCCCATCAAACTTTCTTTGAAGTTTAGGCATAGCCTAGTAAGGAAAGAACAACATGATAATTTATACAGCATGAATCTGCTTTGTGAAAGCTAGAAAATGTGTTTTATAAATGTGTGACGGTGTAAATGTTATGTACAAACCATCGCCAATTACACCCAAACGGCTGCTCGTGGGGAAATTCTTTTTTTTTTTTTTTCTTTTTTTTTTTTTTTTTTGGGGGGGGGGGGGGGGGGGGGGCATGTTACTTATGACTAAACACATCACAATCATGCGAAATGATGCTCATATGTTTAAGTTCAAAATCAGAGACCCATGTCACACTCTTTGGACACCCAGTCGTGCTCTTGACCATATAAGAACACTGAGATGACTAAGGAGCACATCAGTCTGATCTTGGAGCAGAGTGTGATGTTTCTGTCCTTCCATATGGTCTTCAGTCTTGTCAGCGCTGTTGTTGTCTGCGCAATCCTGGACAGTATTTCTGGTTTTGATCCCTCATCTGTCACAATGGCTCCTAAGTATTTGAATTTCTTTAACTGTTAACAGTTTTGGCCTCCAACCATGATTTCAGTGCCAATGCCACTGGCGTTACTGGTCATCAGTTTGGTCTTTTCTGCACTGATTTCCATCCCAAAACACAATGGCTGTACTGTCCAGATTTACCACCAGCTGAGCTAGCTCCTCCTCTGTTCCTGCAAGGCCATCAATGCTGTCCGCGAAGCGCAAGTTCTTGATTGTTCTGCCTCCAATACTGACAGTTCCTTCATGATCTTTCAGAGCGTCCGTCCTGATTCTTTCCAGGGAGATGTTGAAAAGAGTAGGTGAGAGCAAGCAGTCTTGTCTGACACCAGCTGTTGTCCTAAACCAATTTCCTATTTTGCCGTTGAAGCAGACTGCGCTAATGGCCTTGTTGTAAAGTTTTCTATTACTTTGATCAGGTTGGCATTGATGTTGTACAGCTTCATGGTGGACCAAAGGGCTGCATGCCACACCCTGTCAAACACCTTAAAATCCACAGACATGATAGAGGTCTTGCTGGTGCTGGAGGTACCTCTCACATAGAACTCTCAGGTTGAAGATCTGCTCAGTTGTGCTGCGTTCTGGTCTGAAGCCTGCCTGTTCCTCATCTATGATTTCCTCTGCCTGTGGCTTCAGCCTGTTCATTAGGATCTTTAACATGACTTTGCTTGGGTGGCATATATGACTGATCGTGCGATAATTCTGGCATTGTTGTAGTTGCCTTTTTTGGGGAGAGTTATTATAAGTGACTGGTCCATGGTGTGGGCCATTCCCCTGACTGCCAGATCTTATTGCAGATAGTTAGTAAGGCGCTTATCATGTCTTCTCCCCATTCTTGGACTAGTTTTGCAGGGATGTTGTCTGCTTCTGCTGCCTTCCCTTTTTTCAGTGACTTCACTGCAGCCTCTACTTCTTGTCGGAGGATGGGATATTTCTCACTGTTGGTCACTGGTGGGGTGACAAGTATGTCTGTGTCCCCTGTAGCTCAGTGGTTGTACAAATCTGAGCAGTACTATCTTCACTATCTTGAATGATAGAGGAGCGTCCTTGTTTTGCACTGGTCAGATCTTTCACCAGCTGGTATGCTTTTTTGCTATTATTTTTTGCTACAAAAATACCTGATGGTAAGACCTGTCTATGTATACTAATTTGGATGACCCTTCGGAAAGGTCAAGGGTCACAAGAGCTCAGGAAATATTTCAAAAATAGTCATATTTTGACCAAAAAAAAAAATTTTTTTTTTTCTCAAATACTATTCACATTATTCACAACTTCAAACTCAAACTTGGTGGTAAGACCTATCTATGCAATCCTGATTTGGATGAGCCCTCATAAAGGTCAAGGGTCACGAGGTTGGCAAATGTGTGTAAAATGCCAGGTTTTGATAGAATTTTAGGTATTATCAACAGTTTTGCAAACTTTTCAATCAAATTTGGCACAAAGGTAGCTGATGACAATAAGACCTTCCTATGTATACTAATTTCCCCCAGGGAAAGAGGAAAAGAGGTAGGCCGAGAAACTCCTGGCGTCGAGACCTCCAAGCAGACATCAAGAGACTGGGAACCACCTGGAGTAGAATCGAAGGAGAAGCACAGGATAGGAGTTGCTGGAGGTCTCTCGTCGACGGCCTATACCCGGGTAGGGGTGACAGGCGTAAGTAAGTAAGTAATGTATACTAATTTAGTCGACACATTCGAGTCATTGCAAAAGTCAAGGGTCACAGGGGTTTGACAGATACATGTGTGAAAACTGATTAAATTTTGAGAAAACATGGATTTTGCTTGTGCAGAAGTCATCCCTTTACTTATTGTCACAAAGGTCACACGGTCATACACGTGAGCCATAAGTGCTTTGCCTTTCTTATTTTTCATGTTAGATTGAGTTAGTATGCCATTGGTAAATCATGTATAAAATATTTATGTTGTTAGTTATGTGTGCTATGCACACACACACAAACACAAACAGAGCTAGAAGAAACTCTGACGGAGAAAATAGCACTGTGTGCACACAGCTACATTAGTCATTACAATAATTTTTTTTCTCTCTTAAATTTCAATGTATTCACAGACAAAGCCAACGCAGATGACCATGTTTTGACTGGCACAAAGCAGCTCTCACGCCAGTCGGAGGAAAGTGATGGGGGGATGACAGAACTGAGTACAGCAGAGCTGATGAAACAGAGACAGAACACGGCCATGGAGCTGCTGTGGGTGCAACAAGCCATCATCAGCAGGAAGAAGGTTTGCAGATGTAGTGATCATCAAACTAAATAAAATCAGCCAGACTATAAGACTTAAGTCTGCTGTAATGGACAACCGCCGTGAGATGGCCTTAGTTGCCTGCTCAGCGTTAAACCCGAATAAATAACTGTAATGGACAAAGCTGCTATTAAGGTGATAGCACCGTGATTTCAAATCCATGAAAATGCTTTAGGAATGATTTCTTTAAGCTGCCTAGGGTCCCAGCCGTTTACTAGACCCAGCCCAAGCTCGCCTAACACTCCTTATTACATAGCTGCCAACCCTCCCGATTTTGTCGGGAATTTCCCGTTTTTTTTTCAAGTCCCGATTTTCCGGTTTTTTTGTACATTTTTCCCGATTTTCAGATTTTCAAGCTTTGTTTTAAAATTTGAGGCATTTTGGCGTACCGCTCGGGGTCAAACGCCTGTAGTTGAGAGTCTACCGCTATACTGTACCGCTAAGCTTTCGAGGACCCACAGCCAGTCTTGATTACGCATGCGCAGTAAATTTGCATCCATTCTGTGTTTGTTCCGGTTGCTTCGAAATTGCTCTGGTCTGGAGCACATGCTTAGTGATTTTCACGAATCATGCCTCCAAAGAAGCAGAAGTGGTTGGTGAAGTTCCATCCAGACTACAAGCGTCGACGAATCGAATCGAGAAAGGGCGAATACTTTGCCTTTTGTAAAATGTGCCGGGCAGACATAAACACAAACATTGCTGCACACTGGCACTGTGTTTGATTATTCGGCCAGAGCAAGGTGTCGCGTGAGTCCCCCCCCCCCCCCGCCCTCCCCTGTTGTTTGATTTTTCGACTAAGGCCTAGCATCTACCCCCTCTCCCCGTCATTTGATTTTTCGGCCAAGGCCCAGCGTCTACCCTCCCCCCCCCTGAATGTGTCATGTATGAAGTGTCTCGGCAACTCCGGAATTTGGTTGCCTCAGGGTTGGCAGCTATGTTATTACCGTTTAAAAAACATAAGTAGAGATTAGTATTTTTGTAACTTGGCAAAATAGTCTCTCTTGTCTGCCTCCTTAAAACAAAGTGCATGTTTGAAGGGTCACAAACAGCCATGGATTTGGAAAGGCCAGCCATTTCTGCACCGAACAGTCAAACTGAGACTGACCTGGGCTTGCCGGTTTTTATTATACACTGTCACACAAATTGGAGACATCTAAGAGGTGGTTTACGTTTGTTTCAGTGAGCTTGGCTGGCTGAAAGTTAAAACTTTTTACACAGTGATTTCGCTAATTAATGGAGAACAGATAGGATTCTGAAGGTATTCAGTAACAAAACATGCGTGCCCAGCCAAAGAGTGCCCACTATTTGTGATATAGACAGTGTAACACAACCCCATCAGCAGCAAGCGTCCCACTTTTTTCAGCATCATATGTGGAAGAAAATAATTATGCGAGGGGCAACTGCGGAAGTGACATTGTAGGTGCTACTGCTAGAGTCTTCCACAATTCGGATACCTTAAAGCAAACTTTGTCACAGTTTAGATAGTGTGCATGCTTCCTCTGAAACTAATCTCTTATGCTACTTGTCTAAGAAATTTGCCAAGTACTGGCTGGCTGCATGTCACTATTATTATGTGATGGTCCCATATGCAAATTCACTTGCTGTTGCACAGCATAGATCTGCCGCAGTGAAGTTCTTTACTTTGTTAATCCACCGCTCAGGTTTTTTGTGATACTTTGTTTATAGTGGATTATTTTTAAGTCTCTTCTAAGTTCTATTTATAGAAGAGACTTTTTAGGATGGGTTGCGGTGGAGCAAATTCAAATGTTTGCCCATGATGACATACTTACTTACGCCTGTCACCCCTACCCGGGTATAGGCCGTCGACGAGAGACCTCCAGCGACTCCTGTCCTGTGCTTCTCCTTCGATTTTACTCCAGGTGGTTCCCAGTCTCTTGATGTCTGCTTGGAGGTCTCGACGCCAGGAGTTTCTCGGCCTACCTGTTTTCCTCTTTCCCTGGGGGTTCCATGACAATGCCTGCCTAGTGATACTGGAAGCTGGCTTTCTCAGACTGTGACCAATCCATCCCCATCTTCTTCACCCAATTTCATTCTCTGCTGTTATCTTCTCTGTTCTCTCCCAGAGTCTGACGTTGCTGATCTTCTCTGGCCAGTGGATTTTCAAAATTCTTCTAAGGCAACTGTTTATGAAGATCTGTACTCTGTTGACTGTGGTTTTTGTCAATCTCCAAGTCTCTGCTCCATATAGGAGAACTGCTTTTACATTGGAGTTGAAAATCCGGACTTTAGTGTGTTGTGACAGCTCTCTAGAACTCCACACTTTTTTCAACTGGAGAAAGGCTGCTCTGGCTTTATCGATTCTTGCTCTGACATCTGCATCAGTGCCGCCTTTTTTGTCTATTATGCTTCCGAGATAGGTGAAGGACTCCACCTCCTCCAACGGGGTGCCAGCAAGCAAGACTGGTTCTTCCCTGGTTGCGTTCAGCCTCATTGTCTTTGTTTTCTGTTTGTGGATGGTGAGGCCCACTTGGGACGAGACGTCAGCAAGCCTCGTGGTCTTGTCCTGTATTTGTTGATGAGTGTGGGACAGTAATGCCAAGTCATCTGCAAAATCGAGGTCGTCAAGCTGTGTCCACAGTGTCAACTGTATTCCACTTCGTCTGTGCTCTGTGATCCGGCTGACTGGAAGGAGGGGTACCTAATCAAGCTTCCCAAGAAAGGTCAGCAAGTGTTCCAACTACAGAGGAATCACCTTGCTGTCAGTACCAGGAAAGGTCTTCAACAGGATCATCCTGGAGAGAATGAAGAGCTCCGTTGACCCCCAGCTGAGAGACCAGCAAGCAGGATTCAGGAAAAACCGATCATGTACAGACCAGATCACCACTCTCCGCATCATCGTGGAACAGTCTCTGGAGTGGAGCTCCCCGCTGTACGTCAACTTTGTGGATTACGAGAAAGCATTTGACAGCATGGACCGAGAGACTCTGTGGAAACTCCTACAACACTACGGTGTACCCACAAAGCTCCTGACGACATAGGCAGGCAGATATCAAAATCTGACAACTAAAGTAACCAGATAAAATGTCTAGTTACTCTAACCTCACTGTTGAACGTACTTTTAGCAGGAAGCGCCATATGTGTGTGTGTGCACGCCTATGTATGTAAATACAAGAATCTCTTACATTTTTGTATGTACAAGCTTGGAACTTGGGGAAGTGCTTTGTTCCAAGGGGTGCCTAGGAGAGCCTCTGATCATATTAAAAATTGGGTGTCTCATTGAAGGGTTAACAGACCATTTATAGGAGGTCCGTTGTCCACATTAGAGTCTGTAATTTTTGTCATATTGACTTGACATTTTGGATATAGCTAGACTGGAGAAAGATGAGTTTGTTAGTCAGCATTGCATCTTTTGAAAGTTTTCAATAAAAATTAATTCTCTCAGAAAATTTTTAAAAAGTAAAATCCTCAACTTCTAAAGAAAATCAGTGAGGGTGACATAAAAGCAGCAACTCCGTCACCACCCAGACATCAGCACAATACTCTAGATATGACACATATATCTCGCTCTGACAATGACACACACACACACATCGACGTGCTGTCAGAAGAGCATGCGTGTGTACAGTAGAATATCATGCAGGTAAAGTCAACCTCACTTCATATAAATTATAGCAAGACTGAAATTGTACCATTAAATTCTAGTTTTGTCACCATTTTTTATAATCTAGAAGGCAAAGTCAAACTCATAGCACGTAAAATATAAAATTACGTTAAAACTAAAATTAAATCATGAAAATGACATTTTTCAAACCAGTGACACGTTTGCACTGTGCCCTTATAGAGCTCACTGATCAATGCATTGGCAGATCTGATAGGCTTTTCAATAGGAGGTATTTCAACATCAGAATAAGGTCAAAGACAACAGGTAGAGCCTCGACAAGCGAGGACAGCTCGCATATACGAGGGACTTTGTGGGATATGGCTTTTATATAGCAGAGACTTTGTGGGTTATGGTTCATCCCATTTTGTTATTGTTAATTGTGTTTTGTTTGTTTTTACATGTTTGTACTTCTCTCTTTTCAGTATTTGAAGCTGAAGTCACAGATGGAGGGGGCCACATGAACAGAACTGAGGTCTGCATCGGCATGTAGTGGTGACGTCCGGGAGGCGTCTGTATGGACTGCATCAGGTTTGGGAGATGGATAGGCTACATAATGTTAAAATGGATGTGCCAGACTAGTTGCTCCTGGGAAGGCATCATGGTGACCTGGCAATGCCTTTTAACTATCATTGTATCTTAGGGGCGATAGCACATTTTGCCAAGGACATTCCTGCAAGGAACGCCTCAGCAAAAAGCGCTACTGACAGCCAAAGGCTTAATGGACATTTTAGTGTTAACGTGCCCAAAAAGTGGTCTAGAGGGCTTTTAAAAAAAATGTAAATCAAATCTATATGTATGCAAAGTCTATAGATTCCAGATGTGTAGAATCATTTATTTTTCTACGAAGTATAGGTGCTAATGCGTGCTGTATAATACTGATAATATTAACCCTTTTAGCCCCAAGGGTGCTTTTCCCAAATTTTGGAAGTGTTACTGAATGCCTTAAGGCGCCAAGCTCATCTGGCACTACCCTGGAATTATCATGATCAATCCGTCTCCTGCTGCAGGGTCCTGGGGCTAAATGGGTTAATACAGCTGTACCAATAAACCAATTTATGTATAAACCAAATGATGAGAAGAGTCATGGTTTCACACAGATATTTTTTCGTGTTTTTACTGCATAAATGATTTGTATCAAACGTCACCTACTTCCATAGTTGTGCTGTGCATCACACATTTAATCCCAAATGTACTTTTACCCACAACCATACATATATGTACAAATTAGGAGTCCTCAAGAAGAAATTTCATTCATAAAACATAAATGAATAATTAAAGTTCACTGAGCAAATAAGTACATACTCAAATAACAAATTAGTTTGTTTAAATTGTTTTTGTTTTTTTTAAATAAACCTGATTAACAAAATCAATCTTGATGTCAACTTTGTACAATAACCAGCATTAACAGTGCCTGATTAACCTTTTCAGCCCTGATACTACACCAGGAGATGGATTGACCATGATAATGCAAGAATAGTGCAAGATTAGCTTGGTGCCATAAAGTGCCAAGCTAATCTGGCACTACCCTTGAATTATCATGATAGATCCATCTCTTGCAACTGGTACATAGTCGTTTGAGAAATGCAGCCGTGGGGTTAAATGGGATAACTAGGCACCAGGACACATTAGAAGCTAATCAGGCACTAACTTTCAGGTACCTTGCATGAATCATCTCTTGCAACTTGCGCACACAGCAGACAAACCTACGCTTGGTTCTAGCAGTCGAAGTGCTACTAACACTTTCCAAGCAAATGTGCAGGCAGAGGACTTAGGGTTCACTCAAGTCAAAACATAGGGGCATCTAGAAATTCCAGACCAAAACAGTGACTGCCAAGCATGTAAAATGCGAAAAGAAAATCTCCAGAAAGAAAAAAAACACACTTACAAATGGACAATTACATCACAAGCATGTTTGTTTAATTCTTGAGAGTTTCCTTACTCTTTGTAGTATGTATGTTGTTACAGTGTTACAATTATCTGAATAACACCTTACACTGTAACGCAACAGGAAGGAGACTAGGGAAAATGCTTGACTATGAGTGACGATCTGTATAGAAGGTGTCATCAACTTGGGCAGCATGCCACCCTATTTACAAGTTTGTCTATATTCTGAAAAAAAGCAAAGATTGAGCAAAATCTCTGTCAAGCATCTGGAAGTCAATACACAAAGGTGTTCATTTTAAGGCCCCGCCACACATGCCGATTGTGCCCCGATTTCGAATCCGATCTGATTGCAATCGGATGATGTCATATATCCGATCTGATCCCAATTGGCTGGGAATCGGGTGTTAAGAACCTGCTCTATTTTTCCGATCCGGATCGGCCCCAATTGTAAGCTTCAACCAATCAGAGCGCGTCTCGCAAAGCACGTCGTTTTGTTTGAAAATGGCGGAAGATCAGTACCACCTTCGTTGCCGATGTTTCGCCCGCCTCTTCCCGAATATGATGCAAAACTGCTGATAATGCAAGCACATCATCATCACTGTCAAAACTAGCAGCCATTTTGCAAAACAGGTACGACTTTAATCTTCGGTTCAAACCGGTCGGCTAAAAAAAGTTGGGAAATGTGTGGCAGTGCACACTTTTTTATAGTCCGGCCCGATCACACTCCGATTCGAAACTGCTCGAAAATCGGCCTCAAATTCGGGCATGTGTGGCGGGGCCTTTACACAGAAGACTGCATTACATACATATTTTGTTGCCTGAGATGCATTTGAAGAGAAAAAAATAACTGTCAAAGCCTGCATGTACACTGCAATAATAATAATAATAAAAAGCCAGAAACATAATAATGCACTTAAGAGCAATGACCAGATCTGTCTTATTTCTTAGTTAACCCATTTAGCCCCAGAACCCTATAGCAGGAAATGTATTGACCATGATAACTCAAGGTTAGTGTCAGATTAGCTTGGCGCCTGAAGGCGCCAAGCTTTTCTGGCACTAACCTTGAATTTTATAATGGTCTCCCTTCAGTTGTTAGGTAACACCTCCAAAATTTGGGAAATGTGGCTGTGAGGTTAAATGGGTTAATTTGTCAGTGACACAGGTTTGATTGAACTCTCAACAACAAGCATGTAAAATGCGAATGAAATGCCAGGAAATGTGCATACAAGAAAGGCAACGCCATTATGGCTCACGTGTATGACCGATTTACATTATTTTTATGTGACCTTTGTGACGATAAGGGCTGGCTCATGCACCAGCAGAATCCATGTTTTCTCAAAATGTAAGCATTTTTCTCACATCTGTCAACCCCCCATGACCTTTGAGATGAGTCGACTAACTTTAGTTTGCATAGGAAGGTCTTATTATCAGCTACCTTTGTGCCAAATTTGATTGAAAAATTTGCAAAAATGTTGATAATACCTACAATTTTATTTAAAAAAAATTGGCATTTTACACACATTTGCCACCCTCTTGTGACCCTTGACCTTTCTAAGAGGTCATCCAAATTAGTATACATAGATAGGTCTTAACATCAGGTAACTCTGTACCAAATTTGGGTTTGAAGTTGTGAATAGTATTTGAGAAAAAACATCTTTTGTCAAAATATGGCTATTTCGGATCTATTTCTTAAGCTCTTGTGACCCTTGACCTTTCCGAAGGATCAACCAAATTAGTTTGCATAGAAAGGTCTTCACATCAGGTAGGTATCTCTGTAGCAAGTTCGGGTTTGAAGTTATGGATAGTATTTGAGAAGAAACAGCTTTTGTCAAAATATGGCTATTTTGGGCCTATTTCCTGAGCTCTTGTGATCTTGACCTTTCCGAGGGATCAACCAAAGTAGTATGCATAGAAAGGTCTTACCATCAGGTATCTTTGTTCCAAGTTTGGGTTTGAAATTGTGAATTTGAGAAAAAATAATTATGTCTAAATATAGCTATTTTTGACTTGTTTCCTGATACCCTGTGACCTTGACCTTTGTTAGAGGTCACTCAAATTGGTATGTTTAGAAAGGTCTTGCCACAAAGTATCCTTGGGCCAAGTTTGAAGACTGTGGCTTGTATAGTTTTCGAGAAAATGCCAACGTTAAAGTTTACCATGTACGACGGTGGACGGACGACACTGTCCCAGAACATAGTCTCACTTTTGCTTCACATCAGCCAAGAAGCAAAAACTGAGCAATAGTACAGTCCACCATCTCTTTGCAAAAAATGCTGAAATACACGTTTTATTATGTGACATTGTGACACTCCCGTAAAACCAAATCTCTGATACAGACTGAAACGACAAAAGGCATATTTGCAGCATCTGAAGATTCTTTATGTAAAGCTGCTGTGATTACAGATGTAAATGCTGCAAAGAGTCCTTTATTAACACAAGAAGCCCTGCAGTAAACAACCCCACATTTGGATGTTGTCCTCTGAAGACCACATTACAGTTTAGGAGATAAACCAACCATGACAGTTCATGTCAGAATAGCTTGGCAACTCTAATCGCCAAGCTCTTTTGGCACCACCTTCAACTATTATGGTTGATAAATATTGTGTTGTAGTGTCAGGGCTGAATGGGTTAATTGCGGCACTCCTGTAACAACAGATCTCAGATGCAGTGACCACAGACATATAAATACACATTTGCAACATGTGAAAAAAGTCAGGTGATGTTGCTGCAAGTTTACATAAGTAAAGTATAGTAAGACGTGACATTGCTGCAATTATACAGAAGAAAAAGTTGTTTTATTAATTAATTTATTTTGTTTATTTCTGTTTTTTGATTAAGCATACAGTATATATATATATATATGTTACGATTGTGGTTGTGTTATCCTGTGAGAGCGTACATGTGTTATTCGTAGGTAACGATCCGATGTTTATTTGAGCTATCACGGTTACGATTCACATTTTTTTTAGTAAGTTTTTCTTTTGTTCATGAGTAGAGCCATTTTCGTTTTGTTAAGTTTAGTCCGGAGCGTGCTAGAAGGGTCGCACTGTCTAGTGGCCACGTAAGTGTCACGTCGGTTAGTTGACATCGCAACATTTTTCGCTACTTTTTGTGCGCGTGGATTGAGCAGCCTTTGTTTTGTTTTGGGAATGTTCTCGTACTTTATAGAGCTACGAGGTGATAGGGATACCATACTTTTATGTGACTTAATTATACGTTAGAATTTAGAGCTGAAGTAAGCAGCCGTGTTTTTGTAGCCTGTTATAGTTTTTTCTGGAAAGTTCATGTTAATGAGTTTCGGCTGCGTGTTTCGTTCTGATTGGTTGAGTTGTATGATTTCCATAGAAGATTCTAGATTTTCATAGTATTTATAAGGAGGGCGCTGGGAAAGCCCGTTCGTACATTGCCTACCCGGCACCGGCCTCCACGTGGCGTAGGTGGGTAGTCCGCTCAGTCCCTGACTGAGTGGGCTAGCGGACGGGTGCCATCTTTGTCCAGGATTAGGACTTGATGTCAGCAGATATGTTGTTCAGCCTTTTCACTGGTCCGGTTTTTAAGGAGCTGTGCTAACCTAGGTCGTACCATGTTGGATTGGTCCTTAAAAATACTCGTGACTTTTTGGTCCTTTGGATCCCAAGTGTTTGCCGTGCTTGGAGACCCGTGTCGGGGGAGAAGAGGATCCTGGTGGCTGAGGTTCCCTTTGGGCTGCGGCTCACTGGTGCCAACACTCCACTTCGGCCTTGACTTCTACCTAAACGGGAGGCTAGTCGTACCGGCCTAGTCAATCGGCTCTTGTCACGTTGAGCCCTACCCCACTGTTGACATGCGGGTTGCTATACGGAGCACCATGCTATAGCTTCTGCAGCTGATTAGGTGCTTTACGCCAGTATTCCCCTGCATTCAACGGTGTGATAGAAGGCGGTGGCTCAAACGGTTCAATCGGGCTTACCCCCTTGAGTATATCTTTCGGGCAGTCTCCATTGTGCGTCGGCTGGAGACCCGCCGACAGTTGCACTTTCCCTTGTTGGGCTCGGTGGCGGGCGGGGACCCCCGGGGATGAATATCTCTACTAATATAATATGGATACAACCAAAAAACCAAAACTAGCACAGAAACGGCGCATAGACACCGACATTGCACATGACAGTGATTCAGACTGTGAGGAAGCGACGCCTCAGGCGTCGGCCGTATGGCCTCGCTTCCTCATTGTCCATAGCAAGGTGAAGGAGAAACCAGTTACCAAGCTGCATCCTTTTCTGGTGGGGGAGACCCTCAGGAGCCGTGTTGGCAGGCCTGACGCCCAGCGCCTCAGGTCTGGTGACTTGCTGGTGGAGTGCCGTACTCGGGCACACTCCAGCGGGCTGCTGGGGCTCTCTTCCATCGGAGACACTCCTGTGGAAGTCACACCCCACAAAACTATGAATTCGTCAAGAGGCGTAATCAAAGATCAAGCTTTGGCAGAACTGTCAGAAGATGAACTTGTAAGGAACCTTAAGTCTCAGGGGGTGACTTGCGTCAGGCGCTTCGCTTCCAAGCGAGGTGGTGGGGAGATCCGTCTCCCTACCATCATCCTGACGTTTGGCACCCCCACCCCTCCTACTACCATCTGGGGAGGTTACTACTCCCTGAGAGTGAAAAAGTACGTCCCTCTTCCCCTCCGGTGCTTTAAGTGCCAAAAGTATGGCCATGGGCAGAAGACATGCCGTCAGGCAGAGGCTTCATGCGCCCGTTGCACTAGGCCCGGACACTCTGCTGAGTCCTGCACAGCCACCCCCCTGTGTGTGAATTGCCAGGGGGCGCATATGGCTTCGGATAAGAAATGCCCTCGTTGGATATCCGAGTGCAAGATTCAGCAGGTGCGTGTGGAGAAGGGGCTGTCCTTTCTGGATGCCAAAAAACTGGTTGAAGGCCCTGGTGCAGCTGCGGCTGCCCCAACCTCTAACACCTCAGTGTATACTTTTAGTGCAGCGGTGGCAGGCAAGCGCCCCACCAAAGACTTTTCATGTCAGACCCCAACTTCTTGGTTGGGGGCGGAGCCTCGGCTCATCTCGCCCCTGGAGAGTAACCCTCCTCCGGTGGTGACAAGGAGCCAGGGAACGCAGAAGGCGGACACTGCCGGTCCGGTTGTGCCGCCTTCTGTTGCCCCTAAGCCTCAGCCCCCACCCAAACCTGTTAGTCAGTCAACTCCAAAGGCTTCTGGCTCTGGTCAGCCTTCTAAGGCCGCTAACTCTAGCGGCAGGAACGCTGCCCAGGACCAGAAGTCTAAGAAATCTATGGGACCGCTGTGCGCACGGGCCCAGAAGGGGAACACAGATGTGCCCCTTCAAAACAAATATGCTGCACTGGAGGAGCGGATGGAGGGAGTGGAAGTTGTTGTTGCTGATGCTGCGGCAGCTCCACCCCCTTCCTCTCCGAAGAACCAGAGGAGGCCCGGGAGCCGGCCCCCCTCTGTTTCTTCAACTCCTTCCAAGGTAAAGGAAAAAGGGGGGAAAAACTC